>VZDJ01000623.1:18837428-19187736 GCA_008694505.1 Cyanoderma ruficeps
TCATTCCTTCATTCATTCATTCATTCATTCCAGGGAGTTAAGTGGAACTGATTCACTGTCTTGTAGATCTTGTCCTGCAAAACCAGAGACCCTTTCAGCGGAGGAAAGAGATATTCAGGGTGTCCTAGGGTGACTAGGACACAGGTCAGGGTGCTAGACTAAAATTCAGGATTTTCAGATACCTTTGGGTCATTGGGCAAGTCTCTGTGGTATTTTCCTTACCCAGACTGAAGACTATAACAGCCAAGACTTCTGTAAAAAACCCATAATTTTAACAATTCTTCTTTTCACATTTTCTCATCAGGTGAAAAGATTTCTGAACAAGTGTCTCTCAGCTTGCCAGGAAACGTAGTGCAGGGATCAGCCAGAGCTTATTTTTCTGTCATTGGTAAGTTTAATACTTAGACTAAATGCAAAATGGCATTTCTCTTATGCTGCACCAAGTGCCATCATGTATACACACACAAACCTTATGTAAAGTTGAAGAAGTAATTATTCCTGATTTTAGAAGGTAAGTTTTCTACTTTGGAAAATGGCAGTGAGAGGCAAAATTTGCTCACAATTCTCTCATATCAAGAGGACAAAATGGTCCAAAAATTTCCATTTATATTGCATTTCAGATTATACTGCATTAACATATCCAATTCAGTAGAGTAAAACAGCTGATTCAGATTAAAAGCAGCATAAGACAGACTTCTTTGAAAAAAATTATCTTAATTTCTTGGAAAAAAATCTTCAGAACTTTGCTGACTGCATAATTTCAAATTTACCATTTTGCATAGTGAAAAACATTTGTAAGTCAGTAAGTTCCCATAGAATAAAAGTTTCAGGTCCCAACTGACTCTATTAATCTGAAAGTCATTATTATAAGATTTCAGGGTTCTCTTCAGTGAAATTTTTTTGAGGTTCTGAACTCAGATTGTTTTCTAAACACAGTTGGTTTGGGTGCCTGTGTCTTTGTGAGGTGTGCTGATGCTGTGCAATTACAGCCTCTACAGCCCATCAGCATCGTACCCCACAGAGCATTTTCACAAGCACGTGCAAAAACAGGAAGCAGGTTGTAAAGGGCAGGGAAATCTAACCCTTCCAAGGATTCATAGCTGTTTGTCAGAAGCCATGCCAGCCAGTATTGGTGCTCATTTTTTTCCTCTCAGATTCTCAGTTTCTCCCAGGTGTCCATCATCCAGAAAAGAAATGAAAAATGGGGACAATTCAGCCCTTTTTTTCTATTACGTGACTTTGGTCACTATGATTACTTTATATTAGTCATTGCCCTTGGGTTCACAATAAGAAAGTATAGACCAATGTATAATGCTCTGTAATAAAAACCTTCTGAGCTGAGCTGACTTCATACATTTTTCACTCTTCAGGAGACATTTTGGGTACAGCCATTCGGAACATGGATAACCTCCTCCATATGCCTTATGGCTGTGGAGAACAGAACATGGCCTTGTTCACACCCAACATCTACGCCCTGGATTATCTGAATAAGACTGGACAGCTGACTGAAGAGATTAGAATCAGGGGTACTGGTTATTTATCCACAGGTAAGAGGTTTTCCGATTCTTCCATCTTCTTTCCCTGGGAAATGGTCACAGGACCAAGCCTGACAGAGTTTAAGCATTTGGACAATGCTATCAGGCAGATGGTGTGATTTTTGGGAGTCTTTGCATGGTTAAGAGGCGGACTTGACCATTGTTGGTCCCTTGCAACTCAGAATAAGCTAAGATTCTGTGATCTAGTATTGTGATTGTTTGCCTTGAACTCTTCAGCTCTACATGAGCACTGATCTCTGAATTCCAGTACCACAATAACTGCGTAGGAGCAGGTAATGAGAGCACCCCAAAAGCAGCATGTCATTCTTCCAGGAGCAAAAGCAGCTGGAATTCAGGGTGGTTGGCATTATTCACCAGATACAGATACATTCCCTGATACTACATCCAAAAGTCTTACTGCTTCAGTTAACAAACAGCAGAATTAATCCTTTTCTGTGTTTAGAAAATGTTTCATCTTTGTTGTGTTTTCAGGCTACCAGAAACAGCTGTCATATAAACACCGGGATGGATCCTACAGCTCCTTTGGGTCACGAGATGGAGAAGGGAGTGTATGGTAAGTGATGACACTTTCCATTTCCCTAGAACAGGATCTTTAGGCTTTGAAAAACGTTCCAAGTATTCAGTGATTCTTATTTTTAATAGACTAAATGAATACCATTCAATTAATTTGAATCTCCTAGTAAAGGAGAAATTAATAACTGGAAAGAGGGCAACAAAAGGACAGTATGATCGTTGGGAGCTGGAGTACATAATATTCAACAGGAAACTTAGGATTGGGATTTGTTTAGCCTGTAGAAGAAGCTAATGGGAGAACTGGGTAAACTGTTCTGCAGCCTGGATGGGTACTGTGGAAATACAGAGTCATACTCTTGTTGGGGCTGCATAGAGCAAGGACAAGAGTTTGTCCTTACTCAAGTTGCTACAGAGACAACTCCAAGTGGGTAGAATGAATAAAAGTCTTCCCCAGGAGAAGGCTGTAGCACTGAGACAAATGCCCAGAGAGGCTGTGGATATCTCTATCCCTAGAGACTTTTACATGACTGGACAAAAGACTGAGCAGCCTGATACAGCTCTGAAGTTGGCCTTAGTTTAAGCAGGTGGTTGAACAGGCTTCCAAAGGTCTCCTCCAACCTGGTTTGTTTCATAATTCAATTAACTAAGACTAGAAATTGCTAACATCAATCATCAAGCTGTGTCTAAAATAATGGTTTCAGCATGGTAATGGAGACATATCAGGTCAATTTTTGGTATCAGAATTTTATGCATATTATTTATTTAAAACTTAGAAAACACTTTCTTCTTTTACCTCAAACATTATGAAGTTCTTTTGATGTCATTTTCTCTGCACATCCTATGCCCTGGTAAATGTCCTTGGTCTTGTTCACACCATACCTGCTTTCTGTTTCTGGGTCACCTGCAGGCTCACTGCCTTTGTGTACAAGTCACTGGAGCAAGCCAAGCGCTACATCTACATTGATGACAACGTCCAGTCTCAAACTTTGATCTGGCTGGCGAGCAAGCAGAAGTCAGATGGCTGCTTTGAAAATGTTGGATCACATTTCAACAATGCTTTGAAGGTAACTGACATAAGTATAGCTGCAGCCTTCCAGTCCTGCCATCTGGATTTATTTGGATAAGACATAAGCTTACTCTTCACCACACCCTTACTCTTCCTAGTCCTGTTATCTTGTGTCTCTTCTATACAAGCAGGGCATAACTCTTATGTGTACTCTTGATGATGAGGTAAAAACAAGTAGAACTTTCTGAGTTACAAGTCTTGGGTTTTATTTTCTACCACTGTATTGTGTGCTCAGCCACAAGCTATTGTCTGCTTTTTTACACAAGTATGAAAGTCAAGAAGATGCAGTCAATTACTTTGGCTTCATCGTGTGTGAACTTGATCTTTCTTATTCCTGTGCACACAGGGATACAGAAATTACTGCTGATCTCAGATCTAACTGATATATGAACTATGAATAAATTCATATGTTTTTTCTTTCTAGGACATTTGTCCTAACCTGTTCTTTGCTTGTTTTCCATCAGGGTGGAGAAGAAGCTGAATACTCCCTCACAGCCTTTGTCGTGGTGTCATTGCTGGAGGCTGGACACTCTGCTGCAGTAGGTGTTTGGCACTGTTAGCTCAGTCAGCCATTTGTCAAACTGCACAAGCCACAGTCCTCACATCAGTGTTCCTTTAAAATGAGGAACTTTAATACTGACTGTAGGACAGAAGTTGACTGTAGACAGTCATTTTCAGGACGCTGCAGTCCCCTGCAAGTATTTAATGAGTATTACAAATCAGTTACATATCCAGTGCCTATGGACTCACTTGAAACATCCCTGAGGAATCCAGCCATTTTAGACTGTGGTAGTCGAAGTAGGCTCAAAATCCAGACTGAATTTGCCCACTCCATCCAGAGTCCACTTTGGAATTTTCTCTGAATTTGCCCAATCCAAAGTTCAAGCTATCCAAATTTTCGGTCTACAAACTCTGCACATTTAGTTCCAAGTTGTGTTTCCATTTCCCTATGGAAATCTTAATCATGGAAGAAAACGATGAGCTGCTGGTTTGTAGTACTAGGCATTGGGAAATGAGAACCAAGGTCTGTTCTCTGCAATATATTTCCTGCATATCCTTGTGATGTTGTTTTTATGTTGACTTTGTTCTTTATGTAATGAGGAGGAGGAGAATTGTTCCAAATCTGACAAACATGTTCTAGATATGCTGATTTTTGGAACATCCTTCAGACATGGGGTATGGGCCATCATCAAAGTACACGAGACCAATAAGATGAAAGCATTGTGCAGAATCAAATAGATATATAGCAACATAAATTTAACTTCCAATATCTTCATAAGAAGATCCAAAACCTGGTGCCACATGTTTAAGTGAACCTGCAGAGACACGACATGGTCAGTAGTGTGCTGGTGATGTCTGAGATGAAGAAGAGTTCACAGAGATAGTTGATAAGGCTAAAAGGTCTGAAGAGTTACCTTGGTAGTTATAACTAGCAAATGAGCAATATCCATTTGAGAGAGCCTAGTCATGAGGTCTCAATACTCTTTACATAGTTCTGTAAAAATGGTCCACATTTTATTGCTAAAGCCACCAAGGGACAAAGGTTTCACTCGTATAGGGTCATCTTATGAGTCAGGAAAAGAAACAGTGCTCTCTTATTCTGGCCATGCTGCCTCCAAATAAATGCAGAAAGGAAGCCGCATGACTGGATGGGCATTTTTTTACAGGATACACTCTGTAGGCTCTTGAGCATGCCACAGATCATGTAAATTTCTGGCATGAGGAGTCAGAGATTGCAGTTAAGCAATGATGGAAGTATTTAAAAAGTATTGTATGGAGACACAAATCCAAGTACCTGACACCCTACTATGTTTTGCATTACCAGCATCCTGTTGTTCGGAGTGGCATGAACTGTTTGGAAACTGCATTTAACAGTGGGGTCCACAACCTGTACAACCAGGCCCTCCTTGCCTATGTTTATGGCTTAGCTGGCAGAGAGGAGAGACGCCAGTTCTTCCTCAAGCAGCTGGACGGGGCAGCTGTCAGGGCTGGTAAGTGCAGCTTGGCCATGGTACAGGCGGTGCAGCTGATGGAATGGCCTGTTGTATCATGTAAGCTGTTCTGATACACAGTTTTGTCATGAATTCACTCCCTTCCCATTTCATGCCTGCTGTGCTACTGAATTTATCTCCAGGAGTTTTTCTGTCTGTCTCTTTTGGCTTCACAAAAGTTTGAGCTGTGGCCTGATCTATGAAATTTTGAAATAATTTAGGGGGAGAGAGAGTCCCCTGCATGTCTCAACCCAAGGTATTGAAAGATTGTACCTAATTTTCCAATTAGTTTCCTCTTGTAATGCTGAACGAACCCACTTCGCTTGGCTATGTCATGTGCTCCTGTTTGCAACTGCCTTAGCATCCTTCTACTACATTGCCTTCACTTCAATCCCTCTTTGTCTTACACAGCCTGCTTTTATTAATTCCCTTTCCATCCCTTCCTGTTTTCTTTTCCAGCTCGGAAGTAAAACTTACCCAGTTCAGGACACCAAGATCTGAAAAAACTTTTTTTTTTTTCCCCATGTTTTTTACACTCTACTTCTCTGTTTTCAGGTGGATCTGTTTACTGGCAGAGAGAAAACAAGCCATCAGCAGAACATTTCTCTGACTTCTATTCCCGTGCCCCTTCTGCTGAGATTGAAATGACCAGCTATGTGCTCCTGGCTCTGCTCAACAGAACCAAACACACTCCAGAAGACTTATCTTATATTTCCCGCATTGTGTACTGGCTTATCAAACAACAGAACCCATATGGTGGCTTTTCCTCCACCCAGGTAACAACTGAGTGTGGTAAAAGGAAAGTGTCTTGGAGCAGTACAGTCTGCAAGCTGAATCTTGAGAAATGAAAAATCTTTCTGATGGCATATGGATTTGAATAGTACTGGATAACTGGTGCTTGCATGGGTTGCCTTGTCAAAGGCATCCCATGATCTTCAAGGTTTTACGTATAATTTGGTTTTAAGCAATGAGAATTTACCTGAGTTCCAAGCTAGCCATGGACAGCAGTCACTGCTGACACAATATTATTCCAGGCCTCCTGCAATAATTAAAATCTGTTGCTCCAGAATCACAGAATCCAGAATGGCTCAGGCTGGAAGGAACCACAGGGGGTCATTTGATCCGATCCCCCTGCTCAAGCAGGGTCATCCTAGAACACATGGCACAGGATTGTGTCCAGACAGTTCTTGAATGCTTCCAGTGAGGGAGAACAACAACTTCTCTGGGTAGCCTGTTCTAGTGCGCATTCACCTGCACAGTGAGGAATCTCTTCCTCATGTTCAAGTGGAACTTCCTATGCATCCATTTCTGCCCATTGCCTCTTCTGCTATTGCTTAGTACCACCCAGAAGAGCCTGGATCCATCCTCTAGGCACTCTCCTTTCAGATATTTGTGAGATTCCCTCTCAGTTGTCTCTTCTCAAGGCTGAACAGGCCCAATTGTGTCAGCCTTTCCTTGTAAGAGATGATCCAGTCCCTTAATCATTCTTTCATGGTGCTCCACTGGACCTGCTTCAGGAGCTCCATGTCTCTGCTGTACTGAGGAGCCCAGACTGGACACAGTCCTCCAGATACATCTCCCTAGGGCTGAGTAGAGAGGCCAAAGCCCTTCCTAATGTACCACAGATAGACTTACTGGTCACCAGAGCACACTGGTGGCTCAGGAACAGCTTTTTGTCTACCAGGACAAGTTCTACAAGAACTTGTGTCTTGTTCTTTGCAAAGCCCCCCTCTGCATTTATGAGCACTGACAAAACATCAGGGAAATAGGAGCTGCACTAATCTCACACACCATCTTACACCTGGGTATCTAACTGGGGATCCTGTTATTTTTTTCAGGACACTGTGGTTGCTCTCCAAGCTTTGGCCCACTACGGATATCTCACCTACTCCAAAAAAAGTCTTAATACAGTTGAAGTCCACTTCATGGAGACCCCCAGTAAGATTTTCCAGGTGAATGACAAGAACCGCTTCTTACTGCAGCAGGCTTCCTTACCCACTATTCCAGGGAGTTACAGCGTGGAGGTGAATGGCAGTGGCTGTGTTTATCTGCAGGTAAGCTAGCTGGGAACTCAGCACCACCCTCTGGGAACTAAGCAGGGGGCTCTCCATGCTTTATTCCTCTCCATATGTCATGGTCTCCTTCAAGTCTCCTTCTGTCTCTTTCAGACCACCCTGAGATACAACATCCATTTGCCAAAAAAAGCTGCAGGATTCTCTCTGTCTGTAAGGACAGAAAATGTGTCTTGCACGGGCAACTATCCACCAAAGTTTGACCTTGTCGTCTCTGCCAGGTAACTTCCTTTTACTGATCTACCCCCTTGCATTCAGTTTGATAAAGCATCCAAGAAAGGATCTAAGTACAGGCAGTTAACTACTGCTCTGCAGCTGTAGGAAGAAAAACAGGATTAGTGGGAGCTAAAAATGTTATTCACTGCTCTTCTTTCCATTTGCAGACCAGACTAACAGAACTTCTCTCATTTTAGTTACACAGGAAACCGCAATGTCTCCAACATGGCTATTATTGATGTGAAAATGCTCTCAGGATTTGTTCCTGAAGAATCTTCCCTGAAAAAGGTAAAAAATTGGTCCAAGGTGAATGATAAAGCCTAAAAACATAGGAAGTTGATAAACATAGTCTCTAATCAGCAAATTTGACCCCATGGGAATACTGCAAAGTCCCTGGGCATAGCCTTCTCTCACATACTCTGTGTTTCAAATTTGTAGCTGCTTATGTGTTGAAGACAAATCCGTTAGGAGTTGCCAAATCCAGTAGGCCAGGAAAGTTAAGACTTCATATCCTCAGGTCCAACCAACAGCAAAGTTCAGTGTATATTCCCAATAAGCAGACATGCACACTGCACATATATATATCCATATATACATAATATACATGCCACACAGATCAGCAGACAGGAAAGACAGCACTTCCACAAACACAGGTAGCACAGTTGGCCTTACCCTGTTCCCTTCCTCGCCTGATCAAATTGAAACCTCATTTGCGGAAAAGAGAAATAAATAAATGCATAATTATACAAAAGTGCACATATACATGCAAATACACAATGTGGCTCCTTATGGTAGCTGGCCTCAGGCACTCAGTCTGCCCAGCAGCTGCCCCGGGACCTTTGTTCTGTTGAGTTGCTGGCACCTGGGCATGTGCTTCCTTCAAGGCCTGAGCCCCACTTCAGTGCCTGGAACTGAGGTCCCCATCACCCACAGGTATGCACAGTGAGGGCCTCTATATGCACTCCTAAACATGCAGCAGATGAGCTGGGGTGCCCTCGTTTCACAGTGGTGTCAAACAGACACACACAGAGACATGCAACTAAGTCTCCACTGGCTGCTCCAGACCAATGTCCACCTCCAAGACTTCATGGTTTCTCTAGAAATAGGCTCAGACATCCCGGTCCCTTTGGTAACTGTCTTGGATCCTCTGGTGTCTCCAGCATTTGGGTCAGATTTATGCCTGACTCAGTAGCTGGCTGCTATTCCAGTTTATCACTAGTGACCACATGCTGACATACATACCCCTGCCACTCCAATCCTAAAGTCTGGTATCTCAGGATGCTGGCACTCCAGGCACACTGCCCCTGTGATCTCTGATCCTCTCTTCAGTGACTTGCACTTCCTACACACACGCTCACACACAATAGAGAGCCTTTCTCCCTGGAAAATTGACGGGAACAGAAATTATTAAGAAAGCAGGAGAGGCTGTGGTGATCAGTGCAGGGCAGACAAGTGTGCTGACCACCAACCTGTTAATGTGCAAAAGACCTCTTTTATCTCATTTTCCACCCTTTTTCCTTCCAACTGGATTTTGTCCCCCTCTTTGTTACTTCTGGCTCTTCCTCTAAACACCCTGTAATAACCCCTTCTTGAGTCCCAGCATCCCATACTCAGCCCCATGGTCTGTAGGCAGCATTCCCCTTCAGTCTGCAAGGTAACCTGGGGATATTCTGCTGTTGACTCACCTGGTGGGTCTCACACTGACAATGGGCTGGTCACTGCTCTGTGGCAGCCCCAGGGGGAAGTGGGTCAGAGTGTCCCAGTGGCTCTGCTCAGGTTCCTGGGGTTTCTCTGTGCTCCTCAGTGTCTGTGTGTATGAGTCTGTAGTCACACAGCCTAACAGAATCTGTGTGAGAAATACTTCTGCCACTGTTAAATTGCTTTAATTGGAATTTTGCATTATTATCCCTTTGGCAAAGGTTATTTCTTCCTCTACAGTATAGTTTAACAAACAACCAAAAAAACCTAGGTTATTGACCCACCTTCTTTGCTATCCATACCTTTCAGCATTCAGGCCTGAATTTTTTTGGCTAGAACTGTATGAGATTGATAAATTTTCTTTGGAAGATTTTTTTTCTGTTGAGATGCTTTTCTGTTTGGAATTCTACTCCTCTTCATATACACTTGGGGAAAAATAGCTGGTTTTTAAAGTTTGGAATATTTTAGGTTTCTATGTTCTGATATTAAAATGATTTTGTTCACATTCTTTTCTAAATGTTTTTAAACTTTTATTTAAAACATACAATGGACGAGAAAGTGAGTTAGCATAAGCTGCAGAAATTAATTCTAAATTCTCTTTGAAATGAGAGAATTCTTGGGTTGATGGTGAAAGTCGCGAGTATCCAAGCTGACCGGTGGAACTGTTTACCACTGTGACTGCTCCGCGCTCATCAGGTTATTAAAACACTCAGCTTGCATTTCTTTTTTTGGCGACTAGATGGCGGGGTGGGATAAAAGGAGCACGGCAGCCACTTTAAATGTATTTTGCTGTGGACTCTGTAAGTCTCCTTGGCAAGTCTCCCGTGCTGACATTGCTGTATTTTGCCTTATTTAAAGCTTCGGTACGAGAATTCTGTTGTGAACCGTGTAGACACCAAGAACAACCACATACTCTTCTACCTTCAGCAGGTAAGTTTGGGAGGTTTCCTTTCAGTTTTATTAAACTGGAAGTTTCAAACAGGCTCCCAGATAAAAGAATTAATTAATAGCATATTAACAATACCCACACCTTAAAGATGCAAAGGTACTTCACTCAATCATGCATAACAGGGGATAATGGAGATATTGCAATCAAAGTAATAAAGGGAGAAAAGTAGGGAGAAGAGTCTTAGGGGTACTGAAGGTGGTTTTAGCTGGGAAAAGGCAAGGAAACAAACAGGATTTTTTGATTACAGGATGAATGCTGATGTGCTGAAAACCACGCTAATGGTGTAAAGTTGGAGCAATTTGCAATGGAAATAGGAAGAGGAAGAAAGAAAAGAGCACACAATTTTAGCCACAAAACATATTTAGTAACAGCTTTTAAACAATTATCTGATATAACATCAAGTTTACAAACTGGAGGAACTTGTAGAATGGCACATTGTCACACAATCTGATTCATAAATTAATCTGTTCAACCTTAGCCTCAGGGATAGTTGTGAAAAGTTCTGATGCATCTGCTTGTCTTGCCATTTCCAGGTCTCCCAGAAGGAAATCAGCTTCTCCTTCAGTGTGGAGCAAAGCCTGCCTGTCTCAGACATCAAGCCAGTGCCTGTACATATGTATGATTACTATGAAACAGGTAGGTGACCCAGCTGGCCTCGGTAACACCTGTGACAAAGGAGAGGCAAGGAGAAACCCACTTAGCTATTCTGCTGGTTTTGATTACTAGAATGCAAAGGTTTTGCAGGGCATAAACAGTTCCTGCCCTCCCGTGTTTACAATTCTTGCTTCATTTCAACAGAAAACAGATAAGAAAGTGATACATGAGAGTTTCTGTCTTATGAAACACATACAGAAAGACACTTTCCACTTTCTTTCCACAGTTTGGACATGATGATTAAAATCAATAACTCAAAGGCAGCAGTGTTCCTGGCTTCCCTGAACTGCATTAGCTAATTTTTTTACTTAATATTGTCATAGTAGGCTGCAGCAAAAAGATCTTCCTTAGTGGAATTTAAATACTTAAGTAGGAATGACAGTCCTATTTAACAAAAGAGGAGTTTAAGTAACTAGGACTAGAAAAATAAGTGCCTGACCACCTTTCTTGAACTGCATCCTAGCAGATTAGGAGCAGCAGCAGTCAGAGAATTGACCCTGGAGTGCATTTTCTGCCACCTGATCCACATTTTGCATGGTGACAGCAATGATGTGTACTGACAAACATGGTGATAGTGCACTGGTCTCTGATTATGCAGCCCTGCAGCTGGGTGCCTTGACAATTGGCAGTCTACTGCAAAATTTAGCACGTGTCTTCTGTTTTGTAGTATGTTAATGACAGGTGCAGACAGACTTGGGCCAGAATGATTTCTCACTCTCTTACAAATGTCTTCTTCCTTTCTTCTTTCCAGATGAATATGCCCTTTCAGAATACAACACACCCTGCTCCTCATCTTCCAACTGAAATCAGATGTGTGGCAGAAGAGGTAATGATTCGGAAAGTATTAGGCTACAGTTGTGGAACAAGAAGAGGATAAGAGACTTTTTTATTATTTTTCTGGGACCACAATGAAAAACATGTAGAATAATGAGAAATAAGCAAATCCCATATTGCTATATATCAGAATGACCCATTCTGGCCCACATTTCAAAAATAACTGGGTTCAATGTGGATTAGAAACTGCAGATAAAGTCCTTTTCCTGACAAGGGAGATACTGTGCAATTGTTGACTCTTACCATCCATCTTGTTTTGCAATTTATTACATATTTCAGGGGGAGATTTGTGTAAAGGTAAATGCTTGAAATGTGTTCTGGGACATAGATTCCTGTTAAGAAATCCTAATCTAGAGAATAATGTGCTGCTGCTGCTGCTTCTATAGATTTTACTTGTTTTGGTCTTTCCACTATCCAGAAGGAAAATCCTGAAGAAATTTCTTTGATCCTCATCTTTTTCAGCAATTGAACTGAATAGTCTACAGAGGACAGAATTCTAATCATGGGAAGACAACTTTTGTGCAAGTTTTGTCTCCATCTAGAAAGAAAGCATCTCCTATTTTACTGTGCTTTGTAATAAAACATTCTCATTGGCAATGGTATTTGTCCCCGTCTCCACTCCTTGGTCTGTGTAGAGCTGGGTGAGCATAACAGCCCAGGATATGGTAGGAGAGGAGCAGTCCAGTGCACAGCCTGAGGGCACTGCTCAGTAGGATGTCAGGCTTGAGATAGCTCAAGTGAAACCAATCCTACCTCACAGTGCAGGAACTTCTGTGACAGGGGGAAGCCATGACAGGGACTCTCAGGCTCAGTGTAATCCCAGAAAGATGCAAAAGAAATCTGGAAGCTGTGGGAGAACATAAATGTTGGTTTGGAAGGACCTGGGGAACACACCAATTGCAGCCTCCTGTTCTAAGAACCACCCAGCAGAAACTAACCAGCAGAAGGGTGTTCAGCTTGAGAGTGGCACTGGGGTCCAGAAAAAAAAGCAGACTTCAGCAATTCACACCAGGACCTAGGAGACCTTGGGAAGCAGCTAGAGAGTTGCTCTAAACAGATGAGGAATTTGACATAGAAACCTAAGGCTCTTTGTGAATTTAGATTCTGGCTGATGTGAGTCAAGTGTCTCAACACCCTTGAGAACCTGGCCCCATGCCCTGATTCTCTACATACACCACATGAAGAGCTGCTCTGTGCCTGATGCTTTCACATGCCAGGCAACATTTATGAGCACATGTGCCACCTATATTTCTGGTTATTTTCCTTAGGATGGACACAAATATGGGAATGGAGTTCTCTGGATTATTTTTTTTTCCTCTTTCTTTTTTTTAAAGTTGTATATAAGCTTGGTTTATCAAGAAACAAGAATAGTTTCTTCCCTGACAATTCTGGGGAAATTTCTACCTTGTGAAAAAAATAATGACATTTTGAGAAAAAAAAGATATTGTGAGGTGAGTGGCTTTCAAGTCTTTCAATTCTGCTCAAAACATTGAGTTTCTATCCCTAGCATTTCTCTTCCCATCAGAAGCAACCCCTGGGCACAACCCTTGACCCAAGAAGTCACACTGAAAGCAATGTTTTCATGTTTGCATGAGACCTGTGGTGACTTTTGCTACAGACAGACACATGCTGAGAAGTAAGTTATGACTCTGAAGAGGTTAAGGGGCCAACTGACCCCAAACTCGCCCTTGCTCTCCCATCCCTGTCAGCAAAAAAGATTGTGTGAGCTTCAAGAGGGGTCAGTCAGGCTACTTCAATCCACCTTCCTCAGCTGTGTAAACTCAGCCTGCTGCTAAACAAAAGCTTTTGTTTAATGCCATTTCAGTGAATGGCCAACTGCAAGCCTGGTCAGATGGAAACTGATATGAAATGCAGATGCTTTCAAAAGCACAGCATTTAAATTTTACTACAAATTTCCAAAACACTAGGCTGAGAGGGAGTGGATGGAACAATGCCAGCAGTACCTAGCAAAATCTGCATTTTACAGCCTTCTTTTACCTCTTTATCTCTTTTAACTGCAGTGCAACTAGTGACCCAATTTTTGTTCTCATGGAGCTTGCATCATGTGAAGCTGCTGCTTCACAAATTCAGTTTGCTTAACCTCAATGCAAGTCAGATGAAAAGACATAACAATTGAAAGGAGCTTCAGATACTGAGCTTGTAGGACCATGTGAATCAATTAGAAAATGGTAAGGGCTGTATCCCATGTCCAAAAATGGCAAATACATTTACGCTGTTTTCCTTGATTACTGTAGTTAGAAAGACACTCTAGAACTCTAAAATTACCATAAATCAATCTTCCCTTTCACTTTCAGTTTGCAAAAAGGTGTAGTTCCTACGGGACCCTCTGCTGTAGTCCATGGGAATGTGGCAGGACGGGCACTGGAAGCTTTTCCCAGAAGTATAAACTGCCAGGACCCTGACTCTGCTTTGTGTAATAGCAATGCACTTGTGCTATGAGCAACTATGAGTGACACTAGACATGGATGTGATGCTCCAGTCACTCCCTCATTTCCACACAGTGCTCTCCAGCAGACAGTTTTGCCGAGTGCTGTTCATTTATGGGTCAATAACAACAAGAAAAAAAAGCCTAGTTCTTCAAAAGAGGACAATCAGGACTTTCTCTTATTCCCTGTTTGCCTGAGGCCAGCTTCTTTGCCCTGAGACAACTTGGAAACCTCAGCTGTTCAGGAAGATAATAAAAGATAATAAAGACTGACAAGTCTTCACCAAGGACAGATCCTCCAGCTTGTACTGCTGTACAGTGCTCAGCAGTTCAATATATAGCTGCAGAATATATTTTCACTGGAGACAAAGCAGAAATAACCTTTATGTGAGGGGAATGAATCAAAAAACTTTCCAGGCATAAGGTCAGGGGTTGAAGGCACAAACAGGCTCTCCCTGGGGGGCATCCTTAAAGTGGTGCAATTAATATATCAGGTAACACAAGAGTATTGTTTTGCTGCCAAGTAGATAATAATAACAGACAAAGGGAGAGAAAGCTGCAGGCTCTGAATAGCATTTGCACGCCTTCCATAATGTGTCTGGAACAAGTTCAGTTTCTGGGATGTCACAGTGGAAAGAAAAATTCTTTGTAACAACAAAAAATGGATGTAGAAGCAAGATGTTGGTCAATGGCAAAAAGATCAAAGTACTCAAAAAGCAACTGAGCCTCCAACATTTAGTGTTATCAGCCAGTTGTGAGAGACTCCTAACCCCAAGCTCTCTTTCCCATTCAAGTCCTAGCAGTATCATGCCTACACTGAAGACAGGCTTCAAAGAAATGAGAAGAAGTAGTCCCTGCTCTAAAAGATGTAGGTCTGATGTCTTGGATTCATCTTCTATGAACTCTTGGTTGTGATGATACAATCTTGAAATGAGATCCACCCTTCCTTTCTAAGAGCACTTCCATTAGACATACAGCATTTCCCAAGAAAATATGTCCAAGAAATTTCCTTTGGCCTATAAAGCTGCATCCAAAGACACATGTAAAAACATTGCTCCTCCGTAGTTCTCTTCTTACAGACCAACCTGCAGTTCAGACAGAAGATTCAAGTCTCTTATGCCAAGAGTGCCTGAAGCTGCAGGAAAAGACTTTAGGGGTATGATTACCTCAGTAAAACCCTTGTAGTATCTGTAGGGTGATGGCTGAATTCCTAAGGGAAAGCAGAACTGTATGACCCTTCTCAGGTCAGTCCAGAGAAGGACAACCAGCCAGGGAAGGCTGTTCCACTCTAAACTGATGGAGGAAAGGAGAAGAAAATAAGGGGGACTAATGGGGCCTCAAACACTTACAAATCTGTCATTACAGTGCATTTATGAGTCATTTCTGCAGAAGGAAATTTAAAAACAGGTGTTCCATAAAGCAGAGAAAAGCCATTGCAGTATGAAAACCTCAGAGAGCTACTTCTTTCTACATATGTCTGTCATGAGTTGTCACCTGAAATGAAAGAAAATGCTTCTATCTTCAGAGGGCAGAAGTTGCAGCTACGAAGAGAGGATAGCTGTGCACCACTGTGAAATAGAAACAAAGGGTTAGGGGTTTGATCAGAGGTGAAAAGGTCAGAGAATGACTTGGGCATCCCTCAGCATGCTAGAGGTGGCTGGTCTCAGGCACCTTTCTGGTAGCCAGAAAAGCCAGTCCATGACAACACCATGGGCAGCTTGCATCAGCTCTTGGTACACAAGATGATTTCTCAGTACCAGTCTCAGGTAAGGGAGATTTAGGGGGGAATATGCAGCCAGACTAGTCGTCCCACCTTAACTAGTTACATTTTATGGATAACATGTCAAATGTTCCCCACTTGATGCTTGTTGTTAAGTATTTTCTTTTCCCCCTTTAATAAAATTCATATTTGCAAGTGTCAAGAATGAACTTACTAAGTACCAGAGATTTTTTGAGGGGCTTATTCAGACATTTTACTGGTGACCTCTTTGCATTTGAGCTGAACCCTTGATGCTGACTATAAAGACCACAAAGAAAGGAGGGCTGAAAAGCTCTTGCTCTGGTCTGTGCAAGGACAGTAAAACTGCAAAGCACTCCCAAAGAAATGCAGACTCTCTTATTAGCCTAACTATGTCACTGCATTTGTAGTTTAGCCTAAAAGCTGACAGGTAGTCTGTGTATAACTAGAAAAGATAATTTCATTTGTATATCCATTACTCTGAGGCTTGTGCAGGTGCTGTGGCAGTAGTCAGACTGCAGCTTCACTCACCTTTCACTGGCATTTGTCACCAAAACTGCACAGCAAAGACCAGCTTAATACTTCAGTTCACAGTTATTCCTGCTCAGATCTCAGCCTCTTACACATATGTGGAGAAAGGTCTCCGTTTTGAAAGCAGGTCATGGATGACCCATCCACATCCACACTCAACAAAGTCACTGAAGCCTTGCAGCTGTCTGACCTTCAACTACCTTCATCTTTTATAAGGCTGCCTTTTCCAGGCATCATAGACCCCTGAAATAAACTGCAGTCCTCCCCACCACCACATTTTGTTGAAAGAAGTTCCATCACTCATCAAAATCACTGCTAGCTGTGACTATTCTACTAGGGATATATGTATTTTCTTTTATGACCTCACCATCCCTTTAGCTGCTGGAGGACTTTGCCAAGGCTCACATATCTTAGAACAATGAAAGAAATCTTGCATGCTTGACTAGAGACCCTATTGACCAAGCAGAATTTCATCTGCAGTTACCATGTTTCAGTATTGTTCCCCAAACACCTGGGCCAAACCAAGCATTTCGACCTTTACTATGCCTAAACAAATCGTTACAATCTAATCGTCTTAAAGACAGTTTTATAGGAAGCAGTCACAGCCAAAATCACAGGTCAATTCAGTGCTTTTCAGCTAATTTTTGTAGCTGTAATGACCAAGTTTCTTTGCATTGATCTTTTTCTGGATACAGCAATAAACCCGTTCACAAGAAAGCTGACAGTGCTTACACCACAAATATTTGGTTACAGATCTTGCAGACACATCCAAGCTGGCTTTAGACTGCATGAGTGAGAAGGAGTACTAGAATTTTATGAAATGTTAGCAGCCACAAATACTTCATAAACAGGGAAAAACCATAGAGCTCCAGAGACTGTTGTAATTATCCTTAAGCTATTTGATGATTCCCACAGGAAAGAAATACAGCTCTTTTCAGTAACAGTGAGTGAAATTTGAGGTCAAGAAATCACACAGAAAGACACAGAAATTACTGTGACTGAGCAGCCCCATGTGAAAAAATTAATTGCAGTTGAGTAGTATTACTACAGCTTTTCACAGCAAGACAGATTTTATTTGTAAAGGTAATCTTGCACTGGTAGAACATATTTAGTGCCTCAAATAAACCAAACCACAACCATAAAGGCACAATTTTTGGCGTCAAACTATGGCTGCAGCAAGACTGTTTCAGTGGCAGAAAGGTGTCTACACTTAGCTGGTGGGACATTTTTTAACAAAGATAACTAAACCAAATTTAACTAAATCATACAGCTCATTCTACTGTTGCCGAGGCTCCCTCTCATTGGTCTCCATCCACAAACACACAGACACACAGATCTCTCTCTGTGTGCTACAGCTAAGCACAAGTAACTGAGGTCTGAAGTTACGGCTGAGGTAACACTCAAAGTTAGGCTAGCAAAAAACTCTTTTTGAGCCAAGAATACAAGATAATCTGACTGTATACTGTCGTTTGTCTAATATTACCCAAAACCAAGAACCTCTTCCAGTACCTGAAGCTGCAAGAAATATGGAGAGAGACTACTTAAAAGCCCATAGAGTGACAGGACAAGAGGGAAATGATTTAAACTGAAAGAGAGCTAAGATAAGATAATATCTTATCTTTAGATAAGATATCTTTAGATAAGATATTAGCAAGAAATTCCTGATTATGAATTTAGTGGGATACTGGCACAGGTTGCCCAGAGAGGTTGTGGATGCCCCATCCCTGTCAGTGTTCAAGGTCAGGCTGGATGGGGCTCTGAGCTACCTGGTCTAGTGAAGGTGCCCATGGCAGAGGGGTTGGAACTGGATGGTCCTTAAAGTCCATTTCAACCCATTCCATAATTCTATGAAATACAGACCTGGTGATGAAGTATCTTCTCTCTAACTTTCCCACAGAGCAGTCTTCACAAGCTTCTTGAACATATGCAGTTGAGTTAAAAAGAAGGGGTAGGATCTGAAAAGGAAAAACATGCAGTCAGCAAATAATAATGTTAAAAAATCATTTTAAAAAAAGTGTCAGCAGTTCCATAAATATTTGCCCTGAAAACAACCTTTTTGTTGGATCCAATGGAACATTGTTTGATTCTCCTGTGAAAGATAAGTTATTATGCTATAGCCAAGAAGATGGGACGACCTCAGTTTTCCTTTGTTGTGATAAGATTACAGTGGCTTTTTTTCACCCAGGGGACTTGTTTTGTTGCAAACCTATTAATTCAATGTCCTCTCTATTAAAGATTAGTGCATCTTTTGTTTGTTTATTTCCTTATCAGATGCACCTTCTTCATTGTGATTAGTGGAGGTTTTAAACTAGTACAGTGAATTATCTGGATATGGGATGCATGGGTAATCTTTGTCTTTCATTTGGTTGCTGTTCAGAAGGTACATGTGCACAGAAGGCATTGTGACCAGTGCCAGTTATTGGAGATACAATAGTGCACTTTCTGACCAAATCCAGCCTATATTTGGGGGAGGACACCTGCTTGTTACAACAGTAAGTTATACACAACTACTCTTCTCTACCTCTACAGCCTTTGAATGTCACCTAATCCACTCAACCCTCTGATTAAACATTCAAAAGTAGACTCAGAAAGCTTCTGGTTGTGATGATTATCAAATTGACTTGTTTGGAATGAATACTTTATTATGTTGCAATAAATTTATAACCACCTTAGAAAGCCAAGAAAAGCAAGAACCTGCAATACTGGTCATCTCCTTTTTCCACGTCAGCGGAAGTTCAAGCCCTTGTCAGTGAATTTCTCTTCTTGGCAGCTCCTGGTATGGGTATCCCATTGCAGAGAAAATAAAGCCTGGTCCTTAGGAAAGCTCTTTAACTGTAGGATCTGTAGAGATCCTCTGCAACAGAAATGACAGTGAGGTGGGCTTTCAAAACAGAGCTTCAGTCTGTTGTCTGTGGTCTAAGCACCCACACCATGCCACAGAGAGACCTCTGGGGAACCACCCGCTACTTACATTATGTTCCA
Source organism: Cyanoderma ruficeps (assembly GCA_008694505.1). Lineage (NCBI taxonomy): Eukaryota > Metazoa > Chordata > Aves > Passeriformes > Timaliidae > Cyanoderma > Cyanoderma ruficeps. Next base: position 18,856,675 of record VZDJ01000623.1, read on the forward strand.
TTTCCACATGATTTGATACCTCTGTGAAAAATTTGAAGGCGTAAGGGAAAACATTTCATAGCCACCCTATGTGCCCTATGCTTCTATTGGAGGAAGTTTCACAGACTAGCAAGAAACTAGAAGAGACAGTCATAAAACATATCAGGATATTAGAGGAAATCATGCTCCCGTACAGGTACTCTGGTCTTGGGCCTATAACTCTCGGGCAGCCAAGCAGCCACCCACCCAATCTTTTACGCACCTCCATCTTCCAGGAAGGAGTCAAAGAGACTAGTGAGCTGAAATAACAACAATTTTAAAAGGAAAGCAGAAGGTGCACATGACAGAGAAGCTAAAAGAGGGACTTAATCACTGCTTCCCATTGGCAGGCAGATGTCCAGACACTCTCTGAGGAGTAAGGCCTCAGTAAAGACAGTGGTTGCTTTGGAAGAAAAATGCTGCTACCAGAAATGTCCCTCCTAGTCCTTTCCCCCACTTGCTATTGCCAAGCATGGTATTATATGGTAGGTACAGGATCTCCCTTTGGCCTGTTTGGGTCACCTGTCCTGGCTGTTGCCCCTCACAGTCGTTTGCCCACCCCAACCCTCCTGGCTCTTGGCATTCTGCAAGCACTCTTCAGCAAGAACCAAAACGCTGGTGAATTATGAAACCTGTTCTAGCCTCAGCTGCAAAGCACAGCACGCTACTGTGGAGAAAGCTGACCTCATAACCTCATGCCAGAAAGACCCAGTACCAACATTAATGGAAAAAAATATTTACAGTTCTCAAATAACTGCTTTCCAGCATTGTTTTTCTTGTGGGGCGCAGCCCCCATGAATGCTTTGTTTTCTCTTCAGAATACAAAAGAACAAAAGAACTTCCTTCTCCCTAATAAAAAAACTCTATTAGCTTCCACACAGGTGTGAAAACTGGAAACCTGGGGAACTAACAAATTCTCATAGACCCAGTGACTAGCTAATTCCGAACTGAAATGAATCAAACTTCAACAACACTGTCATGTGCTCAAGGGCTAAGGTAGAAGTAATTAAGACTTTTTAGATCTCCCTGTTTCTAGCTTCTCTATTTTTCCATTTTGTCAATTTTCAAAATACCTATGAAGCAGGGGAAAAGAGAAGTCAGTGTATTATTTTAGCCAGAATCTGGAGACAAAATATAGAAAATTGGACTTCTCCACCCAGACTGTCCATCCAGTTGGTAAATTCCAAGACAAATGGGGAAAACCCTCAAATGTTAATCTGGCTTGACAGACTTACTCGGGTTTAGGTCATTTTGTGCTTTTCAGTACTGTGACAAGTCGCAGTGTAAAACCCAAAGCCCCTTTCCTTGAAAACAAGACCACTACATGTATTTTGTGCAGACATTCAGAGAAGTGGAGTGAAATGTTAGTCTGGAGACGGTGGGTGCAGTAGTCTTAGGGGAGGTTCTTGCAAGGAGTAGAATAGACCAGGATCTCCACCCCTTGCTGCAGTTATAAAGGCACTAACATCAAAGGAAGGAGCCAGGGAGGAGTTGAAGAGCAAACTCCTTTCCTCTGGAGCACTGGGTGAGGAATGCTGCAGAGCTGTTAAACTAGTAGGCAAGGAATTGTTTCATGGAAAGAGAACTTATCTCTTTCTTCTGTTTCCCAGAGAGAAAAATGTGGCTGAAGTTTCTCTTGGCTATTCTTCTCTGGCATGTAACAGCTGCAAAGGAACCTGAGCCGTAAGAACTACCCTATTACTACTACCAGTATTTAGGCTTTAAAGACAATGCTAATCAATGTTATCAATTTTTCTCTAAAAATTAAATACTGCCAGGGCTCATCTTTTATATCTGGAGAGCTAAAGCGGAATGGGGGTGGCAAGTGAATCGTTCTCATTTAATCTGATCAGACCTTCCAGCTATTGCAGAACTTCCATGGAAGTTGACATGTGTCCAGAAAAGGCAATAGCAGTAGTGACAGCAGAGTGCTTTGCTAAAACCAGGTGGGCCCAGGGCCCAGATAAAGGGCAAAAGGGCAAGAGCTGGGGGCAATACCAGAGCTGTGGGCAATACTGGGCTGGGCTAGTTCAGAGCTGCAGGACAGACTGAGGAGCAGTGGCAGTGTGTCCTATTTAATCTAATGTAATTGGTGGGTACTGAATAATAATCGTGTTATGTGTTTACTGTATCCTGTTGAGGCTGTTTCTCCCTCACATATGAATGTGATCCCTTGGACTTTACAGGCAGTATGTCCTGATGGTGCCTGCTGTCCTTCAAAATGACTCTCCAGGTCAGGTTTGCCTGCAATTCCTTCACCTCAACGAGACAGTGTCCGTCAGAGTAATCCTAGAATACAGCTCTGTTAATACCACTATTTTTAAAGAAACTGTGACAGCAAACAGCAGTCTACAATGCTTCAAGTTCAAGGTAAGTTAAGTTTCATTTATGTCCCCATGGAAAAGAAACGTAAGCAGGGACAAGAAAATTAAAGCAGAGAGCACAGGAAAGGAACAAACAGGGAAAGAAATAAGACTTGTTAAAGGGAAAAGGAACCATAGGACAGTAACATAGTAACTGACAAGGAGGCATTTTTTGTAGACATAACTAATAAGAAAAAGCCCAAGAAAGGTGATGAAGTTTGTAGAAGTGAGATTGTGTCTCGTCATAGGAGCCCCGCCACAGGTATTGCTGTTCAATGGGTTCTGGAGCAAATTACCTCAGGACTAACAACCTCCCCATGCTTTCTTGTCTCTCCACAGATTCCTCCTGTCCATTCTGGACCACTGGCTTTCATTTCCTTCTCTGCCAAGGGCAGAACCATCAGCCTAGAGGAGCGGCGGTCAGTGATGATCTGGAACACAGACAGCATTGTCTTCCTGCAGACAGACAAAGCCATCTACACACCAGGACAGACTGGTGAATGTCCACTTTGTCTATAACGTGGCCCTTAGGAGGCAATTTCTTCAGACAGAATTTCTTTCTCTGGTGTTTTTTTCAGGCTGAGCTACATTCTAGGCAGTGTCTTCAGAGTTTCTGTTAAAACTATTACAGTTATTTGCTGTGGAGCTTAGGGAATCATCTTCAGGACATCAGGAGACTGTCATCCCATGATCTCTATTATTTTCTCCATCCCTTCTTCCCAGGTGACAGAAGCTATCACTACTTCTGTTTCATTACTGAAGACAGGCCAGGATAGTGGGAAGAGGTGATTAGATCAATACCTGGTGTAAAACAATGCTTCCCTCTGTGGTGCTGGGCAGCATCAAAATAGTCTAAACAACAGAGTGAAATGTGTTACTTTAAAATTAATTATAAGTTGTTAAAGACAAAATCATGCTGTTTACCCTCTGGCTTCTGATGTATTTGGACTTCAGATTTTCATGTTGTATTCCTGCACTTATCCCCTTATTCATGCTTCTCATCTGGCCATCAAGCAGAGATCCATTTTTCTAGATCCATTCCTTGATTAATTTCCAGGCTTTAAGGTTTCTAGCACACACTATAGGAAAAAAACAGAAGAAGACATCTTCCCAGAGATTAATAACAGAATGCAGCCATTAGACTAGACTAGTTTTACTTTAATTAGGATGAGTTCTACCTACATAGGCACACAGTAAGAAGAAAAGCTTACCAGTTGGACTTTGGTGCCACCAAGGTGTCCAGTTTGGGTTGTTTATTGGTAAAATGGTTTGGTTTTGAGCTGGGGCAAGCAGCAGACAAAATCAAATTATGAAAAGGTAATGCAGTTCTTATTTGTTCCGTCATTCCTTTCTGTGAAGTTAAACTTTAATGAAAGTAAATTTTTCATTACTAACATTAAAGGAAACTTTTATGAAAGAGTACAAGAACTTGATGCTAGGGAAAAAACCTCTAATCAAAGTCTGTGTAGGGTTCTTCTACCTTCAGATGTATTTTATTATGTGCATCCTGTGCAAGCAGGACTGTTGGAAGTCCTGTGAAACTGGAAGTACTAATGAATGCAAAACATCATGCTCAGCTAAATAAACTATGTTCAATGCTAACACCCTGTTCCTTGCCTTTCCAGTGAAGTTTCGTGTTGTTGCCCTGGATTTAGATTTTAAACCTGTTCAGGAAAAGGTGAGTGACCAGTAACATTCCCCTGTATTTAAAATTGCTGGGAGACAACTTCTCAAATTTTGCATAAAGGATCGCTGTGGATAAAATGAGATGGTGCAGAGACTAAATACCAAAGAATTAGCCTGATTTCCTAAGCACATGCTGAAATACACCCTTTAATTAGAGTCACAGGGAAGAAGGCAAGTGTGTAGCAGTTTGAATTCCTCACAGGACACCTTCTGTTATCACTGGGATGAGGCTCAAAATCCCCTCCACTTTGTTGTCACAGACGTTATCTTAGCTCTGACCAGAAAGCCCACGGTTCAGTCTCCTGCTCTTACAGTTCAGCAAATGTTGCTTGCAGGCATCAGTAAATCATCCACTTGGCACTTTGCCCATTTTAGAAATGGGGGAAATGAAAGAGAAAGCTGCTGCCACAATTATTTATCTCCTCAGAGGTATTCTTTCTACTGCCAGCAGTCTCTCTTCATGCTCATAATGCATAAGGTAATTAATGGAAGGGTCATCATTGGCCTCTTCTCCTGTGCTTGTAATGCAGGAGACAGCACAGTGGTAGCAAAAGAGCTGGTGCAAATAAGAAGCCCAAATCGTGTTTGTGTGAACCTCTATAACTCTGCTCACTCCTATGCTCTGAGATTGCACTAAAACCAGTATGACCAGAAACTGCCCCACCATTCTCATTTCATCTCTCTCCTTTATTCAAGCTTCTTATAGAAGTAAAATTTCTTTTAAAAATTGAAATAAGATTAAAATTAGATTAAAATAAGAAATGAGGACCTATGATTAATGGTGTTACAATGAATATTGGTTATATACTTCTCACAGTCCTGAGGAAAAAGAATTTGTGTTTGATCAGCCCCCTAATGTCTTCTTTCATTCTGTTCTTCCCCCTTTCAGTACCCCTTGATTGCAATTCAGGTAAGAAATTTTTGTCTTTGTACTGCATTACTCTGGGTACATGTCCTTACATGGGTTTGAATGTGTCCATACACAGAAAAATCTTGCTGCTGAGTACATTAGCAAAAATTAACAGTAACTCCACAAAAAACAAGGATGCTTTTTGAGCTTGACATGGAAAGCACACCTATAATGATTCCAGCAGTCAAAATTTGTAGTGTTCTAATGTCTGCCTTTGATTCCCCTCCCCTTCCCCCAGTTTGCTCAACATATTTCAGGGTACATCTTTTTGTAGCTCTAGTGCTGCTAAAAACTGTGAACAAATACAGGTTCTGAATGCAACTATTAACTATGTCAGTACTTTCATGGCATTTTCTGGTGATTTTTGAAACAACTGCAGTTCATGTCTAGACAGCATACTTACAAGTTTTCATGTTATACTGTGAAGTCAGGGGACTTTATTTTCCTTGCAGTGAGAACATACATCTCTTGAGCCCTCCACATGTTTTTCTTCCAGTCGTTGTTGTAAAGAGCCAAGGAAATGGTGTGAATGAGTTTTCTTTAGTCTAGCTAGCATAACATATACTAGAGGAAAATGCCACCCCAGTGAATGCAGAAAAAAGGTTTCCTTCCTTCTGGCAGCTGGAAAAAAAGCTGGGGTTGTTAAAGGCCAAGATTTTTGTGGGATAAACTTGCCTGAATGGAAAGCACAAAGAAGATTTTCTTTCTCTCCCCTCTTGACACAAATCTAGAGCAACATATACTAAAGAGCAGGAAAGAGCAGTATTGTGCAACTTTCCCTGATGATTGAGACTAATAAGTAGGCTGGCAGAGAATGCCTAAATCGGGAACAATAGATGAGAATCTAACAACATTAATAATAACATGAATAATCAGAATACAAAGGTGCAATTTAAATCAATGCACGTGCATTAAGCAGCTTCTCCAGTGAGTTAAAGCAACCTGCTCTGTTTTCTTCTTTGTTGCTGGTTTTGTGTACTAGTAGCAAAAGATTTCCAAGGCAAAAAAAATGTGAGCCTGCATTCTTTTTTTCTTCAGGATCCAAGGGGCAACAGGATCTTGCAGTGGCAGGATGTGAAGTCAGAGATGAACATTATTGAGCTAGAATTCCCACTCACTGAAGAGCCTATCCTGGGGAACTACAAAATTATTGTAACAAAGAAGTCAGGAGATAAAATAAATCACTCATTCCTTGTGGAGGAATACGGTAAATGCCACCTGTTTGTTTTTTTTTATTCAGTGTAGGAAACATTATTAGAGATGAGCCCATATCAAGAAACCTTTTTGACTGCTAAAACTTCAAACAACTTCCTGGCAAATGCAGTTTCAATTAGTTGTCATAAAGGACTGGGAAGATTAAAAAAGAAAAAGAAAAGTTAAAAAAAAACACCAAGAAAAATTTATTATTTTTCACACACTCAGCCAGAAAAATAAACTCCATAAGAAATCAGCAAGCTGATCACAAATTTCAGCGAGACAAACTATATTTTTCCAGGTTATGTTCATGAAGTTTCTTTGCCAAAGCTCTGCAAGGCATCTTAGACATCGCAGGATTCACTTCAGAAGTCCTATCTTCTCTTCAAAGTCTTGCAGAAATACTTTAGTGAGCCTTTTCAGATCAGTCCAATTCTTATCATATTGCCACCCCAGTTCTGAGATCCTGTTCCCTCTATGACTAACAATAAGATATATCTCCATTTTTTGCTTTCATCTTAGGAGGGTCTGCAAATTTACATTATGCCAGTGTTGGGTTTTTTCCTTTTTGTTCTTTCTCCTAGTGTTGCCGAAGTTTGATGTCACAGTCACTGCACCAGAAAGCCTTACAGTCCTGGATTCAGAATTCACAGTGAAAGTCTGTGGGTTGTAAGTACCATGTGCAGGGTTGTTAGGGAATACACTGAAGTGGAAGAACTTCTCAAGGACTGGGGAAAGAGCCAGCGCTTAGAAAAGGAGCCAAAATATGTAGAGAGGTTGGTGAGGGTTGACTTGGTCACTGGAGCTTTCATTTATTTTTGTGTACATTTTATTGTGTAAGTATTCAGTTGCACATGGTGTTCTGTGAGGTGGATAAATCTTTTGAGAGTAATAAATCTTTTGGTGAAGTGAAATGTGACCACTCCCAACAACCCACTCCAGAGGGAGACCTTCATAAAGCGAAGCATCATTAAATTCTAGTGAGGATGTTATGGTTCCAGCTATCTAACTCCTCCTCCAAGCTTGGTCCTTCAGAAGAACCTTGCTTACACCAACATCAAGATCTTGCAATTTGGAATCCAGAATTGAAATCCTGATCTCCTAGCAGATATGAGGAGTTTTTGCTTTGATTTCAGTGAACCTTGAACTCCAGTGTAAGCTGAAGATTGGAGACAACAGTCTTAATTTGGTCAGTAGCCAGCCCTATTCATTATGTCTGTAAAGGTATTTGTTTTTACATTCAATGTGTAGCTTGGTTTAAGCGTGGAAAAGAACTAATTTTGTTTTCTGGGTTGTATTTTCTGTTTTGTTAAAGCAGGAGAGTTAGGAAATTATTCCACGCTCTGGCTTCCCAGTTCACTGCTCGTTCTGGATCTATTCCAGCACACATTAGCTTAAGATTATTTTTTCAAGCATTTTCTCATAGACCTCCTCAGATCTTATTTCCTCTTCCCCTAGGTACACCTATGGCCAGCCTGTTGAAGGGAAGGTGAAGCTCAGTGTGTGCAGGGATTTTGATTCATATGGGAGGTGCAAGAAAAGCCCAGTTTGTCAATCGTTTACCAAAAATGTACGATACATAATTATTATTCCTCTTCATGCTTGTCCTCTATGCTGTATTCTTGTTTCCCTTTGCCCATGACACTTTCCTCTCTCTCTTTGATGCTTCTCTTCACCCTACCCATTTCTTTGCTTGTATGACTAGCTAGGAGGTCAGGGTACCTCTTTTCTTGGCTTCCTGCAGGCCTGAAGGACTGACACGCTTCTTCTTCATGACTCATAAACATGTATAAATCATGTTAAAAGTACTGGGAAAAGACTCCACTCACCAGAGAAGGATCCTGTGTATTGTCAACACCCTTTGCAAGCTACGATCCCTGACAACAGGATTTGTTTTCTTCCCTGTCCAGCTGGAGAAAGATGGTTGCCTCTCCCAGGTCTTCAGCTCCAACATCTTTGAGTTACATCGCACTGGTTACATGAGGAACCTTGACGTGAAAGCCATTGTGACAGAGCAAGGAACAGGTAATCCCTTCCAGACAGACAGAAACAGCAAAAGTGGTGCAGTGAAGAAGGAAAGTAGGAGATAGCCTCTGCTTGCTGAGTACAAGAATGTCTTCCTGTGGAAGGTGGTTTTTACAAGCTCAGTGACCATCTCCAGGCAGTCTGATGATGGTCTGTGCAGGACAAAGTGTATCTTCTCATGATTCTGGGCATGTCTTCCAGGCCTGCAATTTACAGCTGCTCAGGTTATTTCCATAACTCGGGTGATGAGCACCATACAGTTTGAGAACACGGATCTCCACTACAGAAGAGGAATTCCTTACTTTGGACAGGTAAGCAAGAGCTTGGAGGGCTTGTATTGAAGATGATTGACAGGCATTCACATAACTACAATGATGGCAACATCTAGGACACTGTCTGGACTGAGGGTGTTCTCCCCAATCTTTTGTTACATGCAGGGCCCTACTGGTAATTCTGAATACTGAAGACTATTAGTTTATTCTGAGTTTAATTCTGCCAGGAATCCTTCAAATCAGAACAACTCATTAACTAGCATTTCTCTAACTTGCATTTTAAGCTTGCTATAAATCAATGCCTCTCCCTTCAGAACTGACCAGCACACGCCAGCCAGACATGAATAAAAATACTGGTGGAAGGGAAGAAAGAGGAAAAGGAATTTAAGATACAAAAAATCAAGGAAATAACAACAGTTTCTGTCTCAGAAAGGTTTTTCATTATTTTGTTTCATGATAATACCCACATAACTCTGTCAGTGGTTTAAAGGGTAGGGATAAATCTCTCTCCTTCAGTTCAGCTTTTGTCAATAAGGAAAGGATAAGGAAGACCAGTAGCGCTGAAAGGAGATGAGGTTGTCTTTCAAGGGTGGAGGTTTTTTCTCTTCTGTAAAGTCTATATAACTTTCTTATTTGGTTTCTATTCCCACTCTGTTCTTTTTCTTTTAAAAAACCAAAATGAATGCTCATTTCTAGCAACATAGCATTTACTTAATAGGATCCGTGATTTTGCTGGTTTTTTGTTTGATTGTTTAATACCTAAACAGCACAGACAGTGTAGACACAATTAGAAAAATGTTGAAAACAAAAATGTGGAGAAAAAGTTTTCAGACAATGAAAAGAGCAGCAGCAGACTCTCAAGGCTATGGAAGGAAAAAAGGAAGGGAGAAAAGAAAACATATTTTTAAACTGGAAATGTATAGTCAGAAGGGACTGATCAGGAAAGAGATGAGGCATGAAAGTTCTTGCTTCACAAAAGGAGCATTATAAATTATCACACACATTATCAATGGTGTGGCAGATGCTGAGGAAACTCCTGCTCCAAACCTCATAAGATAACTCTGATAGTTACCAGAAAGTGAAGAGAGATATTTCAGTTGTCAAGTATTGTTTTGAAGAAAGATGAAAAAATAATTCTGCTGTTTGGAGAGTGAAGGAGTGCAAAGTATCAGTATCTAATACAAAAAGACACTCAACATGTTTCTTATTCCCTTTTACAGATCAAGCTGGTAGACAAAGACAACTCTCCAATTTCCAATGAGGTTATTCAGCTATTTGTCAATAACAGGAATACAGACAACTTCACCACAGATCATAACGGTGTTGCTGAGTTTAGCATTGACACATCTGAAATGTTCGATTCCGAGATCAGTCTGAAAGTGAGTACAAAACAAGGCTGAACAGAGACACACAGAGAGATGGCTGCTCTCAAACTGAACCCCAAAAAAGATGGGATGAGGTTTTAATTCTGGTAATAAAAATAAGCTTTCTTTATCTTTCTTCATGGTCTAGAGCTCTCAAAAACTATCATAAGAGGAGTGAGAAAAACATCTGAGTTGTTGCAAAGCAATGGCTTGCTGCAAGGCTGCTCTATCCTTACCAGTCTGGCTTTAGATGCAGTTCCTTTCTATATGCATTACATGAACTGATCATTCTGATGTTAGAATGTGATGACGACTTCCCTAGTGACACATGCTTGTTTTCCTTTTCTTCCCCACTCCCTCTCCTGTTCAGGCAGTTTATAAAACCAGTGACCACTGCCACTATGAAGGCTGGATAGAGCCTTACTACCCAGAAGCATCTCTCTCCGTCCAGCGCTTCTACTCTTGGACTAGCAGCTTTGTGAGGATTGAGCCCTTGTGGAAAGATCTGAAATGTGGGCAGAAGAGGATGATCACTGTGCACTATGTCTTAAACACAGAAGGATACAAAAGAATCAACACCGTGAACTTCTACTATGTGGTGAGTATGATGTTGCAGGTTGGTTTGCTGAAAGGGCTTTACCGGGCAGCTGTCTGGCAATCCATCCACAGGAATTACAGCAGTGAGTGCTCTTCATGGTATTATCTGTCCCCCTTTTCCCTTCCTTTTGTTTCTGCTTTGTGACCAGCAACAAGGCCCCCAGCAGCCCCAGGGGGAGCATTCAGCATGCCCTCAGGCTTATGTTTAAGCATTTAAGATCTCATTGTAGATGGTCCTGTCGGTGCACAATGAACTTGATTGCTGCTTTCTCCCTCCAACTTCTGCCAACCCATACATGTCTTAATCTTCTCTGCACAGGGCATGGCAAAAGGCAAGATTGTCCTTACAGGGGAAGTTAAAGTTCATATCCAAGCTGGTAAGTTAAGTTGCCAATCCATATTTTTGCATTAACAAACAACCAAACACCCAGATGGTTGAATATAGCAGCTATAGAGAGGGCTATATCTCTCTCCACCCATGTATGTGTGCATGATAGTAGCGCTAAGATCACTATAAAGTCAGATTTAGTCCAGCAATGACTTAATTTGATATTAGTCAAACAGTGTTCTCTAAAGATCTTCCCAAAGGATGACATAGGGAATGCAGAGTGTCTGCTTTAGGGTCCTATCTGAATATGGCCACATGTTCAAATCTACAATAAATCTGAGACCACCTGGATTAAACCCAGGCCCGTCATCTCCTGGAAAATTGTTCAGTTTGCCATCTAAGTCCACATTGCTCCACTGACTGGTACAGTTGCATACCTGTTGAGTTTGGCTACTACTACTACAGTAAATCTTTGAGATTCCTTCCTTATTGGTGCCTTTATTTCTTCTAACAGTCCAAAATGGCACTTTCACCATTCCACTTGTGGTCAGACAGAAGATGGCTCCAGCCCTTCGGCTGCTGGTGTACACCTTGCACCCTGACAAGGAGCTGGTGGCAGACAGTGTTCAATTGCCAGTTGAGAAGTGTTTCAAAAACAAGGTGAGAGGCACTAAGATACAGCAAGCTTTACCTGCTGTCAGATAAATACAAATTCTTTGTGTATACATTCACAAGAGATTTCCAGCTTTGTTTCTGGTTTCCTTCCACTTCTCTCTACATTACTCCTTTCATTTTTCATTTTTCTCTTTGGCCTTATATCTTTCCTCTTCCACTACCTCCAGGCCTTATTGTCAAAAGATATATATTATTTTAATATTAAAAACTTTTCAGGAGTTCCACATAAATCCCAAATGATTCCTGCCTCTCTTAAACTCTACTAGTGTTCCATTCAGTTCTTAGACTTTCTGTTCTCCAACATAGTGAACACACTTTAGACTTATCCCACTTCATCATTCAATCTAATTTTTTACACTTTTTGTTGAGAAATGTAGTTTAGGTTTACCAGAACTAAATACACATAGAAAAGAAAGCCAAAATAGCAGTCTGGGGTTTAAGTCTTTATTCCTCTTTTTTTTTTTTTTATGGTACATTTTTATTCATCATTATAAACTCAGATTTTACCGTAAGATTGTTCTAATCTTTGGCTTGTAAAAGCTAAAATGCATGAAACTATAAGCCAAGTGACATTAAACAAAATGTTTCCAGTTACCCCTCCTATTTTTTTCCTCTTATCTAAAACAAAAGTGAAATAGATTTTTTTCTGAATAGATGCAAAATCTGTTTAATTTATTTGCTAACATGGGCAATGGACCTTGGAAAAATATGATTTGTTCACTGTAGGGATCATTGCATGTAGTTAAGTCGTAAGAAGGTTTGATTTGATTCAATAATGACTGCAGAAAAATCACACTGTGTTTTAAATCACATGAAGTAGGCATCATTTAAGCTCTCACAAGAATCTAAGTGTGCTTACTGCCTAAGTCCCTGTTACAACAGAGGCCTGGTCAACAGCTACAGTGGAGACCAGACATCCTCCTCCAGGCAGATCTTCTGTGCTTTAACAAAAAATCCTTGTACTCTCCTTCCTGGCCTCCACTCACACATGAAGTCAGAGCAGCCCCACCAGCATGGGTTAGCCATGCCAACATTTGTTTGATGAATTTCAGGTCCACCTGGAATTCTCTGAAAAGCAGATGCACCCAGCTTCCAATGTGAGTTTGGTCATTGAAGCCGCTGCCAACTCCTTGTGTGCTGTGAGGGCAGTGGATCAGAGCGTGCTGCTCCTGAAGCCAGAGACAGAGCTGTCCATGGAAATGGTAAGCTGCCAAATGCCTTGTCTCCTTCCACTGATCCTTCCTCCTCCATTACATTGTCTCTCCACTTGAGACCATTAGGCTGAGTTAGAATTCTACAGCTTCTGGCATGTGCTGGTTGTAAGCCATCTTTAGTAGGCAATAAACATATTTTGTTTCCTGTGGGTTGTAAATCCTCTTTCGTGTGGGATTTACTTTAACCTGTGACTGGCCTCTGGCAGCACAACCCTCCAGCATATCCATGACTCCCTGTTCTGTGCCATCAGCAAACTTGCTGAGGGTAGACCCTTTCTGCAGCATCCAGATCATTAAGGAAGATATTGAGCAAGATTAGACCCAGTACTGGAGTACCCTGTGGCACATCGCTGGTTACTGGCCTCCAACTAGGCTTTGTGCCACTGATCACTGCCCTCTAATCCCAGCCATTCAGTCATTTCTCAGCCCAGGAAACAGAGCATGATTTCAAACAGTCTGTCATCTCAGTTTTGGCAATTTGCAGTATTTGACAGTGTAAGGCTGATGTTCACATACCCACAGTTCCTGTCTCCTTACTCCTCACAGGTATACAGCCTGCATCCCCTACAGGACTTTCAAGGCTACGTCTTCCGTGGCTTCAATCTAGAAGAAGACTCCCAAGAGCCCTGTGTGTCATCTGACCACATCTTCCACAAAGGCTTGTATTACGCACCTGTAATTTCTGGATTAGGCCCAGATGTGTCTCAGTTCCTCAGGGTAAATGTCCTGTACATTACTTAAATATGCTGAAGTGATTTTCTGCTTATGTAGTGTTAGATTCTGCAAACAACCCTATTACTAAAACTCATACATGACAAACTCTCCTCTTAAACCTCTATTCTCAATTGATTCTGATGCCTACTGTGATTTTCCAGTATACACAAAGCTCCCAAAAGTCTCTGCATACGTGTCTCTGGGAAACTCTGAGGTGTAAACACAGTAATGGGAAAGAGGGAAGAATGGAACAAACCTCAGCTACAGTGTGGTTACAGTTAATGCTCAAATGTGCTTTTTACAGGATATGGGAATCAAATTTTTTACCAACTCAAAGGTTCGACAACCAGTCATATGCCCCAGTGAGACTGTAAGGCGTCAACCATATGTCGTGAATGCAGGACACGTGGCCTCTGCACACCATGTCAAATCAGCAGGTAATGCAGAGGACAGGAAAGAGATTTCATCTTTCTCCTTAAAGGAAGAGGTATTCTTGTTATACGGACATGGACAGTACTCATCAACCACTTTGGTTTTGATATTAAATATTGGCCTGGCATAGAACGAGATAGTTTAAGCTAATGGCCAATGCCCAAAAGAGTCTTTCAGGTCTACACTTCTGATCCATGTCCAGTTTCACACTGGGCATTGTTGGCAATTGGCAGTGTCACACAAAACTAACATTGTTGACATTGATTCCCTTCTGACCAGAGCTAGTTGGAAAAGACTGTGTGACAGTGTGAACAGGAATCTGAGCTAAGAGCCAAGTGACCTGAGTTCTAGCCCTAGGTCTCAGGCTCATGAGGGACTGAAACACTTCAAGCAATGTTTTCTTTTTCCTTTGACACCAGTTTATGCCTAACTGAGGGGTATATTAGTAACATTTAAAAACATTTGTGTGGCATTATGTATAGTCTCAGTTAGAAGGGAAATAGTAAAACACTTACTGTCCTTCATACTGGCCCATGTACATTCAAGCCTGTCCTTTCTGGGAATCTTCATTATATGAGACAGGTTTTACTAAATTCTCATTATGTCTTGCCAGCTGAAGCTGGTAGGGAGGAACGAGAGAGGAGACTCATCCTTGAGACGATTCGGGAATTCTTTCCTGAAACTTGGATTTGGGATATAGTTCCAATTAAGTGAGTACTGTTTCTTTCATATCTTTTCCTTGCTTTAGGAATTACTAAATATGCTCTCTGATGTGCTGCAAGGTGGCAATCCCTTGCCAGCTCTTTTTCCTTTTTGGCCCAGAAGACCTAGTTTTTCAACCATCAGCTGCCCATCTGCCCTTCTCTTTTCCATGATCAAATTAGCAAAGATGTCCCTAAAGACACCTGTTCTCACAATGTGTGTATCATGAGTCATATTCCCTTCCTCAGAAGAAGAACACCTCCATTTAAAACACAGCTTTGCAGAACAAGCACTCAGTCATCTTTCCAAACTCAAGGATATGATGGTCAGAAGAACTTTCAAATTGACTTTTCTCAAATTTTAGTGATAAATTCCAGGGATTGTATATGAGATTTCTGCAGATAGAATAAGGGCAGTTCTGGTTTTCAAAACTTATTGCCTCTACTGAGAAGCAAGTTATCTGAAATTTACCCTTTCTAAAACTTTCATCCTTTCTCCATTCACATCAGCTCTACTGGAAAAGCCAGCATCTCATACACCATCCCTGACACCATCACCAAATGGAAAGCCAGTGCTTTCTGTGTGGAAGAGTTGGCTGGATTTGGTATGTCTGTGCCTGCTTCCCTGACAGCCTTGCAGCCTTTCTTTGTTGATTTGACCTTGCCATACTCTATCATACGAGGAGAAGATTTCCTGCTTAGAGCCACTGTCTTCAACTACCTTGACCAGTGCATTAAGGTGTGTATTTCTGCCCACATTCTTAGACCTTACCCCATCTCCAAAGAAGCTGCAGCAAAATGATTGGTGCAGGTGGTTGGATCTGCTCTTGACTGCAGTAGCTCATTCTAGCTGACAAGATTATCCTGGCTGGATTTGTCCTCAGAAACCAGTATGGAGCAAAGGAAGATCTTGTGAACTGTGGCTAGGGCAGGTCTGTAAAGCAGCTTTCTCAAGATTCATAGAGGAAAGAAACAAGTGCTTTGCAGAGTATCATTCATTCAGAGTATCAACCATCCAAAGTTATGAAAGCCACGAATGGTTTAATTGGGACCTTTTCCTTAAGAATCAGGTGTGCATAGGATGCTTAGTATCTGTTAAGACTGTTGAGAGAAGCAAGAGGGAAAACTGTTCAGGTTACATCTGATGGATGATTAATCAAACACCATCATCCAAGGCCTCAAATCTGCTCTACACTTAACTCCAGATGTAAGCAGATAGTGTCTCACCCCCTCTAACAATACAGCACCAATTGCAATATGATACAAAACCTTACTCCCATTACACTACTCTTTCTGTCCTCAGATTAATGTTTCACTGTCGGAGTCCCTTGATTATCAAGCCAAACTTATCTCCCCAGAGGATGATGGATGTGTATGTGCCAAGAAAAGAAAGACCTATGTCTGGAATATTTTCCCCAGAGAAATTGGTAAGTGCTTTGAATCTACCTGGTTTTCTGTTCCAAGATTTATACTAATTTGTCTCTCACCTGAAAAATCTTAATCCTTTTCCAACCTGGAGAGCTTGGTCCACCACTGTTCTTTCTAGTTGTTTGGGTTAAAGAGTTTCTCCACAGCTTCAGTGTGTTTATCATTGCCATTTATAGAAACCAGTGCTCTTCCCATATATCTCACCTACCGTGATTGACCATGCATTATGTTGAACTACTTCATCTTATTCATCAGATGGAATTTCTTACTTTTTCAATCACCCTGCATGGTAGAGGTCCATATTTTTCTTTTTTTTTTTTTTTCTTGCTGCTATTTTAGGTAATGTAGTGTTCAGCATTACTGCAGAGACCAAGGATGATGAAGCTTGCGGAGACAAAGCTCCCAGGAACATCAGAATTGACTACAGGGACACTCAGATCAGAACATTGCTGGTTGAGGTACTGCTGGCAGCTCTTACTGTTTGTCCTGTACTCCTTCTCATGGGGAAACTAAAACACAGCAGAAGTACCAAAAGCAAGTAAAAGTTTTTCAGGTTCCCTAGAGAACTCCTGGTATGGCTCCACCTTCATTTGGCTGGAACAGGATCAGGCTGCTCAATCTAAGACCAAGTCCACTCCCACCTGATGTTCTCTTCCATGAGAATCAGTGGGTGTTGACAAGTGCATGTCTCCCTCATGCAGAGGAGAAACTGGAAATGAGGGACTCCATCTCATGCCAGCTCCCTTTTAGGAGCAGCCACATCATCCATGAACTTTTAAACTGCTGCTTCAATCCACCTGTTTTATGATGTAGGAGGTTGGGGAAGGGGGATGGCTTTTTTGCCACTGAATTTCTTCTGCATGTTTTTGTCTCATCCACTGGTTGTGGTGTGTCTCTTCTTTCCAACTCCATGCAGCCTGAAGGAATCAGAAGGGAAAAGACTCAAAACTCCTTAATTTGTACAGAAGGTAAGAGTCTTACATACCACAGTCTTTGGAAGAACTGAAAGGAAGGTTGGAGTCTGCACTCTTTCCTGCAGTGTTTGTGGATGTTTTCCCTTCCCTTTTTCCCAGAGTTGTCCATATGATAGCTAGTATGAGTGTAATAATTCAGTTCCCTGCTACCAAATTCCTGTGTGGTCTGGTGCCTATCACTGAGGCAGCATCTGTGCCTTGGTCAAATGTGCTCAGATGCTGCAGGAAGGCTGCTATGAAGCCCTCAAAGGGACACAACCTTTCTGTGCAAATTACGTCCTGTGTTTCATTTACTCATGTTGACTGCTGTCCTCTATTCCATGGATACCTGTAGCTTACAGCTTTCCACCTCTCTGGTGGGAATGGGAGAAGGAATGTAATATTCCTTTCCACACCATCTCAGTGCTGACAGGAGCAAACAGCCCCTAAGGTTTCCTGACTGGCCTAAAAGTGGCAAAAAAATCTCCTCTGACTCTCACCAACCCCAGCTCTCCCAGTTGTGTCACTGAAGGAATCCCCAAGGCTCACAGATACTACAGCCTGTGAGCACCAACCTTACCCTGTTTTACTGTTTTCTGTTGAGCAATGACAGAGACTATACCACTTGATCTGTTTTTTACAAATTTGATTTTTGCTGTGTCCCCTTCTTCTTGGTGAATGCTGTGAGTTTTGCTTTATTGCTGTCTCTTGTGTGCAATTTTGTATTGTGCAATTTGCACCAGGAGCATTTCACTGTTATAATTAGTATTCTTATAAAAATGACAAACGTTTTTCTCCACAGATGATGTAGTTTCTCAAGACATAGCTCTAGAGCTACCTACAAATGTTTTGGAAGGATCAGCCAGAGCCTCCTTTTCTGTTGTTGGTAAATATATAATTAATAACACATTTAAAAAAGAAAATATAGAAAATGTAACATGAAACCTCTTCCAGGATTCAAAATGTGACTTTCCACTCCTAGTGTGGGAAACTTTTGAGAAAAGGGACTGATTCTCATCTTGTCCAGCAGTGCTCTGCATGAGCAAGATGAAGTTTAAACACCAGTTGCATAACTCTTCATTATTCTGTTAAAATCTAGTGTATTTGAAAGTCTTTCTCTGAAGTAGCAACATAGTTCTAACTTATGACCTCAGCCAGATTCATGCCAGTATGGCATTTTTCTACGCACCCACCTACAAATCAGAGGTGCCAGTAGAGTCTCTTCAGTCTTTTCAGGACATGGATTTGGTTACATGACTCACTGGCCATAAAATCCTTACTTTGTTATGTTGGTGACTATTCAAAGCTCATTCCAGAAATCCCCTCTTCTAACTTTCCTCAAAATAACAATGAAGAGGTGGTCTGTGGTACATCTGCGTTATCAGTGTCCCTTTGCAGCATTAGCTGTTAATTTTGCAATAAATGTTTGCAATAAATAGCTCTGGCTATTCCCTCTGGAAACAGAAGTTCCCTGTAAATTCTTTTCATTTCCAACAAGAAGTATCTGCTTGAAGTGGCACCAAAATAGAAGGGCAATTTGGACAATGTAAGGAGAGGCATGGAAGGGATTCTTTGTTGGCTGCAAAGCAGAACAGAACTCGGCCTTAAGAACTTCAAGATTGTTTGGAAGGTTCTCAACCCTTGCTAGGCTTTTAGGACTCTGCCTGTAAAATGGAAATTGCTGGTAATTTCAGTGGCCATGGGTTGTGCTAATACCCCCCTCTCATCTTCTCTTCCCCAGGTGACATCATGGGCACTGCCATGCAGAACCTGCACCAGCTCCTCCAGATGCCCTTTGGCTGTGGGGAGCAGAACATGGCCCTCTTTGCACCCAACATCTACGTCCTGGACTATCTGAACAAGACAGGGCAGCTGAGTGAAGAGATCAAATCCAAGGCCATTGGATACTTAGTGAGCGGTGAGAACTTTGTGGTTCCCTCACAATATGTGCTGAAATTCCTGTTGAGGGCCAGTGACAAGAAGCAGCAGCAGCAGCAGCAGCAGNGCAGCAGCAGCAGCAGCAGCATGGCTATGCTGGCCAATGGCATCACAGTTATAACACAGCCCAGCGACCCAAGGATTTGCCCTGGACAAAACATTTTTTACTTATTACTTTCCTTTGTCTTTTATGCCTTTTTGCTGACATTCAAGTGCCATGTTTCCTTCAAGGTTTTGTCTTTCAGTCCCCTTCTCTTTTCCCTCTCAGGTACAGCACGTACCCTGATCCTGTATGTTTAGTTGGAGCGTAGAGCTGAGAGCTTGCTTATTCTTTCAGTGTTTCTGCAAGACAAGATGTTCCATACTTCCATTTACCGCACCCCTTAGAGATCCCCTCCTGCTTGATAGATATACATTGCCTTTCCATTCTTTCCCCCTGTGGTTTCAGATAAATATGTTAGCAAACAAAATAGAGTTTTGTTTTACATCCAAGAATACTTCCTTTTCCATGTTCTTGCAGGCTACCAGAAGCAGCTTTCATACAAACATCCTGATGGGTCCTACAGCATCTTTGGCCCCAGAGATAAAGAAGGGAACACCTGGTGAGTGACTGGGAGCAGAATTGGTTCAGAGGTGAATTTGCATTCAATTATTATGGTGCAGGTAAGAGGCAGCTTTATTGGCTGAATCAGATGTACAGAGCTGTCTAGGACTAGGGGTTGGAAAATACTAAAGAAAATGTCTCTCCATCCTCCGCCAAGTCGGATGCATGAAAAAAAGTTGACCCCTAAAGACCCAGCTGACTTTCTGATTCATACTCCTGCTGTCTCCTATGAAACCCATTGCTCTGTGGTGCTCAGTAGACAGGATCAGCCACAGAGTGTGCTGGACATCCTTCCTGTATCCCATCTAGCTACTGCTCCTTTAATTATTCTCTCTCTGAGGAGCACACAAAGAGAAAGCAAGCCACCAACACGCTGGCTGTAACTCTTCATGCTCTTCAACAGCATGAATGGGAGGGCTGATTTCTTCTGTTTCTTCCAGTGCTCGTCTCAGAGTTTCATCTTTCCCTTGCAGGCTCACTGCCTTTGTGTACAGATCATTTGCACAAGCTGGTCACTTAATCTATATTGATGACCATGTCCAGTCCCAAACACTGCTGTGGCTGTCAAGCAAACAGAAGCTGGATGGCTGTTTCCGGAGTGTTGGGACACTCTTCAACAATGCCTTGAAGGTAGCAGAGGATTATTACTTGGTCAAATTTATACCTTTTCATTAGGAATATGTTTTCCTATTACTGCCAAAAACTATATTTCACTCCAAATGCCTGTCTTCTTCTAAGGGCTAATTCTCCACATCTTATAATGACTATTTTCAGCTCAGACATGTACCTACTGTACATGTTACATGCACCTGAGATAGGGTTACAGGACTGCAAGCTTGAAGGAGTGATGTTTTTGGACTTAATAGCAAAGGGCTTCTCTGGATTTGTGAGTTATTCAAGAGTTATGCAGATGTTCTCCTTCCCTTTGGGCTACCTCCAGAACTACCCACACTCAGCTGGGATATGGCAATTCATATTTAAAGGCTCTCATCTGTGGCATTTACTGATTATTCCTCTCTCCATGTTGTTTTCAGGGAGGAGTAGACGACGAGCTGTCGCTTTCTGCCTACATCACCATTGGCATGCTGGAAGCTGGGCACTCCAGTTCGGTAAGGACATGTACCTGATATTCAGAGGGAACTGGTCTCCAGCTGTTGCCTTAAGTTCAGCATCTGCTATATTGTCTAAGCAGTAAAGAGAGAGAAAGAGAGAGAGAGAGAGAGAGAGAGAGAGAGAGAGAGAGAGAGAGAGAGAGCGCGCTCCCAGAGTAGGTGACCATGCTCTGTATCGGCACTGGTTGGTGTGATAGAAAAAATCCCCATCTCTATACCTCTTAAACCACCAGTCTTTGAGCAGAAACTGTACAAACTTCAGTGGGATTAGTTCTTCTATTTGCGAGACAAAGCATTTAGTGACACCCTTTAGTTTCCAATAAAAATACTTTACAGGTAGTAACCCACACACTATGGCTTAGCCTCAAAGACAGCCCAGTCAAGAAAGTAAGTTGTTGCAAGTAAATCTATAAAATCTACAAATGGAACTAAAAGATATGTCAGAAAAACAAATGTCCATCAGAGCAAAAGCTGATCTGTTCTTTTCAAAATTTGGCAGTACAAAAGCGACTACAGAGGAGATGTTAGGCTTCAAAACATGAGTTAGATTCCATTTTCATATCCTTTCTGAGGACACAGAGTCAAGCTGTACATTTTTTTTGTGGGTATAAACATAGTACAACATCACAGAATTAAAGTTACACCAAAGTCAGTGAGGACAGAAAACACTAAGATTTGTCCAAGTCAACAAACTCTTGACTATAGAAATGCAGAGCAAATAATTATCATGGAGGTAAGCAGTAGGAATTATCTGTGAAATATCTAGATCAACCTCGTCAAGAACACTATTGAAAGCTACTTGATTTGTTTGATGTTTCCTGTGAAATCTCTCCTTGAACAATTCTGCATTCTTTCCCCTGAAGTCATCATACAAACTGAAGTCCCACTCCCATTGTTGTGATAATGACAGGATGAGGAACAAGTTTAAAGAAAACAAATTTTTGAGCAGGTGAAGACTACTGTTCTGAATTAGACCCATATGCTTTTTTTTTAAGTACCCTGTAATCCGAAATGCCCTTTTTTGTCTGGAGACTGCATCTGAGAAGAATATCAATGAAGTTTACACTCAGGCACTCATGGCCTATGCTTTCTGCTTAGCTGGCAAGGCAGAAAAATGTGAATCATTCCTTGAAGAGTTACAGAAATCAGCAAAGGAAGTTGGTGAGTTTCAGTCATTTGGGGAATTTGGGAAGTGGGAAGATGGAACAGATCTTACTGATGGTCTAACCTTGACTACATTGAGAGTGTGAGCACACGAAGCAAACTGCACGAATAATCTGTGGAGTTAATCTGCAGTGCGTTCATTGATCTGCATAGAGCTCTTTCAAGGAAGAGGCCTGGACACAGTGAAACTCCTAGGCAGTACAGAGCAGTGACACCTGTAATCAATACTGGTTCCTCTCTCTGTTCACTCAGATGGCTCACAGCACTGGGAGCAGGAGGAGAGGTCTCCATCAGACAAATCTCCCTCCTTCCTTGACCATGCCCCTTCAGCTGCAGTTGAGATCACCAGTTACGCGTTGTTGGCATTGCTCTACAAACCCAACAGGAATAAAGAGGATCTCACAAAGGCCTCGGGGATTGTGCAGTGGATCATCAGGCAGCAGAATCCCTATGGAGGTTTCTCTTCTACCCAGGTGCCAAAACTACCTTCCACTCCACAGCTAGTCCTTGGAATCGTGTCACTGTTTCAGGGTTCCAGCGGGGCTCTGACTACCTAGTCCTGTTTCTCTTTTTTACTTGCTGTCTCTGAGAGAAACCAAACCTTTATATTAGGATACCAACATTTTTTTTTCCCTCTCTTCTTAACTATAGAAAGGTTAAAACCATTCAAGAGTAATTTGACTAGCAATAAACACAGATATTTGTGTTGGGGATGAGCCTAGAAAACACCAAGTCCCATCAGTTAGATGACCCATGAGTTCTGTGTAGCTCCTCAGAAAACACAGGCTTCATCACTATGAAAAGCTCTAGAAGTGCACTCTGTGCTCAGGTTTTATATTCTGAGACCTTGTATTAGGAGAGAGATTCTTCTACCCTTCATGTAAAGCATACATGAGAGAATGAAATGGCTCCTTTTGTACGAGAACCCTGGAATTATTGCAACAGTGACTTTGCTCTCCTCTGCACTGGTCACACTGTGTAGCCAATTGTCTTTTATTATTTTCTGTTTTTTCAGGACACAGTCATTGCCCTTCAAGCACTCGCTGCTTATGGTGAGGCCACTTACAATTCTGCTTCACAAAACAGAGTCAAGATCACTTCCAAAAAGCCTTTTGAGAAGGTATTTATTGTCAACAACAAGAACAGGCTCCTGCTGCAACAGACTGCCCTTCCAGAGGTCCCCGGGAAATATAGCCTGACAATGAATGGCAGTGGATGTGTATTTATGCAAGTAAATGTCTGCTTTCTTCTTCATTGTGTCTCACATTTTGCACACAGGATAGCCATTGTCTTGATGATTTTCTAGCTGACTTCTCTTTATTTTTCCTAATTCCTTGATTTCCCTAAACCATTTAAACACTCTTTTCCCCATCCCACATTCTGAGTCCTGGGGAGTTCTGGCATGGAAAAAGAGTCCTTTCTGATCAACATCTGGTTTCTTTCTGGGAGGTGGCTCTGGGCACAAGCACCTTCATTGTTAAAGAGTAGAAGTCTTATGTGTTCATCATTGACGTAAGCAAGGATCCTCCACATAAAACCAAGTGCAACATTGCCAGAAAAATTCACTATGTCTGACACATGGTTTTTTGGAATGCAAAGAAAACCTTTGACATTCTTGAACAAAAGGCGTTTTTTTCCTCTTCCAGACAGCACTGAGATACAACATTCACCTTCCAGAGGGGGCCTTTGGATTTCTGTTTTCAGTACTGACATCAAATGCTTCCTGCCCACAGGACAGACCAGCAAAATTTGATATTGTCCTCAAAAGCAGGTAATGTGCCATCAGCAAACCAGCTGTGCACATAACAAGTCACTCAGAGAACATTGCTACGTTTTTTCACTTCAGCTGATGAAGTCAAGAACCACAAGCTGATCAATATGCTGATGATAGCAGCCTGTAAGACACAATTTCCCAAAAGATCGCTGACAGGGCCCTCTGTTGTTTCAGTTACACAGGGAAACGCAACAGCTCCAACATGGTCATTATTGATGTGAAGATGCTCTCTGGCTTTGTTCCTGTTAAATCTTCCCTGGATAAGGTAAACTTAGAGGAGCAAGGCTAAATCACTCCCCGCAGGGACAGAGGAGAGACCAGTGGCATGGTTAGGAACCATTCAGCCACAGACCATGCAGGTCTGCATGCAGGTTTGCATGGCTGCACTGTTCATTACTGGGTGGAGGAAATGTCCTCCAGGGAACTTTGAACACATAGACCCTCCAATATTTAAAACTAGGAAGGGTTTCAGCTCAAGCCTGAGCAGCTGGCAACTGCAACTGGGAGCTGGCACTGCCCAGGTAGGACAAGGGTGGGAAACCTCTCAGACTAGCTCTGAAACATAGATCACACCAGAATTCCCCAAGTGAATTGCAGTGACTTGTGCATTTGGAAAGAGCTCATACCCCCAACTAAGTCAAGTAGTAGGTTTTTGTCCATCCTTTCCATCTATTCAGCAATATTTGGACTCTAAAAGTCAACTACCAGCCCTTTAAACTTGACTAGGAGAAGAATGAATAACACAGACATGGAGCAGTAGGGTCTGAGGCAGCACTCATTTTGTAATGTTTTACAAATATATTTATCTCCATTTTCTTGTTTCAAAGCTCATTGACAGTCATACAGTGATGCAAGTAGAAAACAAGAAAAATCACGTCCTCCTTTATCTACAAAATGTAAGTTCTGGTCACGGTCTGTTTGATTTTCACAAAGGATGGAAACACCATGTAATAGGTATTACCAAAATACGGATATACCCTATATGGCGCATTTATCGTGTTCTCTTCCTCAACAGTTTTCTACTGTAATCACTAAGCTGCTTACTTCCCAAACTGCATGTAACTTCGCAACTTTCCAAACAGCTTCAAACTGATACCTGTCCTACCTGCAACTGAAAAATCAAAAAAGCTAATTAAAAAAAAGCACATTGAAATTAATCAAAATTCTTTCTCCTTTTAGTAGAAAGCAGAAAAACACCAGGAAAAGAGGTTCCCTTGTGTGTATGTCTCTTTAGTAGGCTTCTTATAAACCTTGGTCTTTCCAACAGGACAGGAAACACTGTTTTCATTCTCCTCTGGAAAGAATTTCTTTGCTTCTCTTATACTAGATCATTGCAAAATTTTACTTGTAATCTAATCCCTGAATGAGAATTTACTTAGTAAATAATTTGCTCAGAGCACTGTAGAACTAACAGAAGCCACTGTGATGGACATGTACATTGATTTCCAGTTTCTTGGTAGCACACAATGTCCATGTCTGAAATGGGAGGGATTGGAATACCAGACTTTTTCGTCCTGACCATTGGGAGATCCTGGAAAATTCAACTCGGTCCCTTTGGACAATTTTCCCACCTTTGGCAATAGGATATATAATAATTACAGAATCAGGTGATACAAGCAGAATAGAAAATCTATTAACTTTTCAGTTCAATTTCACTTTGGACTCTCCAAGCATGTTTAGATAATGGCTGTCCCACACCTGCAGGTGTGGCATCAGTGGGATTTGGAATACGCAACTTGTCAGTTACCACCCTTGTCTGCTCTAGATGGTGTTGTACAAATAAAAAGACTGATGTGATCTCTGACCTTCCATTCCAGATCTCACAGAAGAAAAGGAAAGAAATCACTTTCTCAGTTGAGCAGGACTTTGTAGTGACCCACCCCAAACCAGCTCCTGTGCAGATCTATGATTACTATGAAACAGGTACGTCTTTGATTTTAACCAGCACTCCTCTGAACTCCATCAGTACCTGAATCTAGGGCCAGGCAGAAGACTCTTTCCATCAACCTTGGTCTCGTGCCCAAGGTGACGAATAGGCATGGTGAGAAAGGTATGAAAATAAATGCACCAGAATAAAGGACATTTCAAGGATCTCCAGTTTAAGGATGCATAGGTTATATTCACCTCCAGGGAAAGGCACATGAAGTATTCTCAAGGGTAACAAGAACATTTCTATTCTTGTTCTCCAGAAGAGTATGCTGTTGCTCAATACTCATCACCTTGCAAAGAGGCTGTTGCAGAAACAGACTAAGGATTCAAAAAGGTAAGTGAAAGCCAGAAAATAATCAAACAGGCAGATAAAAAAGTGAAGTATAAAGCAGCAAAAGCAGAGTGAGTAGAACAGTAACCATTCTCAAAGAAATGAAGTCTTCATGAGGCTTCTCAGAGAGCAGGCAGAGACAGTGGCCAGATCCTGTCCAGTGACATCAGTGGAATCCAAGTGGGGACCACGTCGCTGTCCACGGGAAGAGCTTAGCACCTAGAATGAAAGCCAAAGTGCAGAATAATGGAAAGGCTGAGAAATACCTCCAAAGTTTCTTCAAAAGCACAGATATGTACCAAAGAACCATTTACCTATGGCCATCTTTGAAAGTCTTCCCTCTGGAGCCTATGCTTCCGAGGCCCAAGCAAGGTTTTCCACATGGACTAAAAGAAACTTTTCCTTGGACAGTTAATACATTATCTGAGGAGAACAGGAGGTGACATGAAACATGGAGGCAGTGTAATAACCAGTCAGAGGTACAGAGGTATGATGGTGCCTGGCTGTAGAGGAGGTCAGGTCTGCATCCTGCTCAGCACAGCAATTCTGCTGGGTCCTATCTGATGAGCAGTTTCTTAGGAGTCCAGGCATAGCTTGCTGCAAGACCTTGGTACAGCTTTTTTTCTGTTTCACATAGAAAGAACTGACTACCCTCTATTTTGAAAAGAAAAAAACCCACCATGTTTTGTAACCTGCAGCTATTGGTTTGTTCTCATTGAAGTTATTTTCTTTTGGATTTTCACCTGCAGGAGCACCATAAATGTAGAAGAAGTAGTCAAGCACCCTATTTTCTTCTCTCATGAAGTCCTGGAAAGGGCCACTGCACCACTGCACCTTAGGAATCACAGTGGGACCCTGTGGCATTGATTGAGCTAGTGTCTGATTCTCTGTTTCATTTCACAGCACATCTCTCCAGTTCTGTAACATAATCATGGATACCTTTCCACCAATAAACATTTTTACATTGGGCATTGGCTTTTTTTCAGTGTCACAGAACAGCATTTTGATGATAGTCCAGGTGTCATGACTGCTGGCTGGGGGAGGGCGAGGAGAGGAACACTCCTGTCCTACCTGCAGCGCTCTGCTGCATCCCTCAGCTACAGCTGATAACCACTGGTCACCACTGCAATGTGCACCGTGTTCAGTCCCCCCCACATACAGAGATGGCACCCACTGCTCATGGCTGCTGGACAGCCCCTCCTCACCTTTCCCCAGCCCTGCAGTGGCATAAGAGTAGGGCTTTAGGAGTTGGCATCACGGAGTGACTCAGCATCATGCTTAGCAGGAGGCAGGGTGAGGAAAGGGGCAGCTTGCCGTGGGCCCACATCCTGCATCTCAACCTGCCAGACCCCCCCAGTCCACAAATCTGGCCAGATTTTGTCCAAACCAGGCCACGATGGATCATGGTACCAGCCACCAGCAGCAAGCCTCCCCGTTTTCCCGCACCTCCTGTCCTCCCCTACTTCGTCACGCTTGGAGACCCGCTGGTTTCTGCAAACACTAACACACCAACAGGGCAGCATCGGGAGGGCTCGGGAAAGAAACACGGGTGCTGCTCCTCTTTCCCGGGAGCAGTGGCGGCGCCGGCAGCCTTCTCCCACCCCGGTGCCGCGGGTCCCTGCTCGCCGGCGCCCTTCCTCCGCTCCGTGCATCCCGGGAGCGGGGATGGAGCGAGGCGGGCACCGGGCGTGGAGCCGGGAAACAACGGGACCCACCGCGCAGGGACCAGAGCAGGAATTTAAGTGCCAACTGCTCAAGTGCCGACGGCTAGGATGTGTTTTGACAGGATCCACTCCACCAGGAAATTTGCTAAAAGCTGTATGCCGGCTTGCATATTTTTTTCCCCAGTTAAAATTAATCATCTGGTCAGCACAGGATATTCCTCTCCCCAAATAATGGGGTTTTTTTTCAAAATGCACTAAGCAATTTGAGTTTTAGAACTCCACAGGGCTGGCCATGCAGGATATGCATGATACTGATGCTATAAAAAGCCATTTTCTTAAGTTCCACAGATGAGGAATTTGTGGAACACGAAAAAGCTTTGGGTACATTTCTGATCTCCATGCAGAATTCCAAAATCAAAACATCACTGGCAGTAGGAGGAAAAGGAGGAAAGCAAGAAAGGCTGTGGATTTTGCATTCCTGACACAGCCCAGACTGTAGCAACTGACTTGTTTTACATAAGCATCAGGCTGGACTAAAGCAAGAGAAATCAATAGTTACAGTAACTAGGTTAAAAAGGAGAGCAGACTGAGTGGATGTGGATACAGGGTGTATATATTCCTGAGGAATGTAAGACCAATTAAGTTAAGGCTTCAGCATCTTACATGGAACTCATAAAAATCCCCTCAGGTCTGGCCAAATATTTTATTCTGTTCTGCTGTACAGTTTCCTGGGAAGAAACAAGATCCTGGTTTAAAAAAAAATAAAACAAAATAAGCATTTTTATCATACTTCTGAAACCTTATCTTCCTGCTAGGCCAAACCTGACTATTAAAACATGAAATGCTCATTTCCCACTGCATTCTCCTCCTTTGCATGCTGAAAATGTAATGTCTGTTACCCAATTTTATCCTTCAACTCAAACAGATAATTGCTGTTTGCAGTCTGATCCAATAAACATCCCATGCTCAGATTCTTCTACCAGATTTTTACTTCTAGATGATATCTCCTTGCCTTCCACTCCCACAGGGAACAGCAATACTCTTAAAACACATTCCAACACCTCCAAGATGTCTGGAACCTTGGTGTCGTGTTTCAGTTCTAGGTTTTGTGCCACACACCTGAAACTCAAGCAAGTATACTAATTGTGGACGGAACAAGCCAGGGACACCCACGAGACTGAATGTCATTTCTTCCTCCATCATCTGATAATCCTGAGGTGCCATGGATCTGGGGAGTGTTCCGGTGTGGGAACACAGCTTGGACACAGCTTGGACTCAAAGTACTGCTGAACTCATTACAGAAGTAGATGTGCTAGAGGGCTACAAGCCCTGGCAAGTTGAGGCAAGACCTTAAAGGAGAAAGAGATCAGGGTTAATGTATGCATATTTGTGTGCAAGACAGTACAGGCCTGTACAAGTCTGTACTAGCCCATAGTTAGGCAATGTTACTAAGAAACATAGCTTGTTGTATAGATATTCCAGGCCTCAGGAGGTAGAATTACTGTAATTTTTTAGACATAGAGACTAAGCAAACTGTGTTGTGCAAATGTCAGAAGATTGGGCTCACTGGCCCAAGAGGTGCCACAATGCTGCCAACTCAAAGGCACAAGCACTGGCTTACTGTGCTTGGTATTGCACATCTCAGTCTAAAAAAGCTGAGATTGCTGTGCAGGACATTGGACTGAGTCAGCAGCACTACAATAGATGGGAAACTCCCAGCTTCACTGTGGGTGTCTGCCAGCATCCTTGTATCTGCTCTAAAGCCTTTGGATCTCCTATGAGTCCGTTCATGGCTCTGCTGGAAGTACATTAAAAGCTGTGCTGAAATGCAATTCTTATTAATAAAAAAGAGTTACCAAAGTATAATCCCATCATAGTGTCTTTGACTAAAGTCAAGTCAAGCTTACTTCCCTTTTGTATTAAATAATTCTCTGTAGAGTTTAATTGTACTGTGGGAATTGATTTTCTGGGCATGTGGAGTCCACACTCCAGGATTTGCAAAAGGCTGATGTTACGGCCTAGTTAAGAAGAGGACTTATAATGACCATACTTGCTTTGAAAAGTGAGCATAAACTTTTTTACAGTGGAAGATAGGTTTCATCCACAGTGCAGGCAGCAGGATGCAAAATCTAGAGAACAAAAATGGGTCTCTCCAGAAAAATGAGCTCTAGTGAGCTCCAGAAGAATTCTCTTGCTTAGGCCTCTCAAATGCTTAGCTAGGCTCAGGCAAAGGAGTCCTCAGTCCAGGGAGTTCGGCTGCTCCACCTTTTGACTCAAATGCTCTGTGATCCCTGCAGTGCCACAGGTAACAGTGCCAAGCTATTAACATAATGGCACATCAAGATCCCACCTGTACGATTCAGATATTCAGGTCTTCTTCTCAGCACCTGTGTCAAATATGAAGTGTGAGTAATGGCCAACCAATTCAATGATCAGAGAAGACCAGAAATGTGTCAGAAGACCCTTCAGTCAACAAATGACAAAGTCAAATCGCTCTGAGGAAACAACTCAGTCTTGTTCCCTGATTATTTCTTTGTTGCTATCATTTGTACCTGATGGGCAATTAGGGAGGTAGGGCTTTGTCTGCACTGAAGTGACCCCCACCATCTGATTCATCAGCCAGGTGACACAGAAGCGTGGTCACATCTCTGGCACCACTGGCTGTGAAACACCGAGTGTCAGAGAAAGATTTCCTGAGGAATGCCACTCATACATTTGAATTTTTTATTCAGAGCAAAAATGAAAAGATTTCCCAAGGATTTTTCAATTGGAAAAGCAACATAGTGTCAGCTAATCCTGTAGCTCACAGCAAGAGATAGCTTCTTGCTGCTTGACCTTGTAAAGGGTCACTTTTTGAGGGTCAAGAAAATCCTACAAGCAGAGCATCACATTGCATACAAGAGCTAATAGCCTCCTTTAAGGGAATGTCTCACTCTTCCCCTTTCTGATACTCCTGAGCTCAGTATACTGATCTCCTTTCTGGCACACCACAGTTCCTGCTGGGCAAACCAGGATCTCCCCTAAGAACCTGATTTCAGCAGGGCTTCTGGACCCCGTGTTGTCACATTTTGCACATATAACCTGGCAGCTGGGAGATTTAAAAAGTTCTGTTTGAGAGAAGAGAGGGTACATACAAACAAGGCAGTCAGAGGTAAAGGGAATAACAATCACCACTGGCTACTGACAGGACACTGTGCATGCTGCTAAAGTGCTAACCTCACACATTTTTTCAGCCTCCTACCCTTTGACTCACTATCCATAGGGAGGTTGAGGCTGGGTTATTACTGGAAGCAATTGCATAACTGTGCCAGATGTTTTCTACTTCTGTAGCAGCGATAAGCTCTAGGTCCCACTGGTTCCCCTTGCTGTCCTTGCTGTCAAGGCAAGGTGTGTCCCCAAGGTCTGTGCCAAAGTAAAGCACATCTGGAAAGCCCTGTGCATTGACTGTGGGATGCACAGCTGGCTCTCCCTTCAGAGCCCTTGGCTGCTTAGGACAAGTCCTATCCTGTTCCCAGGACAGGCTCTGTAGCAGGACTCTGTGTTCAAAAGGATCCTGATAAATAGTGTGTTCTCCAGCTGTGTTACACTGTCATGGCTCATACACCTGCCCCTGACCTGAAATGTCAGCTCTGCCCTGCCTAACAAATTGAAACAGAACAGTGGTGCAAAGGGAAGGGTTAAATGTGACGATATCTGATTTCCTTGCCGTCTACTCCACAAGGACTTTCTTGTTTGGCTTTCCTGTAGCATCCTCTATCTCAAAAACCTGGACAAACACACCAGCTGAGCCCCAGCTCCTCTCTGCACTGGGAAAAGGCTCACATGTTGGGCACCAAACATCTGGCTTAGCTGTAGCAGAGAGAGAGCCCGATGGCTTTGTGCTGTTACCCAGCAAGTCAGGAAAGGAGCTAAGCACAAAGCCCTTCCCCTTGGCCACCTCAGCTCAGACAGGAGGCTCTGGGAGGCAGGGCTGAGGAGCAAGAGCCCCTGCACCCCTCTGCAGCAGGTGGGTGTTACAGCAGGGGGATACAGCATGGCCCATGCCACAGGGAGGTGGCATTGGCATGGCCTTCTGCTGCCTTCTTCCAGCAGCCTTCCAGAGGGAGGCAGTGGTTTGGAGATTTACTGTTTTATAGCTAAGGGAACTTTAAATATAAATGGGAGAAATCTCAGAAATGCCTACACACTATGAGGATGGGTTTTTCCCACACTGGCACTTCTGCTCATGGCATTGTGCTATGAAGTGTGGATGGTCTCTGGGGATGGATGTCTCGTGGCACCTGTGGGTGCCTGTTCTGTTGTTACATAGCCCTTGGGAGAAACATTTTTTTTATTCCTTGTACCCAACGTTTCTCTGTATGAAGTTTGGTGCTCCTGCCACTGCGCACCTCTGAGGAAAGCCTGGCTCCAACATTGTTCAACCTGACTGGAACATAACCTCAGGGCCAGCAGAAGAACCTTCATGAGATGCCTGCACCTGAGCAGAGAAGTAGCCCAGACAATAACTTAACAGCCAAAGCTAAACAGAAAGTCTATATGTATTTAATATATCTTTTTATATGACAAATTTTTATCTGAAGAATGATATGTCTCAAAAAGAGCATAGCTGATTGTCCTGAATGCTGTTCCGAGACACCTTTGTAAATGTTTTGGTTTTTTCCTTGGCAAAATTCTGAGTAATACAAAAGCATAAATTAAAATAGCTTGTCATTTGTTACTACATCAGGGATTATCTTCAATTCTCTGTAATATCCAAAAATATCTAGTAACATGAAAGCAGTTTCCTGTTTATAGGTTTTAAAATTATTACATATTGTTCACTAGTTACCTAAGATGGATTTTTTAATGGGATTTCAACAATTTATTCTACTCTCTGTGTGCTAGGTACTGTAAGTATCAAACACTATAGATTTCTCATGCCTGGGGGTAAACAACCTTGTTTATAGCCTTTTTTTACAACAAACTGTATAAATTTCTTCTAAGGCAAGACCAAGTTTATAAATAGAGTGGATGTTTGTTATAATATAACTAACTGAGAAAGACAGAAAACCCCCACTTTGTATAGGGCTTATCCTACAGATGGCCACCTCACATCACACTAAATATGGTCACAGGACCATTTATAAAATTCTGCTACCAATCTGGTTTGCAATTTAATCTACAAAGTGCATTAAAATGAAAACAATTCATTGATGTTTTTGCCATGCCTGAATTTACTCATTTGTTCATTAGACACCACAGAAATATGCGTTATATTTGACAGCCCAGCTGTCCATGTCTGGGAAAGGCAGTTCATCTGCTGTCAGGCCCTTCTCCCAGGTTAAATTATTCAACAAGCAACTAAAGTGGATAATCTTTATTCATTCTGACATTTTTGGTTTCATTTAAAGTTTAGCTGATGAAGCTGTTGTATGGTATTTAATTTCATTGTGCATCTTCCTGTTCCTGCTTATTGCAGTTGTAAAATGCTCGTATTGTCTGAAATTTTATAATAGATGACCTTCCCTTCACTGTGGTCTGTGAAGTATTTTGTCTCCTCAACAATGACAAAGCCCTTTTTATGTCTTTGGGTGCTGCTGTTATTCCTATTGATTTATCAAACTACTTTTTTCCTGTCATGCTTTTTTGTCATACAAAATAAATTGCTTTGCTTTAGATTCACAAGCTGGGAAAAGTAAAATCATCATTTGGATTTCCTTTAAAATAACAATACCAATTTTTTTTTTCTTCTGTAGTATTTTTTCTGCCTTTAGCTGAACAGCTAATACAATTTGTTAACTGGAGCTATTAATATAGGTGTTGGGTTTTACAGTGGTTTTTTTCTCACCTGTCACCATACAAAACTGATGTAGGCACTAAGGAGAGACATTCCTTTGCTAGAGCTGCTGGTTTCCAGCAGGAGTTCTTAGGTGAAAGTGCATGGACCACCTCAGGCACGATAGCAGTGTCTTCAAGAAATGTTTCCACAGCTTCTCTTTTCACACATGCCTGTTCTTCAAAGCCAAAGGTTAAAGTTCAATTTATTGCTTTGCTTTGGCCTTTGAGGTTTGAGTGCTGTGCTACAGTCCTTGAGAAAACTGAACAGGAACATATTAGAGAAACAAGTGTCTTTCTTGGGATTTACCTTTGCTGGCAGAGGTCCCAAAACTGCTTAAGACTTCTGGAGCAGACAAGGATTCCCACATATTCCCACTGCTGTGATAGTACAGAGAGTATTTACACCCAACCACAGACACCTTTTCTTCCTGCAATTGCAGTCAGCAGTGAGCCACTCTGTTTTTGGGCAACAGGCAGTCACCCACAATGCTAAAAAATAGAAACTGAAAAGACATCAGAGGAAACTATACCAGAATTGGGTTAAGGTGATTAAAATTATACAGCTCAATAACTGACTTTATTTTCAAGGGAAAACATGTTTTCTACAGTGGT
Organism: Cyanoderma ruficeps; assembly: GCA_008694505.1. NCBI lineage: Eukaryota > Metazoa > Chordata > Aves > Passeriformes > Timaliidae > Cyanoderma > Cyanoderma ruficeps. The sequence continues at coordinate 18,890,494 of VZDJ01000623.1, forward strand.
CATAAACTTGGAGGTGTAGGACATATCAAATTTTTGTGTCATCTTTGCCAGTCAAAGCAGTTAGGACTGTATGGCACAGAAGAAACTTTGTAGAACGAGGCATGCTGTGACTGGAATTTATCAATATTCATGATGGCCTGTATAAACTTACTAATTTGATCTTTTGTGTCAGTCATTCCAAGCTCAAAAGAACATATTTTAAAATGCTGATGAAGAGGAACCGTGAAGGAAATATTGTGGAAATTTACATCAGATCGCTGTGATGGGATGCTGCCCACAGGGAATATTACCGTGTGCTGAACAGAGTTCATATCCCCAACACCACAGATATCTGATGGGTTAAAGAAAGCAGGGTATGAATCATTCAAAGATTTCTAATATAAGCATTATCCAAATAAATACCCTTCCCCCACTTGCAGAGTCCCTGGCCAAACAGCGTCCCTCTGTTCCAGCTCCTCCTTACCGCCTCTCCCTGTTTCCGGATGGGCCCTGGCCCCCAGCCCTTATCTCCTCCAGCCCCTGGGCTGTTTGCAGAGAGCAGCTATAAAGAGGCTGACAGAGCACAGAGTGCAGGAGAATTACAAGGTGCAGGAAAACAGCGGCACTGCTTGCTTGGCTCACCACGACTTGCCCTGCACCATGGGGAAGGACAAGCTCCCCAGCAAGCCAAACATCTTCCTCCTCCTCCTCTTCTTCCTCCCTGGAAATACTCCTCTCAACACAGAACCGTAAGCTACACGTGCGGAGGGGGGAGGGAGGTCTCACTGCTCCCTTCTTCCTTCAGTTTTCTTTCCACTAATAACGGAGCCCTGAGTTTCCCGCACAGCTCTGACACTACTCCCCACTCCCATCCTGTAATCTCCCGGCTGGCCAGCCTCGGGACCCCTCCCCACCACTATGTCTGCCAGTGGCCTCCTTCCACCCTGCTCCCAGTCTCTGCCCACAATCCTGTTCTGCAGCTGCCTGACTGTGCAGACCTTGATACTCACAACAACTTTGCTTAAGTATATTCCTACCTAGAACCTCTCAGGTCTTGGGGTTTTGTGGGCATGATGCAAGAATCCAGGTGCTCACTTTCCCAGAGTATCCTAGTTTCAACCACTGAGTTATTTCTCTCCATTCCCCTGTTGCTTTCGAGCCAGTTTGTTCCCCTTTCTCCTGCCAGTTTGTTTCCCTTGGCAGCATCAGATGTACTTGTTCTCGGAGAGGATCTGTGACCTAGATTCTCTTCCTCCGGCACGGAGGATGGTGCCAGCGCCCTCCCGGGACACTGATCCCCGCCGGGGCTGTGCGGCCCGGAGGCAGCAGGGCTGCGGCTTGCTCTCCGCCGATGGCCCGGGGACAGGGGCAGCCTGGCACGGCACGGGCTGGATAGAGTCTGGCGTGCCCACCCCAGCCTTGCCCACCGGACAGCGTTGCTCTGTTATAAATGCATTATAAAGTTGGCTTTTAGCAAATACCGGAGTGAAAACTATGCGTATAATTGTACTGTGTTGTGTTTTGTTAATAGAGTTTAGAAAGGTGATGAATGTATTTTCTGATTGTGATATAGTGTGAATAGTGGAAAGACTAGGTTTTTTCTTTGTGACATCTGAAACTGACCCGGCCAAGAATTACCGGGGAAGAGTCATCACCTTAAGGCCCTGCATGAAGGTTGCTGGATTTCTGACTATTTTTATCAAAATAAAAACAACCCAAAACCTCAAGAAGAAAATTTATAAGACCCATGTTACCAGACAGAGTGGAGCCACCCATAAATAAATCTACCAAATAAGATGATTAAAAGGACACAGCAATCCTTAAATATCGAAGTCTGAAAGAGTAAAAACCATGCCGCTGGCTGACTTTATGCCAGGCACCATCAGCCGAAAAACTTTTGTTTGTTCTGTCTCCTAATTGGCTATTTTTATTTTTTATTAAACTTATACATTTTTAAAAGAGAGTAGAACTCGTTTTTCACAGCTCTAAAGCTTCTTCTCTGGGTGGGAGCAGGGTCCCTCTGCAGACTTAGGCTGCCGTTCCTCTTGCTGTGCTGACAGAGGGGCAGTTCTCCCCAGCAAGGGTCTTGTAATGCTTGCATGCAGAGATTTAATGCCCACGGGCACTGCCGCAGTGCTGGCAGAAGGTGCAGCATTACTGCTGCCACTTGCTGTGTGTCAGAGGTAAAGTTGTAACTGGGTCAGCCTGAAGGACCTTTGACTTACGCTGTGCCATCAGCCCCTCATTCATTTGCCCTGTTTGGGTACTTCTGGGGTAGATCAGCCAACCGAGGCAGCTTTGGGGTCAGGCAGAGGTCTCTGGTCCCCCTACAGTCATCCCATGTAACCAAGTAATTAAGATTAAGTAATCTTAATTTGTTCTTGCCCAACATGGGGAGGAAAGGGAATGAAACCATACTGTTCAGACCAATGGGCAACACAGAATCACAGAGCCATAGAATGGCCTGGGCTGGAAGGGACCTTAAAGATCACTCGGTTCCAAACCTCCTGCCATGGACAGGGGCGCCTTTCTCTAGATCAGGTTGCTCAGTGCTCCATTCAACCTGGGTTTAAACACTTCAGAATGGGGTGGCCACAGCTTCTTTGAGCAATCTGTGCCAGTGCCTCACCACCCTCACAGTGAAGAAATTTCCTCCCTAATACCTAATCTAAACCTACTCTCTTACAGTTTGAATCCATTCCCCCTTTCCTGTCCCCTTGGCAATAGTCTCTCTGCATCTTTCTTGTAGGCTACTTTGTGTCCCTTACCTGAGCCCTGTTCTGGGAGGGAAAAACAAAGAAAGGCTGAGAGGTGGGAGAGGGGTGTTTTTGGGGTCCACAGACGGAAGACAGGAGCCCAGTAGGGAGGCAGTTCTGAGCAGTGAACTGCTAGGTAACATAAGGACAGTGGTTTTGTTGTGGGTGCAGGTTAGATCAGATGCTGTATACAACACAGAAAGGAAGCAACCCTTGAACTGAAGACAAAAGTTAAACTTCCAACTAAGACTTGGTCTCTGTGCCCTATGCAAATAACCAAGTCTTGGTTGGAAGTTTAATTAATATCACTTCTTTGGGCAGAAATAGCTGCTGCTATTTCTGTTTCAGTGGTGGCCAGCTGGACAGGAGACACAATTAAGGTTCAGATTAGATATTAGAAAAAAGCATATTCATCAAGTTAGTGCAGCAACCGGAGCAGGTAACCCAAATAGATGGTAGAAACATCTATGGTGTCCTTTGCAAAAGTCCTGTTCCAGGAAGGAGGGTGAGCTTGAGACTTCCAGAGGTCCTTTGTAACCAAAAACTTGTGTGATTTTGGAAGAATGCAGCCAAAGGTTGCATCCTTCTGGTATAAACCATCTACTCCAGTTTTGCATGTAAGCTGTTTTACAGTGCAGTGGACATACTTGGAAGTACACTGCATTTGGTCATAAGTGTGAGGTCATAATGATACTTGAATTGGCAGGTATGGATTTGGGCTGATGAAATTCACTGCCTTCTTTGGCTGGGTGCTTGTTCTAGTAAGTAGCTGAGAGTCAATACACAGGCAGACATTATTCCACCTTAAGCTACAGTATTACCTCCTCTGCACAGACAAACTCAGCATTTTTGCCTCAGCCTCCATCTCCTATTCCTCCTTGATGCATGTCTCTGTCAGAGCCACAACCTCTCTTGTCAGAACAGCTCGTTACATGCCGCGGTCTCTTTTGTCGGCCCAGATGTTTTTTGTCCTGGAAGGTCTATACGTGGATTTTGTGACCAAAGTTAGTTAAAACACCCGTGGTGTTTTTAATTTAATTCACCTGTCTCTTCTCAACAACACATCCACAAACACCTAAAGAGAGGTCTGTAACAGCATGGTTTATATCCTTGTTTCAAGGCAGGGGAGTCAGCCTAAGGGGAAGTTTTGCAAGTTGGCCAAAATTTCAGCAGAACAGTGAACAGGAAGAGAAATGAGGCCAAATTCCCCACAAACTAGGTCATGCTGTGCTTTCTGTAGACTGGATGCTATTGTCATATTGCCAGTGCCACTGATGGGGGATAGGGGGAATGGCATTAGGGAAAGCAGTATGGGCTGAAGCTGTGGCAAGGAGGTTGTGGAAGAAAGGAAACGCTGGAGAAAGTAGAGAGTCACAAGTTGTAACTCAGTCTCTGGGAGGTTGGAGTTCCCTCCTTTCACAGCTTCTGCAGCAGCACTGGCTGAGCAGAGTTGCTAGCAGGGTCTTCGCTACATTTCATCACAGTGCTGCCTCATGGTGAAGGAAATGCAAGTACTGCCGGGATCCCACTGCCTCCACAGTACCTTTAGGACTTCCCAGAAAGCTCAGAGCCCAGGCAAAAATGTAGTTCTGAATGGACACATCTGTATTTGTCCTCCATTCCTTTCTGAACACTTCCCGATTGTTTGTTACGTATTACTGATTGAGAATTTTCCAAAACTGACCAACAGTGCTCAAGTCTGAGTGGCAGGAGCTGGCTTATTATTTTCCCTTTATGAACAGTTTGTTTGCTATTTTGCTACTCAGTTCTATCATACAGAAAATCTTTTCCACAAATATGTAAGTCAGTTTTTAGAATTTTCTTATCCTGCACACTTATGAGAAAATTGTACTTCAGAGATCATTTAAGTACGTACTGAAGAACAGAGGTCTCAACACAAACTCTGGAGATTTTCACTGGTTCCTGCCCATGCTGTCCTATCTTTCAACCAATTAATCCAGGACCGAATTAATAATTTGATTTATTAGTAAAATGATCCCTTTTATTGAATGGCAGCTTAGTTTAAGGGTCCTTTGTGAGGGACCTTTGTCAAAAGCTCTTTGAAGATGCAAGTACACTTGAGTTGCAATAAAACAGTACAGGCTGAAATCCTTTGTGTGCTCGTCTTAATAAGGTCCCAAACTGCAAGCACTCTCATCTTTGCTCAGCGTGTGAAGGATCTGGAAACCTGGATAGGCAAAGACAGGAGCAGCCAGACAAGTGGGTGGGTTTTTCTTCCTCAGCTGTTTTTAGCTAATGCCTTTGAGTCTCAAAAGGAGATTGTGGGATATACAAAATTCAATTAACAGCCTGAAACCTTTCAAACCATCCTTACTCCCTGCTGTGAAGCCAAACAAAACATCCTTTGTAAAGCACTCTCTATTAGCATAGAAATTGTTCCTTCTACTGCAAGCATTTTCCTGCTTTTAGGCTAATTAGTTAGACCGTTTAATATGTATAAACCCAAAATAAAATGAATGCTCATGTTATATGCACTGCAATTCGCGGGGATGGCAATGGATTTGGCATGCTAATTTGTTAATTTCCCTTCACTTAATACTGTTGCCTTAAAACTGTTTCACATTTCTGATCTTTCTTGTTTCCCCCTCTTCACAGGCAGTACATGGTGCTGGTGCCCTTTCTGATGCACACGAATTCTCATGAGAAAGTCTGCGTTCAGCTGACCTACCTGAACGAGTCTGTGACTCTGAGTGCCATACTGGAGTACCAAGGGGAGAACAGGAGCTTGATTGATGACGTGGTGTCAGAGAAAGATGTGTTCACTTGCATCCCTTTCTCTGTGAGTGTCTCGTCCTCATTGGATGATCTCTTGTGTTTATTGATGTGGCATAGTAGATCCAAACAGTCCAGAAATGAGAAAAAAGACACACTGCAATCAGAGACCCCTAAGCTAATTCAAACAAAAGAATTAACTCAGTCTGGATAAGTGACTGTGGTAGTCTTGCGAGGACTAATTTTCCTCCATTATCAAATTCTGTGTCCCACATAATACTTCTCTGCATGCTTGTCTTAGAGAAGACTTTTGGAACTTTGACTAACAGAATGTGCTCCTTATTTGTTTGATATATGTAAGCCTGAGATGAAAAATATCAGCGTGGAGTGAAAACTGTAGAAGCTGGGGAATTGTTAAAGGCAGTGAGGTCCATGAAGTTATATGGCTGCTTCTGGAGTTTATTTACAGTTTTTTACTGCAGAAGGCTGGTTGGTGAGTAATGTAAGCAACAGGTTCCATACTCTAATTAATGAATCTGGGTTAATTTTCTATTTGATAAATTATGTGATGACATAAGATCAGGTCCAATATTTCTCTAAGAAAAGTATATACGTGAAGGCAGGCAGTCATGTTTCTTTCTTGCTCCCTGCACTGAGTCTTTTTTGTCCCTTTCTCACCCAGCTAGCACTTCTTCCTTCAACACTCAGTGCAGTGGGGTGAATCAGTAAAGCAGTTATCCTCTTCATTCTCCTTAGCTTCCAAAATCCAACAGCACATCCGTGGCATTTCTCACTGTGAGGGTGACAGGGGACACACTGCAGTTCAAGAGCCGCAAGTCAGTGCTGGTCAAGAATCCTGAAAGCTTGGTCTTCATCCAGACAGACAAACCCATCTACAAGCCTGGACAGACAGGTACCGGGAGTTGGGCTGGTGTTGACTCTGACAGCATAAAATCTTAAGGGCTCCATTCTCCAGAGGTGCCATACTTGCATTAAAGTTTTCAGATTTCTCCATGGGGGAATGTAAGGTACTCAGTAAATCTTATTTCTGTCAACTGAGGTCTAGTTCATGGCACTTTCATCATTCCTAGTCTTCATTCTCCAGGCACAGCATCTCACCCAGATATAGGCACAGGCTCTGATGCATTCTTCTCAGGTGGAGGCACAAAACTGGGATGACTGCAAAGCATTGTCTCCTTTGGCTGCCCCAGAATGAACAAAGCAGGACAGGCGCTCCCAAGAGATAATTCAATTCAGCCAAGACCTGATTATCCTTCTAATTTTATCTGCCCCTCACTATCTGCAAGAGAAAGAGCCTGAAATAATTGTTTCTATTACTTAGACATCTCAATTCAGAGCCTGTTGATCTGTGGAATGAATCTGAGTTATAAATTACTGAAACATTGACATTTTCTGGTGATGGCTACAAATTTAACAGTGGAATTTCCTTTTCTTCTGTTACACTCTTCAGTTCAGTTTCGGATCGTCTCTCTGGACAAAGACTTCTACCCGATGAATGAGAAGGTAGAGCCTTAATTCCTTGTTGTTAGCCAGGAGATTTAATTCTTAATTGCCACCATTGTTGTCATCATTCAGAACCACTGAAGACAGTCTTTAAAGCAAATGATACTCTCTCACACCATGCTTCACCTGTTCCATATTCTATCCTAGAACACATTCTACCTGTCTCGATTGGCTGAAAAACAAAATCACCCTTTTCAGAAGCATATAGATGTTTAAAACCAGATTTCCAAATCAATGTGTGTGGCTAAGCATGTGGGCAGGGATCTCATTTCTGAAAAAAATGTGTGGGACAAGTTTCTATTGGTAGTGACAGGTGTGCAGTTGTTTCTGGCAGTGGGTGAAATCCCAGACTTAGAGAGCAGCATGAAAAGAACTTGGTTTTATGGAACAGTCAGGGGGCCAAGCCCACCTTTTATTTTATTTGACAGTCAGTTCCTCATGCAGACAAGTTATTTGAAAGCTTATGCTTCATGACATCTTCATACTGTGGTAAGCCAAAAGATCAGGGCCCTAAAATATTATAGAAAATCAAGAATCTTAGCCATCTCATGGAAAAAGAGCAAGTACGGAAAGGGAATAACCCAAAGGACTTCTTAGAAGTTTATTCCTCTGCCCTTCAGTACAAATCTGGAAATTACTTCTGTGTGATTAATATTTCTAACATTGATTTTCCTGTGCTCTTTCCCCACAGTTTCCATTTGTCTACATTCAGGTGAGTGGATAACTACATTATTATTTGCAGAGGAATGTACAGGCACAGAGGTAACAGTCCCCAGCAGTGGTGTTATCAGGCTGAGGGGCAATGGAAAAATCACAGGGGTGTGACCTTTTCCCTTTGGTTGAAGGAAGGTTGAGTAGCTGGGCATCAAACTAAGTTCCAACAATGGTTCTTTGATCACAGAATGAGCTGTAGGAGAAAACTAATTAACTAATTACTAGTCATGCTGTGAACAAAACTACACTTGGCTAGAGGTCATCAAAATGGCTTATTCCTCTTCCCAGTCAGAACTGAGAGTTTCTGTCTGCCAAGTGTGGTTGAAATTAGAGACCAGTGTTAAATAAGCTATCAAAACTAAAGAAACAAAATTAGGTAAGTAGACATCCCGTCTTCCAAAGCATGTTCTTTCTGTCTGTTGTTTTTTTTAATGGCTGAACTTCAGTGTGAGGCAAAAGTTAATAGGAAGATGTTTCAATGATTCAAGCACTCACTTTTTCAGATGAGAACCCAAAATTTACAATTATTATTTGGGATATCTTTTGAAAAAACTAATGATGAGAGCTCATGGACAGACCTTGAAATTCGTGTGCACAAATTTCATTTTGGTTTACGTGATTAATGAGTCCTGTGTAGTCAGTCCTTTTACTGTTCCTTGCTGCATGGGGTTGCTGTCTCCATTCTGCACCATCTCTGTCTAAAGCTGGAGAGTCATCACAACAGAGGAGGCATAAGGTAGACCAAAACCAGGCTGTGCCCCTTTTTTGTATCCTCTTTTCAGAGTGCTGTCATTCTTTCTTCCCATCAGCAAACTTCCGAAAAAGAGCTGCAGAGCTGATGGGCTGCTGACAATCTGTGAATATTGGAGAAAGAAGAGTAAGACAGTGGGAGGACTGGATTAGCAGGCTGAGGGGAGCATCTCAGAAAAACCTTTTGCTAGGGCTGTCCCATTGGGTCCCCTCCCTTTCAATGAGATGATACTTTACTGAGTACAGGAGTTTCATGGAAGGAGCAATAACAAATACATCCTCTCCTCTGCCTCCAGAAATATGTCTTTGCCTAACAAGCTGAATAATTTCATAACCTTTGTGTGTATGTGTCAATACCATGAAAGCCTTCGATTTTAAATCCCTAGGAAGGCCATCTGTGTTCTCAGCTCTAGCCTGTAAAGCATGATGTTTGTCCATGCTGTTTAAGCCAGCTTATGCAGGTCTTCTTCATCCTCACCATCCCCTCTCCCTTCCTCAATGCTCCTTCTCAGTCCAGTACTGCCCTTTGTTTGGATTTCACAGCACTCTACAAGATTGTAGAGTGGAAAACTCCCGTGGCAGAAATTTTAAACTTGGTTTACTCTAGAGTACTTCTTTCAGCCAGATGAGATCTGTCAGTGCAGTTTACCACATGATTGCATGAAATTTGGACTGGACCAAAGGAAAGAGTGGCAGGAGTGAAGAAAGGGGACAGCCCAGGAGTCAGCACTTCTAATGAAATAAATGTCCATCAATCTACACCCTGGATGTCACTAATTTATCTTAGTGAAGCACAAAGGTAGAAGCACAAAGGTCTGCTGCTTCTGAACTATTATCCTGATTTAATTTTTTAATTAAAAAAAATAGAACACCTTTCTGAGGAAGAAAACAAACTGGCTTTCAGGCCTTCCCTATAGATACATCACAGAAATAGCAACAACTTCACAAGCCCAGTTTGAAATGTAAACATTTATGCAAACATTTTCTTGAATTCCTCTTCCGAGGATGCCCAGTGGTGTCCCTCACAATAAGTGGTGAGCTTTTCAGCAGAGTTGAAACAGGATTTGGAAGATGATTTGGTCAGAGCCATGGGATCTTACTCACTGTGCCACCCTCCCTGTTGGCTTCTTGGGAACATGGCCCCCTCTTCTGTTGCCTGACTGATGACCTCCAGCTGGGAGATGTCATTCACATCTCCATTTTCTCTAAGCCCTGAGATAATATCTCGGTGAAGTAAATGCACATAGTCACGTACCTTGAGTCACACACACCTATCTAGAGTAAATAAACTTTTGGTGACAACCAAGGTACAATGCAAAGAGAAAGCAGAAAATGAAAGACTGTAAACATTAAACATCCTGCTGAGGAGCCTGAAAAGGATGCATTAAACTGTGCAGAACCACTGTGCCGTTTCAGTGACTTCTACAAGAAATTTGGGGCTGAGGGGATTAATTATTGATAGTCAGTTAATACTGAGCAATAAACAAATGTAGTAGTGGTGAGACTTCAGGTCCAGCATTAGAAGCATGGATACACAAGGGAGGGCTCTCAGCTGGATGTCTGTATGTGGAAGTGTACTTTCCTCTGTTCCTGTCACCCTTCCCCCACCCAACCACTAGCTTAGAACTCTTATAATGTACGTTTCTCAGTCCCATAGATAAGTCAGGTGTCTGATTCCTCAGCAGATTGTGTACTGGTACTTCAGCAGTCTTCATTCCAGCAGGGGAAAAACAAAGCTTTTGCATGCTGTATGGCCAGTCAAGGAAGCTGAAACTTCCCTCTTTTCTCCATGTGTTCCACTTACTTCTGATATCAATTCTGTTCCCTGCTGTTACCCTGCCAACCAGTCTTGCCCAGCTTCCTGGCCCCATCCTTTGCAGGGAGAGGTGAAGGGGAGACAACACCCCTGGGCATTAGAAGTGCTTAAAAACTTTCTTGCATGTAGGTTATGCAGAATTGACAGGTAAGCACTTCCAGAACCTCACAGGTTGTTGAATAGTTACAGATGGGTATTTCCCAGTTGGGATGTGCATACACTGGGCACTGCACTGCTCTGTCCCTGGCAATCTCCTGTGCTGTCTTGTGACATTGTTACTCTCACCTGCAGGATCCCCAGAGGAACCGTGTGTACCAGTGGCAAGGGGTGGAACTAGAAACAGGCTTTACACAGCTCTCCTTCCCCCTCACCTCGGATCCCATCCAAGGCTCCTACAAAATAGTTGTGCAGAAGAGCTTCTCATCCCATGTGGAGCACTTCTTCAGTGTGGAGGAATTTGGTAAGGAGAGGAATTTGACAGTAATGCCTTTCATTGTGACCAGTCAGTTTGGAATTTCATGGGAGCAACATGGAGAATGGAGGGCCTGAATATACCAGGCAATGAGGTTCCTAGGGGCTGAGCCAGAAAGTGTGATGTATCAGAAGTGGTTGCTGACTTTACAGCAAAACAGTCATCTGCCTGAGCTTGTATTTGCTCATAGTGCACTTGGGAGCACAGAATATGACAGAATTCCTGTACATGGCTTGTGGCACCAATTTTAGCTGACTTTGTCTTAGTTGATTCCAGTCCAACAGCTTGTTGCAAGTAGCACTAGATAAGAAGTAAGAGATGACAATATTTTGGTGGCTATTTTGCTTCTGTCATCATGTGCGTAAGGTCTCTTTCTCCATTCATAGTCCTCTCTTTTTTTTGCTCTTCCTTGTTTCTGTGAAAGCTTAGAAAATGTGTTTGGTAGAAAAATTGTGATTGAAGAACAATCCATGAATGTTACAAACAGACTGCTAGGAGAGACTGAGTAAGGAGAAATATGCTGCTGCAGGGGGGCTTTTAAACCCCAGTTCTCTAACAAAACTTCTCAGCTGATGGTAGATATGTATTCTGACCGTAGTGCGCATTTGGGAAGGCTGATTAGCCAGTGCTTCACACTCCCAGGCTCTCTACTGACTCTACCTGAAGACTAAATATTGATCAGGACCTGCTGTTTCTGGAATATGCAGACCATAGATTGCCATTGAAGTCCATGGGAGATGGCTTATTTGGCCTTGAGTCAGGCATGGTGAATAATTTGACCACAAACCAGTTATAGGCTTTGACCTGCCATGGTGACAGATGGTCTGTTCCTCCTCCCACAAAGACCATTCTGAATGCCCCACAAAATCAAACATGTTATGTCCCTTTGTTAGCCTCCTGCTAAACTGATTTTTCTTTCCTGTGTTCTTTAGTTTTTTTTCCAGTGAATCTCTCCTATTGCTGTTTCTCTTACAGTCTTTTGAGGAAATGTGCCTTGGGGTTGAAATGTTGAGCCTTGTCTCCTATCTTAGAGGCAAATTTATGTCTAAACTGTATTACCCAGGGTTATTTTCCATTTCCTGGATGTGCACTCACTCTGCCATTATTTCCTTGCACTATGAAACATCCCTCAGCTGCACCACCTGGAAGCAGGACATTACATGCTTCAGTCCAGCCCTGGGCATGAGGAGCTGGAGGTGTAGGGCTGCAGGATGCAATATGGGGAAGGGAGTTGTAACTTAATACTCAGGAGCAAAATATATATTTTACTTGTGCCCCTTTATATTGGGCTTTAGTGCTGCCTCTTCCACTTGAAAGTATACATCTGAGAGTCTGGGGCTAGATTCACTTGAACTCTCTGGGTATACAGGATGATATCCCGTGGTACACTTTAGTGAGCCTAGGACCAACTATGGATGTCCAGAACAGTAAGAATCAGCCAAGGGAATCAATGATTTGGGGCGTTTCAATGTGGTAAATCACAAAGGTGGTGAATGCCCCACCTGCCAATTTTGCTTTGTGAACACAACACACAGGACCACTGTGTCCTTCTGAAGGGACACAGGTGAGGGATTTGCCCAGCTGTCTGGTGCCACACAAGCCTGTGATGCAAATAACAGAAGGTAAGGCCTACAAACATCCTTAATTGCCTTAGCACCCAAACAGTGAAGGCTGAGAAAACCTATGGAAGGGGTGGAGATCTGTACTGAGGACCACAGAGAGGTTCATATGAAGATGATCCTGGCTCTATGCTTGGGTTGCTGTGTAGTACACAGGTCTCATTCATTCTTCTCATACAAGACTTTCTCTCTTCTGTCTAGTGCTGCCCAGGTTCGAGGTCCTGGTGAAGGTCCCAAAGATGATCACTATTAAGGACAACGAGCTTCCAGTATCTGTCTGTGGTCTGTGAGTCACAGAGCTCCAGTGAATCTCTCTTGCTTATCCTTCACTCTGCCTTTTTGCTGAGGAGCAAAAGAAGTGCTCAGGGAAGGTTTTTAAACTTTTCCCAGGCATATAGTGAGCACTTATTTAATTCTGTCAGTCCTGAACCTGCTGCTTGACCTGAACAGTCAAAGTGAAGGGTCTTCCCTGTGTTCCTTAAAATATTATGTCAAACAAGTCTGCATCTTTCTCTTCCCAGTTTATTTCACATTTTCTCTTTCTGTCTTTACATTTCTTCCGTTAGGGCTTCTCTGCCAATACTGAAGCCTCCAATACTCCAAGATGTCAGATCAGACATCATTTAAATTGGTGATGCAAACCCAGTGTTCTCTTTTTTAACTCATAAATCGCTCCTGAGTATCTGACTCCCTTTCCATTTCTTCATTGAACCCTGAGTAGTTTATAATACAGGAATGCTCCTGGCTGAAATAATTTTCTGAAGTCAACCTTTTTGTGCAGAGACGTCCCACCTAGAAGCGGATGAATGTATCTTCCGTGGATAATGGAAGAACCTCACTATGGAAATTATGGAAATCATGGAAATCATTAAAATGTCAGATTAGTCAGCCTTTAAGAAGTATTAGGAAATCATCCACAGAAGTCTTTAAGGAGATGTGTCTGAGTGTCACTGTCCCTGATTGTCTCCTTATCTAATACATTGTTTAACACATTGTGATTAGGTACACCTATGGGAAGCCTGTTCCTGGTTTGGTGAATGTCCAAGTATGCCGAAAATTTTCCCAGTCTGCTTCAAGTTGTTACGGAAAAGAAGCAGAATCTGTGTGTGAAGAATTCACTAGACGGGTGAGTGCCAAGATCAAAATGTAGTGGTTTTTCTGAAGGTTAATGGGCAATGTTGTCTCAAGAGAAACTGAATATGCTGGGAGATAGAAGGGCATCAGAGATAGCATTGTCTGCAGGGAAAAGCAGAGAATGTCAGAGGAAGGCATTCTTAACAGAGAGATCATTAAGCTGGAAACAGAACTGATGATGAAAACCTGACCCCATTGAAACTAGTGAGAAACCTCCACTGCCAGCCATGAGGTCTTTGGTATTGTTCCACAAACTGAGAAAAGAATCTTTGAAGGAATTTTCTAACTGTGAGAGGGACTGACTGTGAGCAAGGAACAAAGATGTGGAGAAAAGAAGAAGGCTGTATAGAGAACAAGGAACAAAGATGAGGTGGTATTATATATGGGTCAAATACAGGAGAAAGATCAACAAGATAAAGAGAGAAGACAATGGAAGAAACAGGAAGAAAAACAACTAAGGCGGGAGGGAATTAGCAAGGAAACCAGTGTGGCCCTTGGAAAACTGTGTGTCAGGTACCTCACAGAACACAAAAAATGTGTGGATGAAACACTAGGAAACAAGCTGCACGCAAGTTCTGGTCTTGGAGATAACCCTTGAAGAAATTCTGGAATTTCATGAACAGAAGTTAAGCATGTTGTGTTTGGGGTATCTAGTCTCATTCCTCAAGGCACAAACTTTGTTCACAGAATTTCACTTTTCTCTCCCATCCCTTGCTTAGGCAGATGCTCGTGGGTGTGTTTCTGGTGTGGTGAGGACCAAGGTATTTCAGCTCCTACGCAAGGGATATGAGATGAGCATTGAGGTGCAAGGCAAAATCACAGAAGATGGCACAGGTATGTAGGTATGAAGAAGGCAAAGTGATGGCAAGCCATAACAGGAGGAACTGGCAAGCACAAGGAAGGTGGAGTAACATGACTAGAAATTCATTAATAATCCCTCTTTACTGTGCTCTGTCTCAGGAATAGAGATGACTGGAACAGGCTCCTGTGGTATCACATCCACCATGAGCAGAATCCGCTTTGACCTGTTGGACCATGTGTACAAACCAGGGATCCCACTCTTTGGGACGGTAGGGAACTTCTGAGACCAATGGCACAGCAAACACACAAGTGCACAATCCCATCTGATGGAGCAGTGGAGTGTGCAGGTGCCATGGTTCAAGAGGCAGGTGATACATGGTGGAGGCCCCAAGTGAAGCTGGCCAGGGGAGTTAAAACTACTAAGGAACCTGGGATCCTAATAGACAATTTCCATGGGCTGACCAGGTTGTTTTGCTGAGATTTTTCTCAGTTCCCTTAGACAACTCAGGGCATGCCTCACACATTTCTTCATTCTTTTCCTTTGTTCTTCTCTACCAAGAAATATCCTGCCTGGCAAGGAAGAAAAGAGGGAAGAGGATTACTTGGGAATTGTTTTTTGTTGCTAGTCTAAAACCTGAAGTTTGTTATTGCTTTGTTAGGTGAAGCTGGTCGATGGCACTGATGCTCCACTTGCCAATGAAACCATCACAATTACTGTGGGTGGAAACAAATACAAAGGAAATTATACTACAGATGAGCTGGGACAATCCTGGTTTTCCATAGACACTACCAGCTTCACAGAGCTCTCCCTGGAAATCCGAGTGAGTAGCAGAGACAGGGGTAAGCCTCTGTCTTTCTCTTTGATAGAGGAAATATCTATCCATGGGTTATCAGTCTTTTCTGCCAATTGGAAAGTAACGCAAGTTTCTGGTGGGTCGCCTCACTTCTCTGTGTCTTCCCTGCATGTTATCCACAATCTCTTAAGAATGCAAAATACAGAACATGTCCAGAGGTTTTCTGTGGACTTTATACCTGATTTTGTTTGGCTGTGAACTGTTTATTCTTCTTTCTCAGGCAGATCATAAACCTGAACTGAACTGTTATGACAGTGACTGGATGACACCATCCTATGAGCATACCACGCGCAGAGTCACTCGCTCTTACTCCCTCAGTAAGAGCTTCCTCAAAATTGAGCCAAAGCCTGAGACATTAAGTTGTGGCTCCTCAGTAGAGGTCCAGGTGCACTATATCTTCACACCAGAGGCCATAGGAGAACAGAAGAAAATTGTCATTTATTATTTGGTAAGACATTTTTGGGGTTACCTTGGTCTATGGCCACAGAAAGTACTGTGTCACCTCTAGCTCTGTTCCATGATGGGCAACCAGAGCACTGCCAGATGGAAAACATTTGAAATGGAAAGTGTGGCCTGCAACAGTGCAGTCTAAATACACTTCCCTCATTTCTCTTTTCTCTGTCTTCTGTGTGTAGAATTTCGGGACACCACAGTAATTAGAACAGACTGTAATATGCTGGCATTAAGAACTGTGAATTTGTTCATTTTGTGGATCAGAGAAGGGAGACTAATTGAACTGCAAGCAAACAATGACATATCAGTCTCTCTCGGGAGAACAGAAAGAATCAAATGAATATCCAAATAGAATGTCTTTCTCCCTAAATTTGTTTTTCTGATTATCCCATTTAATGATACTAACAGAGAAGAGGAGAGTAGTTTTGGAGAATAATAAAAATATCAGTATAACAGGCATTTCAGTTCTGGTGGACTGCACAGAACGTCAGGGGACTTAGGCTAATATTCAAAAAAGAAACCACAAACCTGTGCTAGAGATGTCGATGTGCTTATTTTCAAGACTGCTAACAATTAACGGAAGGATAAGATACCTGTTTATGCCAGTTGCCGGGGAAAATTGATTTTAAGTATGTATATACAACAGATAAGCAAACAGTGATAGAACTTTCATTTTTACAGATGTGGATCCCACATCTTGAAATTCAAATATGGTGTTATGGAATAAATACTCATATCAAAAGTAACTGAATAAAAAGCATTTTTGACTCTGCAAAAGGAATCTTTTTCTAGAAATGAGGGAATTACAGGAAGCATTTAGGGTATTGCTTACTGCCTGACTCCAAGTCCCTTGTTCAACCTCCTATTCTTTGCAGCCTGTGGTCTTCTTTCCCAATTCTGTGCAGATATACAACTAATCCTGGTGAAATTTTTCTTCATACTGTTTCAGGATGCAACTGAAAGAGGAACGAGGAGACTTTTTGACCTCCAGTCTGTTCCAAATAGTTAGAAATGTGCAGATGACTTGCAAAGTATGTGTGGTTGGAGGCAAAATGCATTTGAACCTTATATATATACATAATATGTACAAAAGCAAAGAAAAGTATGATTAATGTGGTCCTCCTAAGAGTAAATGTTTCTGTCAGCCTGGCGCTTGTTTAGCATCTTCTTGGTGTTGCTCACACTCTTACAATTAACCCAGTGAACCTTCATTCCCCTGCCTTTCAACACTGGCAAAAGCAATTCCAGGAAGATTTCTCTGTTACACAGGTGATGGCCAAGGGACAAATTGTATTAGCTGACACCCATGATCTGACTGTGAATCCTGGAGATGGTGAGCAGATCTATGCCTTATTAGCATTTCTGATGGTAATTTGGGGAAGGGGAGGTGTAGATAAACTACTTCAATTCAAACACTGAATTTAAAATTTCATTCAAACTTTGTACTTAATGTTTGAATTTTCAAAATTAAGTCTTTTTAGATGAAGTGGATTTGGTTAGTTTTGTTTTCTCTGAGTTCCAACAGGTGCTATTTTTTTAATGAGAAAATGTTGGAAAATTCAGCCAAAAATAAGTATAAAGTTTTGGCATTTCCTAAAACCAGCACTTTCTGATGGCCACTCTACCCTGTTCTGATCGTGGATGCTTACCAGCGTTGTCAGACTCATGTGTACAGCAAGCAGGAAAAGTGTGCCTCCATTTCTTTGTGTCTTTCACTTTCCCAAGTTTGTTTTTTTGTATTATTCCTGCCTTGTAAGCATGCAAACACATGCATATCTTCTATATTGTAATCAACACATTTAAATTTATTCACATAAATGTCCAAGTATTAGACGTCTCAGTAGCAGAGACAGTCTGTGATGCAACTTTAAATGTCTTTTGAAAATGAGAAGAGGGAGACATTTTGTAAGTCTGTGAGAAGGAGGTGCACTGCAGTGGATATAAACAGATTATGGCAGTTTAAAATTTCGTGTGCTGTACAAAATTCTGTATCCTCACTAGCAGCAGTGACTAAACTCCCACGTGGTACCAAGGGATGTTCTGTCACCTAGATTGTGACATAAAGCTCAGGCCCAGATAGAATTAGTTGTCCAGTACAGAGGAGCATTTTCTACCATGTTTGGAGCAACAGTTTGGTGTTCTAGATAAGTCCTTGCTTAGCAGTAACCTTGCCAAGATATTCTTTCAGCCACTCTGCAACCTTGACTGCTGTTACCCTTCCAACAGTCATGTTACTTTTTTTTGCCCCAACCATTTTTTTGTAGATCTCAGAGCTTGAGGGGAAAAAACGGGTTGGGAGCATCAAGAAGTTATGCCACGTGTTAACTGGGGAGAATCATAAGGCGGGTTGAGAACCTCAAAATTCATGCCTTTTCTGAATTCACAATCAGCCTTTGAATGCAGGTGTCTTCAGCAGCAGCCATAAATTTTAGTCATGTGTCAGTTTGCCGGCCCCTAATAACTAAAAATGTTCAGCATGGGTGAACTTGACTTTTTTTTCATCTGGGGAAGGCAAATGCATATGCTGGAACCTCCTGCGTATTGAACAGCCTTTTGTTCTCTCTGTTAGCTTACGGGACATTTCGGTTGAGCTTCTCTGTGGAGGCAGGAATTGCTCCTGTGGCACAGATGCTTGTGTACACCACTTCACCCAGCGGGGAAGTCATCGCCAGCTCAGCAGATTTTGAGGTTGAAATGTGCCTCCCCAATAAAGTGAGTATAAGTCATGGGTTATGCAACCCATGTTTGTCTTGTGGACTCACAAGCTGCTCAGTTTAGATTTCCAGAATGAAGGCAGAATTCACAATGTGTTCATTAAATGTTCTGACCAGATGTTGAAGGATCTGGTGACCAGAATAAGCTACAAAGCTATGAAAATAAAAAGTGGAACAAGACAGAAACAAAAAGGGAATCACTCATCCTTGCTAATTACATTGATCAAAGGTGACTGTACATTAGACACCAGCAGAGCTCAGTTCACAAGGCTAGAAGTGTCAGAATAATAATGTAATGGTGTCTGGAAAAGTGGTTGCTTGAACTTCCTTTTGGATTTGCAGGTGAGATTGAGTTTTGCACCTAAGGAAGGTCTTCCTGCTTCCAACACACATCTGCAACTCCACACCTCTCCAAGATCCCTGTGTGCCCTCCGTGCAGTGGACAAGAGTGTTCTCCTTATGAAGCCTGAAAATGAGCTTTCTGCCAGCTCTGTAAGTCTTGGCTACTTTAGGCAATGAGCAAGTATAAGAAACAAGCAAGTACCCACTAACAACACTACAGACATGGGGCTATGTATTTTTACAGTTGCATTTCTTACACTTTTTTTAGAAGCTGACTTTTACCAATGGAGTGTTAGGTTGTGTCTATTGCTGTAAGTGGTGACCTGTTGTATTGTTCCCTCTTATTTGCATTTCCCCAGGTGTATAATCTTCTCCCACTGAAGGAAAGCCAGGGTTATAGCTTCAGGGACTACTACTTGGAAGAAGACAATGTAAATCCATGTGTGTCACTTGACAATCTGTCATTAAATGGATTTCTCTACATACCCATTTCTGCTGACGGCGAAGGGGATGCCTACGAAATTCTCAAAGTAAGCACCAGCCTTTCATTTTTATTTTTTGTTCCCTTTTTGAATTCAGTCTCCTTTCTTCTTCTCACCCACCCTGAAGGGCTTTTTAATAAGAAAATAAGCTCATTTGCCATAAACTTGCTCATGTTTGTGTGCAAGAAAATAACCAGGTCCAGTTCCCACATATACTTAGCCCATAAATAGTAACTGAGTGCTTCTCTAAACTAATAAAACTTTGAAAGGTCTCCTCATAGTAGAGACACCTGCAAATGGGCTTGGGTGAGGAATCAGTCCTGAGAAATTATCTCTAGTGCCATAATATTAGAAACTCCTCATTCACTCACATTTTCTTTCTCTGGTTTAAAGGTCTTTATTAAAGTATCAGTCAATTTGATAACCCACAAATCCATGCATCCCCATCCAAAGTGTCCTGCACAAAGTTTTTTGGATACCTTCACTCCAGTTCATTTCACACATGCCATTTTCACCCAGGCAGATGTCCCCAAGGTAGGCCTGTGGCCTTACCTTTCTACCTGTTCATGCCAGGATTTAACCTTAGTATGAGAATAACATGATAGAGACTCCATATCTGTGTCAAAGCAGCCTATCTGGAATTTACATACAGACCTTTCTTATTCTGATCAATACCAGACTTAGGTACATCCATTCTTGACATACTAAATAAAGTTTATTTTCAAACCATTTTTTTGCATATTTTTGTTCTTCTTTCTCTTTGTTTACTAGGAATTGGGCTTAAAAGTCTTCACTAGCAGCAAGATCCATAAGCCTGAACTCTGCGAGCATTACCCAGAACACATGATGGAAAGGAGTTACAGTGGTTCTAGTACCTTTTTGGTTTTACCTCTCACACAACCTCCTAAAATTTACCACCCTGTTTCTTTCCTTCCTTCTTTGAATCTTTGAATATTAATTACACAGGCAGATCTGAATGTGTTCAAATATACTGACCTAATTCAGGATCTCTCCCTTCTGCACCTGGTCCTGAAATATGAAACTAATCCACCTCTTCCTGCATCTTCCCAGGCAGCCAGATGTGCCTGGCTGGAGCTTTGTGTGCTTGGTAACTCCCATGCCAGCCCCTACAACAGCAGAGGGCTTGTAGGCACTAAAAGAATCTTTCAGCACGAAGCAGTGGGGTTTTTTTTCCCATCAGGTCTGAGTCCAGCTATGAAAACCTAAAAAAAGAGCATCTGCTTCTAGGCAGCCACATAATGGCAATAGCTAGAGGAAAAACTTGGGCAAAAGTGAGCCAAGACAAATGAGAAGGTGGTACAATCCCATGGGTCGATATTTTACCACTGGGGGCTGAGACTTGTGGTTCTGTTCCCAGTTTCCTCGCTTACATGACTATAAGGGGCTAGGTAGATCATGTCACTTCTCTGCAGGTTCAGTGACTGCGAAGATAAGAGACTGATATTGCGTTTGTTTGCTTGTTTTCTTAAACAGATCTGAGATTAGAAAGACTAAATAGAAGACTCACCTATATCACTTCCAATTACTGACTTTTATGGTGCAGTGCCCCAGCTCCAATTAAACAGTTGTAGCTTTCGGTCCAGGGACAGCTTCTAGCCTCCTACTCGTAGGAGATCAGATCTTTGGTTTTGAAATGGAGGATTTGCCATCAGAATATGGCTCAAGACAGCTGTCTGCTTTGAGAAGATGTAAAGTCTTCTAAGGCTGATGAAAAAGCCTTTCATAAGGCACAACAGTATGCAAACACTGTGAGAAAGCATCTTCTTATATATTTGCTAATGGCCAGAGATGCAAAGACTCACGTTAATTTTTTAAAAATTCCTAGACAGAGGGCTAAGTGTGGTTTCTTTTTCTGGTCATGTATAAATGCAATCAGTTGTTCAACCAGATTATTAAATTGTGTACATGGTAACATCTGGGAACAGTAAGTTTTACATTTGATTCTAT
This sequence comes from Cyanoderma ruficeps, assembly GCA_008694505.1. Classification (NCBI taxonomy): domain Eukaryota; kingdom Metazoa; phylum Chordata; class Aves; order Passeriformes; family Timaliidae; genus Cyanoderma; species Cyanoderma ruficeps. The sequence goes on from VZDJ01000623.1 coordinate 18,911,605, forward strand.
ATTGCTATAGAAATACACCCTCAACAGCATCATCATGCTTGGGTTTTTTGGCACTGAGGGGTGTGCTGGCAGTGGGGGAAGAATGCTCAACTCCATCCAATCTCTGTAAGAAGAGCAGCAACATTAAGAAAAATTTAATACTGAGATGGCAGCAGAGAAATTAATGTTTCCAGTGGCCAAGAGGTCAAAGCTATTCTTTCAATTTTAAAACTTGACCTAAGAATTACACCTACCTGGAGGGAAAGTATGTTTCTGGTTTAGAATGGAGTTTGACATATCTTTTCCTTTCTCCCTGTCCTTGAATAAATTTACTAGTCACTACAATGAGTCTGCATGGAGAATTGAGTTATGACATGGCAGAAGATATGACTGATGGCAGTCCTATGGAGACTGTCAGGAAGTACTTCCCTGAGACATGGATCTGGGACATAGTTTCAGTGAAGTAAGTGTTTCAGTGAAGTAATTGTTTAAGAGTGTGGTCACTAGGCCAGAATCTTGGACTAGATTAAAGCCTCAGTGAATGCATGGGTATTTCAGTGAGAGGAGTATTTCTAGTAAACAAAGGGATTTTTTTTTTAAGGCCATCAAGTATAGAATGCTTTAGAGGAACATGCAAAAGCCAATGCCTATATCCCAGCTGGTCAGGGGTTTGCTGTCAGCAGAGGTTCAGTAGGCTGAGAGGAGAATAGATAGAATAGATGAACACCAGAATACAACTGAAATCTTGTTCTCTGTCCCTCACCAGCTCTGAGGGAAAAGCTGATCTGGAAGTGACCATCCCTGACACCATCACTGAGTGGAAAGCCAATGCATTCTGCACTTCAGCAGACACAGGCTTTGGCCTGTCCCCAACAGTGTCCCTCAGAGCCTTCCAGCCCTTCTTTGTCGAGCTCACCATGCCCTACTCTGTAGTGCGTGGGGAGTCCTTCACACTGAAGGCCACCGTTTTCAACTACCTGCCTGCCTGCATCAGGGTAAGAGATGTTCACAGCTTTGCTCAGCCTAACAGCCATGGGGAGACTACAGGGGGCCACTTTTAACAAGGTGTTCCAAGCCAGATGACTGATCTGCAAATGTAATTTCATATAGGTGTACATATGTATGAATCCTTATTGTATTCAATGAAGAGGGAATGTGTTTTCCTGCCAAAGCTGTGAAAGCTGCATTTGATTCAGAGCCTTAAGCTCTGCTACTGAGACCCCTAGCCTTGTCATCAAATTTATGTCATTGTTCCACAGAAATAGAGAGGTTGGGTTCTTCACAGATGGCAGAATCATTGCCTACCCAAATGGAAACTGCAGGTTCACCAGGGTGGGTATTTGTGTTCAGCCTTTAGTCTCATCTCACAAAACTTCACTGAAGATTTGCTGGAGTGTGCAGACTTCCTGTAATTTGTTGCATCTGTCCCTAAAACACTGAGGAGATCTATATAGCTTCACCATTCTTACTTGTACTTTTTTCTAACAAAAAAAGACGAGAAAATTTGGGAAGGGATTAGTACAGAATCTCAATTGCCTTTGCTCAATTTTTTTTTGTAAATACAGATTTTTATTCTAAAAGGAAGGAAGCTGAAACAAGGCAGGGCACTTAACCAGTCATTCCAATGCACTCTCACTTATGTATGTCCCTGTATTTCCTATTTTGTTTGCTATTTTCAGGCTCTTTATTCCACTTTTCTTTGTTCCCTTATTCTACTTTTCTTTGTTCTCTTACTAGCTTTCCTACTGCTGGTGTTTTATGTCTTGACCTAACTAATCATGAGGGAGATCTTTAATTCATGGCACAACTGGTCTGTGCTATTCATTTTCCCAGAATCGATTTCCTTTCCAAAGGTCCTGTTCTCTACTCTTACCTCCCTGATCTCGTACAATAGTACAAATTTCAGTCATTTCCTCCTTTATCAGGCAGTTCTTGCTTTGCAATACCCATAGTGCCCTCAGTCCCACGGTATAACCAGCTCCACTGCTATTTCCATGTACTGCATTTTCTGCAATAAATCCAGTTTCTCTGCAAGTCCAAACCTCATGACCCCTCTCGGTACACCTGGCAGGTCAGTGTGTCTCTGGCTGAATCTACTCATTTCCTCACTGTACCAGTGGAGAGACATGAAGAATCCTACTGCGTCTGCGTGAATGAAAGGAAAACTGTTGCTTGGGCAGTAACACCAAGATCTCTAGGTAAGAGACCAGATGACAAGAAGATGCTGGGATCAGATATCAGTGTATGGCATCAGATCTTTGGTGTGAGGAGCTAGGTGACTCCAAATCTGTTTGGAAGGATCTTCTCTTATGTCAGAGGTCCAGCCCTGAGGTTGACACACTACAGTGGGTGTAGTGTTTCCAGGTCCTAAACATACGCTGTGTTCCAGGCCATGGCTTTCCCAACATTTTAATAGAAATTACAAATTCCCTTAATGCATGCAAAGAACTCAGACATTCCAGTTCTGGAGCTAAGAATGTCTTGTCTTAATGGGTTAGGGTCTGAAATTTTTTAACCAAAGCTTGCTTTCTCTGAAACCTCCCAGAAAAAGACCACCTGATTTATGAGACCTACCCCATCACTACTCTTCGTGCTGATGGTCTAACACCTGCTTGGGTGGCCATCACAACGAAGGGGATCTGGAAGGCAGCATCTGGATCAAGATAAAACCCGATATCAGATTAGTTCACCTCTGGGAAAAGCTTCTCTGTAATGCATCACAGAGTTCCTAGCACAAGCACAAACCTGTATTTCCCTGGTTCTGCCTGGCAGGGCTGACTGACCCCTGTTTCCTCCAGGGCAGGTGGAGTTCTCAGTGACCACTGAGGCCCTAAAGAGCCAGCAGCCCTGTGGGAACAACATTGTGGAGACCCCTGAGAAAGGGCGCAAGGACACGGTCATCAGACAGCTGCTGGTGGAGGTACGTGGGCTGCTAATTTTGCAGCCACAGAAAAGTAGCAATAGTAACAGCAAGAGGTGCTGTGTGATAAAGGTTTTCTGCTTTAGCCATGAGAGCAGCAATAATGGCTTGTGGGACTCTTATTCTGCAAGCTTTTACAAAAGAGGCACTGATAAATCTAACACAGGCCAAGAGAGCCCATAACTCATAATGTTGCTATCTCACAGTCAAAGCTGAGTCTTGCATTACACAGAGGGACAGGAATAATAAGGCAGGCAATAATGACAGGCTTTTCCAAGACACATCATATCAGAGATAAATGAGGAATCCTTGGGTTTGCCTGTAATAAATCACAGGGATAGGCTGTGAATAAAAGACTAGCCAGAAAGCTTATGCTTCTCCTCCAGCCCATGGCCAGTACTCTGGAATATGGAACAGGCACTACAATCTACAAATATTTCTAAACAAAACTACCACCACTGTTTTGAATTGTTTTTATTACACTTCTAAGAATGTTCAAAGCACTGTAACTAACCTTTCATTTTTACATTCTTTCATACTCTTCTAAAGCAGTGTTTTGCAATGATAAAAACATAGCTTTTCACATAATAAGTTGCCAGTCATAAATTAATCCTCAGTATAAGATTCCCAGTGATACTATTAGCAAACAAAAAGTACCAGCTTGTTGTATAGGGAAATCTCTATAATAATAAGTCCTCCTTACATTGCAGACATTCCAGTTTTCAGTAAGACAGAGCTAGGATTCATGTAGCTTCAGGAAATGTTTTGCTAACCGAAATGTAATGATGGAACAACAATCTTATATGCTAGACTTTTTTTTTTAATTATTTAAAAATATATTTGGATGTATAATACATGAACAACTGTTTAACATTTCAGGAAATTTTCCTAATTTCATAAACTCCTTCAGGAAAAAGACTCTTTTGTTCTTTGAAAATGCAGGAAGATAGAGCGCTGTAAAGTCTTTTCTCGCAGATGGCAGGGGGATGTAAATTACTGAACAAGTACTAGAGGTACTTCTGTCAGGGTGTCTGAGAGATTGCTCATCCTATCCTGTTATTGTAATGTGGTAATTAATCTGCAGCAAACCCTGATGGGATGGAATGGGAGATGAGCATCCAAGGCTGAACAATTAATTAGCAGGGATGGATACAGTGTAACATGCTTGGGGTGAAGCTGCATTGTCTTGGGCACACGGATGACAATATTCCCTGCAGCAGGCAGTGCATCCCAAAGAGAGAGAGAAGTGAGTGTGCCAGAGGCCCCAGGGCATCTTCCTGCCCCTTGAGAAACCAAGCCTCATTGAGAGCTCTTTGGGGAAAGGGATTTTTTTCACCCAGGAATTTCTCATCTGGAAAGGAAAATCTTTCAAACAATTACAGTTTGTATGTTTTCATTTCCTCTTGAAAATCAAACAAAACAATGGATTTCTTATTTAATTGCATATCAGAATGACATACTGAAACAAACAAGAAGGTACCTTTTCAAACAGAAGCATTTAGCTCTGTCACAGTTTATCCAAAAATCTTTTTCTTTTTTCTTTTTTTTTTCCTGCTTTTTTGATACTTTTCTGTCTGTTCATACTGAGGAACAAGAGAAAATGTATTCTGACTGTGAGAAAGTGAAGGCAATAACTCCATTGTTTGTATGCTGGGGGAAAAAAAAATCAGCTGTCAAAAGCTGGAAACCAGTAGTGAAACAATGGGAACTCTCCTATTTAGAGGTTAAAAAAATTGATGCAGGAATCTCACTAAAATAAATTCTGACAAAAAAAAGTTTTCTAATAAACATTTGATTCCTGAGTTTTCTGCAAAATATTTTCACCCATCTCAAAAGAGGGAGTCTTTTCTGACTTTGAAGACTAGACTAGAACTTATAAACCAGTTGACTATGGCACACATTTAAATTTTGGTTGTTGTAGCATGTCACTTGTAGGTGCATTGGAGTGCTCTAGCTGCCACCAGTCAAAGTTCTTGCATACATGTCCTCCCAGTGTGCCAGGCACTCAGCCATCACCACAGCCTGGAGAGCTCTGCTGGGCTGGGCCACAGTGGGTGGCAACTTGGATGATCAGTCCAGTGTCTCTGTTGATAACATCACCTTGCATGTTATCTCCATCACAACCTGAGAAGCTGCAGGGCCTCTCTCAGTAACAAGAAAAAAATGTATTCCATTTCATACTTGTAATTAGCCAGGATGTTACAGTCCTCAATTATCCTCAGTTTAGCATGTGGAGGAGAAAAATTCCTAGGCAATTTTCAAAGAGTGCTTTTTACTTTCCCTTTTGATATTTCTTCATTTTCTTTGCTGCTGTTGTTTCTCATTTTTTGTCTTTTTTTTCCTTGCCTTTTTCCCCAAGCCGGAAGGGACTGAAGTGGAAACCACATACAACTCTGTGCTTTGTGCATCTGGTAAGAGCCATTTGTTTTCCAGAACATTCTTTGCTGAGGTAGAAACTAAAGACAAAGGTGGAATAAAAGGTTTGTGAGCACTCTACTCTGAGAAGAAAGGCTTAGGGACCTGATAAAATTGAACAAACTAGATGTATGTCCAATTGTTAGTGAAAACAATTCTTCCTGTAGAAGAAGACCTGAGTATGCAATCATGTCTACAATTAGAGAGGGAGAAACACATCTTTTAGGAAATGAGGCCGGTCAGGTCAATGCAATGAGAGAGTATTTGGGATTCGACACTGTTATCTCTAATGCCTTTCATTTACCAGATGTAAAATCACAAACCAGACTCTCCAGTAAGCTAGGTCTGCCCACCAAAGCAGGAAAGGCCAGAAAAATAGGCTGGAAAAGGTGTATTTGTCAGTCAAGGCTGTTTGATGGTGCCATGTAGAAGTCCATGACAATCTGTGTGTGAGGGTATTGCAGGTCCAATACAAAAGTTGCAGGATGGGAAACTTCATCAACAAAATTACAGATGAATGGATTTGTTGAAGTCAGGAAACCCCTCTTCACGGGATAGGGTCTCATGGATAACTCATGGATAGCTGCTATCCATGCATTGTATATGCATCCAGAATTGTAACTAAATTAATCTGCTTTTTATCCCAGAAGAGTCAGTGTCGGAGACAGTCTCCTTGGTTCTCCCAGAGACTGTGGTGGATGGCTCAGCCAGAGCATATTTCTCAGTGCTAGGTAAGTGAAATCTCCTCGAAGTGTCACATGCTGTTTTGAAGCACTGCCACTTCAGGCTATGCTCAGTCTCATGGCCAATTTACACTGTGAATTGTCCCATTGCCCAGGTGACATCATGGGCACTGCCATGCAGAACCTGCACCAGCTCCTCCAGATGCCCTTTGGCTGTGGGGAGCAGAACATGGTCCTGTTTGCACCCAACATCTATGTCCTGGACTATCTGAACAAGACAGGGCAGCTGAGTGAAGAGGTCAAATCCAAGGCCACTGGATACTTAGTGAGTGGTGAGTTTTTGCCTTTGTTCATCCCTTCCCTTGGCTACTGGATAAGGACACGGTTGGCCACTGGCCTGGATGATCTTTTGGAAGCTGTCTCTGGAAAGGAACAGGGTGCTGGCAGGTTAGAGGTATACAATACAGTATCTGTAAGAAGGAATCCTGCGCTCAGTTGAAGGTAGAGAGTGAGAGAAAAAACAGCATCTAAAGAGGAGCACAGAAAAAGTCCAGGGCTGGCAGTAACTTAGGATTTCCCTCCATAAGAAAAGGGTTATATGAAATACATAAATCAGACTATAACCATTAATCATAGCAGCTGCTTATGTAGATCTTGAATTCTCCTTAGGACTGAGGTGTAGAAAGTATTCCTCATCTTTGACCAGGACAGAATTTTACCACATTAGCTAGGGCATGATGACAGACACAATATCAGTACATATTTACATGGTGGACATCTGCCATCTAGCAAGGGGCTGTTGTGACTCAGTTATTTTTGCAGGAAAATCGTATTTCCACCAAAGAAAATTATCCTATTTGCTGCATTTCTGTCCTGCATATAACTCATATTTTTAATCAGTTCTCCTCTGGGAACCATTCACCCATTTCTCTCAAGTCTGGAATGCATTTATCTCTGCTCGTGAAGTCTTGGGCAGAGAGCAGCAACGACCACAGACAGCCAGTATCCAGGTGTTTTTGGAGAGAGGAAGAGCACAAGAATAGAGATATGCTGAACTGGGGGTTTCCCTGAACTTCCTTTGTAATACTGAGCAGCACAGGTCACATTTGTGCCATAGCCAAGGGGGACAGTGTGTCCCATGTCTGCTGGATTTCCTTTCCATAGCTCCTGAAAAAGCACTGAGGCAACTGAAATATATTTTCACTCTTCACTTCAGGGTATCAAAGGCAATTGAAGTACAAACACCGGGATGGTTCTTATAGCACCTTTGGGCCACATTATGGGCAAGTTGGAAATACCTGGTAAGACTTCAGTACCTCTGGCTTTTCATTTCTTCTTTTCATGCACTCTATTTCTCAGTGTTCTCTTGTGCTTGGCCACTGTGGAGTTTGGAAGGGAGGTGGAGATGAAGTTAAATGGGCCCTATGACCTCTGATGGATACAAGGCCTATTCAGGATGTCTTGGTTCCCTCTATCACTTTCAGGCTCACAGCCTTTGTCCTCAAGTCCTTTGCCCAGGCCCGGCCTCATATCTTCATAGAGGAGAAGCACATCCAGGATGCTTTGAACTGGCTTACTCAAAAGCAGAAGGAGAACGGCTGTTTCCGCAGTTCTGGAACTCTCCTGAACAATGCCATGAAGGTAACATGTCTCCTGGTTGGCTCCACAGGGGTTCTGTCAGGCTGGAACTTGACCAAAAGTCACTCTGGCATCAACAGAGTTATTTCAGCAGTTGAGGTGTGGGAAGGAGTGAGGAGTTATATATGTGGGCTATCACAGAAGCAGGAAGAAGTCAGCAGCATCTTCTAAAAGACACGGCATGAAAAGGAGGCCAGGCAGAATTTGTCCCTGTAGGATGCAGATATGTAGCACAGGGAGAAGCCAGTGGCACTGTGTGGGATCAACAAGTACTTTTGTGTTTCCCTGCAGGGTGGAGTGAATGACGAGGTCACGCTGGCAGCCTACATCACTATTGCACTGCTGGAGATTCCTCTGCCCGTAACTGTACGTGTCTGCAACCCCACCTGAGCCACAGATGGTACTAACCTGCCCTAGTAGTGTCCCCACACCCAGATTATAAGGTCCCTTTACCTTTGGAAAGAAGAAATCCTGTCTGAATAGTCTTTTCATTTAAGCCTAAACTGAAGGAACATCTTCCTCCATTTTCCTCCCCTGTCCCTTCCGATATACACATTTCACTTAACATTTTTTCTGAGTTCTTTTGTGGATGATAACGAATTTGCTCCATAGAGATTGGATTGACAGTGAGTTAAATAATATTTAATTCACTGAAGTGAGGCAAACAGGTCTTCCACACCTACAGGAATCTCCTTTTGTTTCTTAGAATAGAACAATCCTGTTGAACCACTCTTGGGCCTGTTGGGCCATTAGATAGACACCACCGCAGGTCTGCAAAAAAGGATGGCACACTCAGTCATTCATTGTCATTTTCTCTAGATGTCATTGTCACTTCTTCTAGATGGTTTAATGGGAAATCCCCATCCTTAATGCTTGAAGAATAAGGTATACCTATAGGGAATACCATCATGGCACTCTGTGAAAAGCCTGAGGCTTGCTTAAGAGCAGTGTGGGTTTGGTCATTCTGATCCCCTCACTTAGAGACAAGGTGGTGGTGCAGGTAAAACATGGGTAGGAATCACAGCAGAAGGACTGCTGAGCCAGTGTGGTTGCCAGGCTGTTCCGATCCCTCTGCTCCAAATGTAGTAGGGACTGTTCTGTGTCAAAAACTTTTCCTGTGTAACAAGAGAAGCCAAAGGAGTTACTTTGTCAGCAAGGTGACATGGATGGCACTAACTTCACCAGAAGAGCATTTTTTCTTTGTTACACGTTGTGTTTAGAAGCCAAGACTTCAGGCAGAGCCATATTGGATAACGAGGACGTTTTCCAGCTCGCTATCTGAGTCCAAAACTGCCACTGAATGTGAAGGAAGGGGTTTGTCACAATCTGAGTGGGGTATGGGGGCATTTCAAGTTAAGATGGGTGAACTAAGATTAGCACAGTCATTAAGTAATTAAGTGATTAAGGCTCATACAGGGTATTTCTATAAGTAAAATAAGCCATATTAAACCCTCATAAAATCCCTAATAGCACTGTCCTTAGCATGTATGTCTACTGTCACATCCTGTCATTAGACTGCACTCCTCCCCAACATTTACCTTACAAACAGCAGTAGGCATAGACACAATTTTGGTTTTATTCTATGCTTTCTTAAAACCAGCTGAACTGCTTCTCCAAAAGGAATAACAAAAGATTTTATCTTCCAGTACACACATAGTGAAAGTCAAAGCACAAGGCAACAGAAAAATGTGTCTTTTCCTTCTAGACCCTTTATTACGTGGTAAATGTGCTGTTAGCTTTCAGGTCATGGCATGCTCTCCCTGCAGAGCTACTTTTTCAATTTTATAGCAGCTTTTCTCTATCACAAATGAAGGGTAGTTGTGTCTTGCTGAAAGGCTGTGGCATAACAGTGTCTGTTAGTCATAACATCATGGAAAGTAGCTACATTTTACTTTGCTGTAGTGATTGCACTCTTAAAACAATACATGCAGTGCTAATGTGAACATCACAGAAAACATTCTAGAAAATAAAAAAAACCCACACTTTTTCTTTTTGTTGTGCAGAGACAGAGTTCACCATCAAATTGGAATCTATATTACTTCCAGCAAGCGATTTTTTTTAAATGCCCTAGAAAAGAGGAAACAAAAAGGAAAGGATAGAACAGAGGGTGAAAGTACAGAACAGTCTCAGGGTGATAGCAGTAGGAGAAAAGCAAGTATTCAGTACACCTAGAGCAAGGAAGTATTTCAGAGAACTCCGCTTATCCCAGAACACAATCAGGCCAGTAATTCTTCTCAAGTAAGAAGGATTGGAGCCCTGCTCCACAGTCTTTAAATCAAACCAGAAAAAACCATTACAACAAGACATGTTAAAGAAAAGTGGATTCAAGATGAGGAACAGCCTTTGGCTGCCCATTTGTTCTTGGAATTATTAGGCCTTCAGAAAAGAGATACACAATGGTAAAGTCTTTGTCAGGCTAGAGAGTGGGATGCTAAGGGTCCCCAGGTACCGTCCCTATTCCTGTTGTTCCAAGATGGAGCTCAGTAAGATCACCTCTAGTTCAGCCTCTCTCTCCTTCCAGCACTCGGTGGTGCGGAATGCTCTGTTCTGCCTGGAAACAGCAGCAAATCAGAAAGAAAACCACGTGTACACCAAGGCACTGCTGGCATACGCCTTTGCCCTGGCAGGGAACAGGGAGAAGCGGAAGGCATTGCTTGACTCACTTGAAAAGGAAGCTGTGAGAAAGGGTGAGTGTTCCCGGTGGGACGAGGCTTTCACCAGCGTTACACCTTCCCTGGGTAAAATGGCTTTTGTTAGTGGGGCAGTGGCTGCAGACACTGGCCTCTGTGGGTAGGGAAGGGTGGAGGGAGAGGAAAGACCTGTGCACAGGGATTACTTTTTTGGGAACTCCCTTCAGGGCCTGGTCCTTGTTCTCTGCTCTGAGGGAGCTCTCCAGGAAGCACCAGGAACCATCCCATCAGTGCTGAGCCCTTGGGTGGCTTTGCCCCCACCTCTCCTCAGCCCACTCCTCTGGGCACACCAGGAACTGTTTAGGAAAGGCTTAGCAATTCTCAGGGACATTCCTTCCTTCCAGGACATGGGCTCAACATAGAACAAAGGTGGCCTTGCACAGCACCAGGCATGTCAGTCAGAGAAGAGATGGGTGTGCTGAGAGAGAAAATGAGCATACAGGGCATTTGGAGGCCACAGCACAAGTCTGAGTCATCAGGGGAAATCCTGTAATCACTTGGAACTAGTCTGGCTAGGTTAGGCTGGACAGAGGGTTGGACCAAGCAGTGGGTAGTGGGACTGGGACAGGAGTATCCCCCACACCTTTTGCCTCCTCCACCTGCATGTGACTGGTAAGCCCTGGTCCCATTCTTTGGGCCATTTGGCCTCACCGGGTTTGTCACTGCCTCACCCTGGCATTTCTACTCACAGAGGGAAGGAGTGGCATCCTCCTGAGGTCTCTGGTTCCCTGCAGTGCCCAATTCCACAAATGTCCACGTTAATGTGCAGTCTAGGACAAAGTGGTGCCTGGGCCTGAGGCTCAGCAGTCTCATACTGACTGTAAACCAGCACAATGTGTAAACCTGACCCTTCCCTCTTCAGTCTGCATGACAGACATATCCTGGACGCTCCGTCCTCCCAGCTGGGGCGGCAGCAGATCAGGAAGTCCCTGGCAGTGTTTAATAGTAACAATTGCTTGCTGTCTCTCTGTGCCTCCTGTGAAGATGGGTCTGTTCACTGGCAGCGGCCTGGGAAGGAGCCCGAGGCCGATCTCCCGTTCCATCGCTCCCGGGCCCCCTCTGCGGAAGTGGAGGTGACGGCCTACGTGCTGCTGGCTCACCTCACCTCGCAGCCAGCCCCTGCCCAGGAGGAGCTGTCCTCTGCAGCCCTTATTGCAAAGTGGATCAGCAGCCAGCAGAATCCCAATGGAGGCTTCTCCTCCACCCAGGTGAGCTGCCTCCCTCTGGCCACTCCACACCTCAGTGTCAGAAGATGGCACATGTCAGAGAGCCAAGCGGGAGCACAGGAAGTTTTGTCAGGAAAGTGGGAACTGTCGCCCTGCAATAGATCCATGCAGTACCTACCATGGTGGCCAAGTTCTCCAGATGTTACAGACAAATCTGTCAGGTCGTGCCCCTGGGAAAGGAAATATGCTGAAGCTGCTGTTTCCCTCTGTCTTTTCTTCTGAACACTGGAGAAAGGGAGGATGGAGGGGAGGATGCCAGCTGACAGAAGGGGCAGGCTGTAGGAGGACAGGCTGTGGAGAGGCTAATTGCACCCCCTGTGTGCTGGAACTTCTCTCTTTCAGGACACAGTGGTGGCTCTCCAAGCCTTGTCGCAGTACGGAGCTGCCACCTATGCCAAGAGTGGGGCAGCTTCCAAAGTGGCCCTGCAATCTGGAGGGGATTTCCAGCAAGACTTCCAAGTGGATCCCAGCAACCGGCTGCTGCTCCAGCGTGTGCCCCTTCCCCAGGTGCCAGGGGAGTACAACGTGGAGGTGTCTGGTGAAGGATGCGTCTACCTGCAGGTGAGGGTGATGGGCACAGCTGGCATCCTGGCAGGGGAGACCCTGGCCGGGCTGGAGAGGACACTGGAGGATAGAGTCATCCAGGTTGGAAAAGACCCTGGGATCATTGAGTCCCTCCACTGAGGTTAAAGGAGAGTGAAAAAGCAGGAGAGAGGGGAGAAGTGGAAGGTTGTGGGGACAGGGAAGGGGATAGAAAGAGCAGAGGAATGTGGAGGAGAGATTGGGAGAGAAGGTGGGAAGGCTGTGCAGTGTGGAGGAGCTGTGAGCAGTGGGGAGGCTGGGTGGGGAGAGGGTCCCCTCTGTGCCACGTTGGGCACGCACACACGCACGCTGACACAGAGCTGTGGCTGTCTCCTAGACAAGCCTGAGGTACAATGTGCAGCCCACGCAGGAGGAGGCGCCCTTCATGCTCCATGTGCACACGATCCCAGAGACGTGTGTGGACTCCAAGGCTCACAAGGTCTTTGACATTGGCATAAATGTCAGGTGAGGCTGCGTTTCGATCTGAGCTTTCCTTTTGGGCCATGGCAGCTGGGGGAGGTCTGGTTGTCTCCAGGGTGAGCCAGTCTGGAGGCCCTGGGAGTGCAGCACACTCCTGGGAAGGTGGGCAGGAGGCAGCTGTTCTGTGAGGAGAGGCTGTGGAGGAAGGACTTGTCCTGCTGTGCAGGCAGCCCAGGGCTGGGCTAGTGGGAGGTTGCGTACATGACTAGGAGAACCTGGCACAGCTGGAGAAGAAGGTGCTGGACTGCCAGGACTCAGTAGAGTGCCAAGTGTTATGGAAATGCTGGAAGTGTGCCCAGCTCTGAGTTGATGTGCACTGAAACTTTGTTGCTTGGTTCCTCAGTTACACTGGGGAGCGCAATGTCTCCAACATGGTGATTGTTGATGTGAAGATGCTGTCAGGATTTGTCCCCTTGAAGTCCTCAGTGAGGAAGGTAGGAGTCTATCTGGTATACAAGCAACATTGAATCATAGAGTCATTATGGTTGGAAAAGATCTCCATGTCCAACCTTCCACCAAATGCCACCATACCCACTTATTACCATACCACAAAATGCCCGGTCTACTCTTTTTTTTTAAACTTTTTCTTGGGTTAGTGACTTGACCCCTTTCCCACAAAGCCAGTTCCATTGCTTCATCCCTCTTTCAGTGAAGCAATTTCGTCTAATATTCAACATGAATGTCCCCTGCCAAAACTTGAGGACATTTCCTCTTGTTTTATTACTATTTGACTGGAAGGAGGGACTTTCCCTTGCCGCAGTGCAACCTCCTTTCAGGGAGTTGCAGAGAGCAATAATGTTCCCCCGAGCCTCTTTTCTTCAGACTAACAACCTCTGTACCTTCAGCTGCTCCTTGTAAGACTTACATTCCAGTCCCTTTTCCAGGAGCATTGCTTTCTTAGGAGTTGCTCCAAGGTCTGAAGTGACGGATCCAAATCTGAGAGCAGAATTCAATGTGCAGCATCACCAGTACTGAATACAAAGAGAAGACATCCACTTTCTTATATTCAAGGCACCTTTCCAATGTCTGTAGCAAACAACAAGGCATCAGCTTGATTTTGTCATTGTCATTTGCACATTTGACATGTACATTGTTCTGTTTTCATACATGGCTTAAGGCCAACACAAGGGGAGACGATGTGATCAGTCTTGGAAAAACAGAATAAGTAATTTTTTCCTTAGACTGATGATGGACACTTTTATTTTCACTGTGTCCCAACAGTTCCCCATAAACATTGTCTGCATAGTACATTCAAAAATATTGCTGTTTCCTTTTTCCTTTTGCTAATCTAAAAACATAACATTGTGACTCTTTAGGTGTTGGGTAACTGAGATGCTGAGTAGGTACATCAACTGGAAAATAAAGGCTGTAATAATATGGTGCAGAACTAGCAAGCCAGAAGGAACGTATTTTCATTTAATTGTTCCATCAGTGTGCTTGATCCAGTGCTAAGGCTCTTCTGGAGCCTGGTTGTACTTCTTCAGCCAGCCTGGCGAAGGGGAGGGCTGGAGACCATGACACTTGTGTGGCACGCCCAGGAGGCAGCTCTGTGCTGCTGGCTTAGTTCTCTGAGTACTCCAGTATTTCATCCAGAGTACATCCCACCACAGGGCAGTGAAAGGGGCACAGGGAGACCACCATCAATGCAGTAACATCTTGGTCTTGTTTCTCCAGCTGGAAGGCCACCCTGTTATTGAGCGCACAGAGCTGAATACCAATCATGTCCTACTGTACCTGGAAAAGGTGAGGATGGGGCAGAAACAGGCTTTGGGACTTTTGGCTGCATAGAGCAAAAAGTCTGGGACTCAAAACTACCATGGCTCTTCTAAGAATGGGACAGAATATTTTACTGTTTTTTTCTGACTACAAACTCTAAGTTTTTAGACTTAAAGCTACTTTTTGCCCAGCCCTCAGCAGGCATTCCCTCCACTCAGTGCACACATCAGGCCCTGATTTCCCCACCAGCAGCAGAGCCTCTCCCAGGGTGGGGAATGGTGCCAGGCTTTCACCCTGCTCCTCGGCCAGTCCTGCAGCCCTGTGTCCCCCCAGAGCATGGGTGGCCAGGGAGAGTGCAGGGCCCTGGGGACAGTGCATGGACACAGGGGAGCCCCTGCAGTGCAGAGCCCCCCCTGAGCCTCTACTGCTTCCCTTCCCCAGCTGGGCAGGGAGACCCTCAGCTTCTCCTTCACGGTGGAGCGGGACATCCCCGTGTGGGGCCTGAAGCCAGCCCAGGTGAAGGTCTATGACTACTACGAGACAGGTGAGTGCCAGGAGTGCCCGTGGGAGCCAGGAGGGGCACGGGAGCTGTGGGGACCCACAGCTGCCCCAGCCTGGCACAGCCACCCCAGCCCTGCCTGAGCTGTGGCAGTGCAGAGGGGCTGGGGCAGAGCCGTGCATGCTGCGGGTCCGATGTTCATTTCTGGCCCCGGGGTGTGGCTGTGCCTGTGCTTCCAGGCAGACCTGCTGCTCCCTGTGCCTCTGCTGTCCTGGCTGCTGTGCCAGGCTGGCAGTGACAGAGCTGTTTGTCCCCTCCTCAGCCCAATGTGCTGGGAGGAGGTGTCTGAGCAGCCCTTGGGTACACTGGGGTGGAGACCTGCTGGAGCTGCCTGTGCAGGGTGGCTCTGCCTTGCAGCCACTGCCCCCAGACAGGGCTGCCCCCATCCTAACTGGGATCTCTGGGGACAACTGGGGATGGTGGCATCAGCCTGCTCTGGGAGCCTGGGAAAGGCATCTCTCTGGCACCCGTCCCTCTGCCAGATGTGCCAGGGGTCGTGAGAGCTCACTCTCTCCCTTTCCTTCTGTTTTCCAGATGAGTTTGCCACACAGGAATACAGTGCTCCCTGCACCACAGGTAGGCTACTGCTTCCTTCACTGCTCTCTACACCTTCTTCATTATATTTTTGGTCTTCCAGCCAGCACTTGTCTTTTCCTGTTTGAATTTGGAATACATTGGCCCATCTTACAGGCACAGATCTTGCATACAAAACAGAGAGCATGGGAGTAACAGAGATGGCAGTTTGCCTTTGGTTGCAACTGTCTGGAGGAACAGCTGCTTCCTGCTCAGGTTCCTGCTGTCCCAGGGTCTCTGAGGAGGCAATTGTGCCCCATGACCCTGGGCAGGCAGCTCACAGTCTTGGAGTCTGAGCTGGCAGGACAGAATACTGTCATCTTTGGAGGATTCTCTGCAATGCAAGGCCCCATGTGTTTGGCTTAGGAGCACAGGTAATTTAGGAGCTCCTGTAAAAAGCTCTGACGAAAGTTATTTCTCCTGTCCTATATGGAGTCTTCCAAAATTAAGACTGGCAGGTCTTCCTTTCCATCAGTTGCCCAGTTTCAGATGTTTGGAATATGGAGGCTTCTGGAAAGCACCATTCCTGGGAAATGCTTTTTCACAGGACCTTACTCTGACATCTGAGAACAGAGAAAAAGTGATTTGGATTTGGAGAAGGCAAAACTTCGCCTTTTTCTGGTGGTAAATGGTGGCATTTATCTTCTTTAGTGTTTTTATCTGAAAAAGTAGAAAAGATTCTGAACTCCCACCCTTCTATTCCATACTGCTTGTTAATCTGGGCTGTGTCCATAGGTACAGGTGTTTTCTGCTGATTCTGGACCTACAGCCTCTCTTCATGGAAAAATGTGCATAAGTCCAAACATTGAGTGGACAGTAAAACTTTTCCAAAGGCTGTTTTGGTGTGGTCTGCTTGTCCAGTATGAGACTCATGGGTAGACCTTAGATTTTAAGCTACTTTTCCTCAGTTCTGTAAAAAGACAGAGACGTTATCTTCCTTGGAAAGGGTAATGAGAAATTGGTACTTAAGAGGATCATCCACTAGTCTAAATGTACAAAAGTGGCCTGCACTGACTAAAAGGCAGGTCTCAGTTGCCAAGCTTCCTTCCCTGCCCTGTATGGTAGGGCAGTAGAGTGCAGTAGATTTCTTCCACTCTTTGCAGAGAAATAAACAGAACATGTCTCACTGCTACACTCACCAGCCTTGCCTGTTTTCACTGTGCTCCTGTGTACATCTCAGTTGTGACAAATCCCACTCTTCTTATCTCTCCCGGTGAGGCAGGGAGGATTTCAGCCCTCTCTCACTGCCTTGAAGGTGACACAAGTAGTGAGTGCTGTGGATGACCCTCCATCCTAGTAAAACAGCAACTCTCTTGCCTGTACTGTGCTTCACACACAACCTGTCTTCCACATCCATGTCTTGCTCCCTCTATCTCTCAGCCTTAGAAAGCAGATGGGCATATCTCTCTGACTCCTGTTCTCTCCCATCTTCTTTTATTCTTGCAGAGGAAGCAGACCAGAGAAATGATTGAAGAACCCTCCCAGATGCTGGAACCCGCCTCCCTCACCACCATCACCACAGCGTGACAGAATAATAATGCCTGCATGGAATGGAAAGTGAACTTTACAAATAAATTAACTGTACTGACCAATCATTTTTGAACAGTTTGTTCCCAATTCTGATTTTTACTGCACATCTTTCAGTCACAGCTTTAATCTCCCTGGCTTCTTAGGTTAAAGAGTAGCCCATCTAACAATGCCTGTGTGCAGGGAAATAAGGCTAACAAGTGAGGGAAAAAAAAAAAAGAGGACAGAATGATCTAAGTGGGAGTCAGCCTTTTGAATGTGTCTGTCTCTGTGTTATGTTCTCTGAACTTATCATCTGAGATGCAGTCTAATCAATGGAGAAGGATAGGTAGTTCTTGGGAACAATTTCTCTCCTCTGGCTTACAAACCATAACTGCAATTGAGTTTGTCTCTCCAGAGGCCTATCCATGTCTCCCACCATTAGGCAGCCTGAAAGATCAACTAATGTTACACGAAATTAGGCCTCTGTGATTTTCCCTATAGACATCCCTCCTGGGATTGTTTCTTGTCTGTAGAAGAGTGGGTGGAGACAATCTGCCCTCTTCAACAATTAGAGAGTGCTGGGGGGAGGCAGGAGGGATGTGTGAATGCATTATGCCTTTGGCTGCTGACTTCCAATGGCCTGTTCTCCAGCTGAAGCTTGAGCTTTCTTGTGGAAGCTTCCATTATCTCATGTCTGCTACTTCTGGGAGATTCCCAAGGAGAAGCTAATGGTATTTGCCACTAACCTACCTGCCTAAGTGTATTTTAAATGGTACATTCATTTAAATCATATAGTTGCTTTGATGAAACTGTCTGTATGTCTCTTAGACACCTCCAGGAATGATCCCCCTTTCTTTGTTTTGTCTCATGAATTTGTGGTTTTAACTTTTGAATGCAAAAAAATCTTATGTGACTGTTTATTCTCATGAAATGCTTATTGTTAGGTATCATGGCATGTTGTGCATCCAAAGTATGCATAGTTGGCTGTTCCATCCAATTTTTGGTTTAGTGTGCCTGTACAAACAGTGCCATTGGGAACAAATAAAAATCTTCATCTATTTTGCGAGATATTAATGTCACTTTGTCTTCTGTGATGTTTGGGGTTTACACACTCAAGGCATTTTGACACCTCATATTCAGAGGTGTCTGTGGAATGAACCAGCTTCAGTGACAGCTGAGCAGAATTTCTAATACAGCTAAATTGCATTTTCTTTTGAATTAGAAAAAATATAGCCATCTATTTTTTCTACCATGAGGCAATTGATTTTCCTGAGAAAGGAGGGTCTGTATTTTTGAAATAAGCTACATGAGGGACTCCTACAGGTGTGTTTGCTTAAGCTTACCTTGGCAGGGTGAAAGGCACCTTTGTACATACAAACATGTACGTAAAACACACGTGATGCCCTATGATGTCTTGAACTGAGGCTGACTGCCTCTGCATCCCTGTGAGTAATCTAGACCAGAGAAAATATAACCATTTGGAAAGTTTACATGAAAAATGTTAACCCAAATTATGAGATGTGAATCCAGGTCCTCCTCGTTGAAATCTGCTGAAGCATTGTAAGCCTAGTTGTGAAGGAGAAAAAAAAAAAGTTTTAAAAATTACGCAGAAAACCCAGAGAAGATCTATGGGCCTCCCCTGAGCGTAAGAGGATAAAGTTCTTATGAAAAATGCAAGGGGTTTTTGCTCATAAAGTGGTTCTTGGTTGAAATTTTGCCTAAGATTATCTTGAGTGCCATCATGTGTCAAATACAGGAGAACCAGGTGATCAGTCCCAGCTAGCACATGTTTAGGAAAGGCAGGTCCTGCTAGACCAGCCTGATTCTCCTTCTATGACATGGTGACCCACTCAATGGATAAGGGAAGGGCCATGGACATAATTTACGCAGACTTCAGTAAAGCCTTTCACACCATTTCCCACAGCATTCTCCTGGAGAAATTGACTGCCCATTGTTTGTACAGGTGCACTCTTTGCTGGATAAAAAACTGACTGGAAAGCCAGGCCCAGGGACAGGTGGTGAATGGAGTTACATCCAGCTGGTCACTAGTGGGGTCCCCCAGGGCTCAGTGTTGAGGCTGGTCCTGCTTAATTATCAATGACCTGAGAGGATCAAGGGCACCCTCAGTAAGTGTGGAGGAAACACCAAGCTGGGTGGGAGTGTAGATTTGCTGGAGGGCAGAAGGGCTCTGCAGAGGGATCTGGACAGGCTGGATCCATGGGTCAAGGCCAGTGGTGTGAGGCCACGTGCTGGGTCCTACACTTGGGTCACAACAAGCCCATGCAACCCCATGTGGTTTAGCAGTGGACTGAGTAATGCTGGGTTAATGATAGGACTTGATCTTAAAGCCTTCTCCAACCAAAAAAATTCTATGAATGACACTGTTAAGGTCCCAGTCCCTCCGTGATTTCACTTCAGCTGTTTAGAAATAAGCAGATGCTGCTAGAATGGGAAAGTCCACAGGTCTTCCCTGCATTTCTATCTGAGTTGCTGCAAAAGATCAGATTGGACAGGTTCACAGTGTCCTTGCGCCTCTCAGCAGTGATTTCACAGTGCAATCAAAGGCAATATGTGATTAGAGGTTTATGTCCAAGGACCACCTTGCAGGAAATACCCTCTGTAGAGGCAGAGAGGCAAAGTTCCAGTGCATAATGGCTGATACAATGTCCTCTCTCCTTAGAAAACTGGCAAGTATGGAGAAAAATCCCCCAACTGCTAAAAGCTGTCTGCCTTTTGGTATTCATGACGGGTTCCCAAACACCACCTTGCCATGGATGGCTATGGATTGAAATCTCAGGCCATGATATGGATAGGAAGAGAGACAAGTGTAACAGTAACAGAAGCCAAGGCCAGAGACATCTGATGAGAATGAAGAATTAATTTATTTCATGCTTCTTCCTTTTTGCTTTTGAGGTGTCCTCCTCTAACATTTCAATACCCCTCCCTTAAGAAGATCCTCTAGAGGCAGACACATGAGCTGATACAGCAAGGCTCCGACCAGATGCATTCTTCAGGAATTTCCTTGTTCAGCCTGGACTGGAGGTGGGAAAAGGACAAAGTGAGATAAATATTCTGGGGAGTGGTATCCAGAGCCCTGGATATCTCTGTGTTCTGGTGGCTGAGTTCAAGCCCTGTTAAACTATGAGAAACTGCTTCACCTAAAAATTCCCAGTTGTAGACAGATAACAGAATGGGAATGCCTGGACACATTGAAAATATCTATGCTGCAAAGGAGGAAGGCAGATTCATCCTGGGGATACAAAAGCTGTCCAAGCACACATTCTCTCTCAGCAGCTGCATTTCCCATGGGAAAGCAAAATTAACCTGGGGAAGAGTTTGAAAAGTCCTTGTTAAAGAGATGTGAGTAACATGAATATTTCACCAAGATATCTGGGAGACAATTCCTCAGTACCCTTCAGTGTCTGCAGCATAGCAGATGTGGCCCTAAAAAGGGCAGAGACACAAAAGGCTGAGTGTGATGTTCCATCCCAAGGGAGACTTGAATCTTATTTGTATAAAGCAACACTGACACAGAGGAAAAGACAATTGCCACTGTACAAACAAGGGCAGTAACACAGAGATTGCTATACTCAGGGAAGGAAAATGAAAGCTATATCTGATCTTAGAGAGGAAGTTGGGTGGCAGCATTGCTTTTGGTCTGAGATAGGGACTGCAGTAGGCACAGAGAAGAAAATGCTGAGAGTAGACACAGGCCAAGGAAACACAAGGCCTACAAAGACTCTAAGTTCAAGACAACTTGCAACAGTCCCTGTTGGAGCATCTCAGCTGCTCATGTGCACCTACCTGTAGTGCAGGGAGCACTGTATTCCTGTGTGGCAAACTCATCTGGAAAACAGAAGGAAAGGGATAGAATGAGCTCTCACGACCCCTGGCACTGCTGGCAGAGGGATGGGTGCCAGAGAGATGCTTTTCCCAGGCTCCCAGAGCAGGCTGGTGCCACCATCCCCAGTTATCCCCAGAGATCCCAGTTGGGGTGGGGGCAGCCCCAGTCCCAGCCCTGTCTGGGGGCAGTGGCTGCAAGGCAGAGCCACCCTGCACAGGCGGCTCCAGCAGATTTCCACCCCAGTGTACCCAAGGACTGCTCAGACACCTCCTCCCAGCACATTGGGCTGAGGAGGGGACAAACAGGTCTGTCACTGCCAGCCTGGCACAGCAGCCCGGACAGCAGAGGCACAGGGAGCAGCAGGTCTGCCTGGAAGCACAGGCACAGCCACACCCTGGGGCCAGAAATGAACATCGGACCCGCAGCATGCACGGCTCTGCCCCAGCCCCTCTGCACTGCCACAGCTCAGGCAGGGCTGGGGTGGCTGTGCCAGGCTGGGGCAGCTGTGGGTCCCCACAGCTCCCGTGCCCCTCCTGGCTCCCACGGGCACTCCTGGCACTCACCTGTCTCGTAGTAGTCATAGACCTTCACCTGGGCTGGCTTCAGGCCCCGCACGGGGATGTCCTGTTCCACCATGAAGGAGAAGCTGAGGGTCTCCCTGCCCAGCTGGGGAAGGGAAGCAGTAGAGGCTCAGGGGGGGCTCTGCACTGCAGGGGCTCCCCTGTGTCCATGCACTGTCCCCAGGGCCCTGCACTCTCCCTGGCCACCCATGCTCTGGGGGGACACAGGGCTGCAGGACTGGCCGAGGAGCAGGGTGAAAGCCTGGCACCATTCCCCACCCTGGGAGAGGCTCTGCTGCTGGTGGGGAAATCAGGGCCTGATGTGTGCACTGAGTGGAGGGAATGCCTGCTGAGGGCTGGGCAAAAAGTAGCTTTAAGTCTAAAAACTTAGAGTTTGTAGTCAGAAAAAAACAGTAAAATATTCTGTCCCATTCTTAGAAGAGCCATGGTAGTTTTGAGTCCCAGACTTTTTGCTCTATGCAGCCAAAAGTCCCAAAGCCTGTTTCTGCCCCATCCTCACCTTTTCCAGGTACAGTAGGACATGATTGGTATTCAGCTCTGTGCGCTCAATAACAGGGTGGCCTTCCAGCTGGAGAAACAAGACCAAGATGTTACTGCATTGATGGTGGTCTCCCTGTGCCCCTTTCACTGCCCTGTGGTGGGATGTACTCTGGATGAAATACTGGAGTACTCAGAGAACTAAGCCAGCAGCACAGAGCTGCCTCCTGGGCGTGCCACACAAGTGTCATGGTCTCCAGCCCTCCCCTTCGCCAGGCTGGCTGAAGAAGTACAACCAGGCTCCAGAAGAGCCTTAGCACTGGATCAAGCACACTGATGGAACAATTAAATGAAAATACGTTCCTTCTGGCTTGCTAGTTCTGCACCATATTATTACAGCCTTTATTTTCCAGTTGATGTACCTACTCAGCATCTCAGTTACCCAACACCTAAAGAGTCACAATGTTATGTTTTTAGATTAGCAAAAGGAAAAAGGAAACAGCAATATTTTTGAATGTACTATGCAGACAATGTTTATGGGGAACTGTTGGGACACAGTGAAAATAAAAGTGTCCATCATCAGTCTAAGGAAAAAATTACTTATTCTGTTTTTCCAAGACTGATCACATCGTCTCCCCTTGTGTTGGCCTTAAGCCATGTATGAAAACAGAACAATGTACATGTCAAATGTGCAAATGACAATGACAAAATCAAGCTGATGCCTTGTTGTTTGCTACAGACATTGGAAAGGTGCCTTGAATATAAGAAAGTGGATGTCTTCTCTTTGTATTCAGTACTGGTGATGCTGCACATTGAATTCTGCTCTCAGATTTGGATCCGTCACTTCAGACCTTGGAGCAACTCCTAAGAAAGCAATGCTCCTGGAAAAGGGACTGGAATGTAAGTCTTACAAGGAGCAGCTGAAGGTACAGAGGTTGTTAGTCTGAAGAAAAGAGGCTCGGGGGAACATTATTGCTCTCTGCAACTCCCTGAAAGGAGGTTGCACTGCGGCAAGGGAAAGTCCCTCCTTCCAGTCAAATAGTAATAAAACAAGAGGAAATGTCCTCAAGTTTTGGCAGGGGACATTCATGTTGAATATTAGACGAAATTGCTTCACTGAAAGAGGGATGAAGCAATGGAACTGGCTTTGTGGGAAAGGGGTCAAGTCACTAACCCAAGAAAAAGTTTAAAAAAAAAGAGTAGACCGGGCATTTTGTGGTATGGTAATAAGTGGGTATGGTGGCATTTGGTGGAAGGTTGGACATGGAGATCTTTTCCAACCATAATGACTCTATGATTCAATGTTGCTTGTATACCAGATAGACTCCTACCTTCCTCACTGAGGACTTCAAGGGGACAAATCCTGACAGCATCTTCACATCAACAATCACCATGTTGGAGACATTGCGCTCCCCAGTGTAACTGAGGAACCAAGCAACAAAGTTTCAGTGCACATCAACTCAGAGCTGGGCACACTTCCAGCATTTCCATAACACTTGGCACTCTACTGAGTCCTGGCAGTCCAGCACCTTCTTCTCCAGCTGTGCCAGGTTCTCCTAGTCATGTACGCAACCTCCCACTAGCCCAGCCCTGGGCTGCCTGCACAGCAGGACAAGTCCTTCCTCCACAGCCTCTCCTCACAGAACAGCTGCCTCCTGCCCACCTTCCCAGGAATGTGCTGCACTCCCAGGGCCTCCAGACTGGCTCACCCTGGAGACAACCAGACCTCCCCCAGCTGCCATGGCCCAGAAGGAAAGCTCAGATCGAAACGCAGCCTCACCTGACATTTATGCCAATGTCAAAGACCTTGTGAGCCTTGGAGTCCACACACGTCTCTGGGATCGTGTGCACATGGAGCATGAAGGGCGCCTCCTCCTGCGTGGGCTGCACATTGTACCTCAGGCTTGTCTAGGAGACAGCCACAGCTCTGTGTCAGCGTGCGTGTGTGCGTGCCCAACGTGGCACAGAGGGGACCCTCTCCCCACCCAGCCTCCCCACTGCTCACAGCTCCTCCACACTGCACAGCCTTCCCACCTTCTCTCCCAATCTCTCCTCCACATTCCTCTGCTCTTTCTATCCCCTTCCCTGTCCCCACAACCTTCCACTTCTCCCCTCTCTCCTGCTTTTTCACTCTCCTTTAACCTCAGTGGAGGGACTCAATGATCCCAGGGTCTTTTCCAACCTGGATGACTCTATCCTCCAGTGTCCTCTCCAGCCCGGCCAGGGTCTCCCCTGCCAGGATGCCAGCTGTGCCCATCACCCTCACCTGCAGGTAGACGCATCCTTCACCAGACACCTCCACGTTGTACTCCCCTGGCACCTGGGGAAGGGGCACACGCTGGAGCAGCAGCCGGTTGCTGGGATCCACTTGGAAGTCTTGCTGGAAATCCCCTCCAGATTGCAGGGCCACTTTGGAAGCTGCCCCACTCTTGGCATAGGTGGCAGCTCCGTACTGCGACAAGGCTTGGAGAGCCACCACTGTGTCCTGAAAGAGANCACTACCCACTGCTTGGTCCAACCCTCTGTCCAGCCTAACCTAGCCAGACTAGTTCCAAGTGATTACAGGATTTTCCCTGATGACTCAGACTTGTGCTGTGGCCTCCAAAATGCCCTGTATGCTCATTTTCTCTCTCAGCACACCCATCTCTTCTCTGGCTGACATGCCTGGTGCTGTGCAAGGCCATCTTTGTTCTATGTTGAGCCCATGTCCTGGAAGGAAGGAATGTCCCTGAGAATTGCTAAGCCTTTCCTAAACAGTTCCTGGTGTGTCCAGAGGAGTGGGCTGAGGAGAGGTGGGGGCAAAGCCACCCAAGGGCTCAGCACTGATGGGATGGTTCCTGGTGCTTCCTGGTGAGCTCCCTCAGAGCAGAGAACAAGGACCAGGCCCTGAGGGGAGTTCCCAAAAAAGTAATCCCTGTGCACAAGTCTTTCCTCTCCCTCCACCTTTCCTTACCCACAGAGGCCAGTGCCTGCAGCCACTGCCCCACTAACAAAAGCAATTTTACCCAGGGAAGGTGTAAGGCTGGTGAAAGCCTCGTCCCACCGGGAACACTCACCCTTTCTCACAGCTTCCTTTTCAAGTGAGTCAAGCAATGCCTTCCGCTTCTCCCTGTTCCCTGCCAGGGCAAAGGCGTATGCCAGCAGTGCCTTGGTGTACACGTGGTTTTCTTTCTGATTTGCTGCTGTTTCCAGGCAGAACAGAGCATTCCGCACCACCGAGTACTGGAAGGAGAGAAATCCAGTGATTAGAAGGGTGGGGAGAAATGAGGCTTTTGCTTTACTAAAAGCATCTGGTCTACTGTACTTTCAGGAGGGGACTGCTGAAAGGCAGTCTAGAAATATGTAGGGTACAATGTCTCCCAGATTTAGCAAAAATGACAATTCTTATACCACAGGGATCAACAACCAAGTCATTTTTCCAATCTGGAGCAAATTCTGGTCAATACTGTGTTGCCATAGACTGTCGCAGCACAACTGGCTCAAGTTGGGATGCAGACACCTACAGTCACTGGCAGCGGAATCTCCAGCAATGCAATGGTGATGTAGGCTGTCAGCGTGACCTCGTTGTCCACTCCACCCTGCAGGGAAACACAAAAGTAGATGCTGAGCCCACACAGCTTCATATCTTCAGTCTTTTCTCCCACTCCAGTGGGAGCAATGAACTATTCTGCATTGCAGACCTTTAGCTTGCCTCCTTTCTCTTGCAGCTGATGTCAAGGCATCACCAATAAGTACAGAATTGTGCATGGCTTCCTCGCCTGCGTTTGCCATTGGCATGGATATATCCCATCTCCCTACATGCTCAAGAAGCTCAATTGGTCCCATCTGACTTATGGCCAAGTTGTAGCCTCACAAAGAAACAACCAGGCAGACTTGTTACCTTCATAGCATTGTTCAGGAGAGTCCCAGAACTCTGGAAACAGCCGTTCTCCTTCTGTTTGTAGGAAAGCCAGTGCAAAGCATCCTGGATGTGCTTCTCCTCTATGAAGATGTGATGTCGGGCCTGGGCAAAGGACTTGAGGACAAAGGCTGTGAGCCTGAAAGGAAGAAAAAGAAAGGGCCTGAGCAGGCCTGTTGCCCATTTCAATTGACAGGGCCCATGTGCACTTCATCTATCTGGAAACAGCAAGAAGGATTGGGGAACTGTGGGCCAATTAGTCAGACCTTATGTATATTATATCCTCACCTCCAAAAATTCTGTCAAAAAACTGCTTTCCACTTTGATTTTTGTCTCTCTTTTTTGTCTCTCACTTGGCTCAAAAAACCCTGTGATCCCTTTATGCTGAGGCTACAGTTTTAAGGACAATAATTGTTTATCTGTCTTTGAAGAAAACTTTGAAAAATATAGGCAATTGTAGGCCAATTAGCTAAATATGCATGACAGAAGTACTCAAAATTACAAGGAAGAATAATTAAATTCCAGCAAGCTCATGGTCTTCTGGTGGAACTCTTAAACTGTAAATACATGCTCCATGTGTTTCCCAGAACTGCCCTAGAATTTTAAAGTAAAGCAGAACACGTTGAAAGAGTTTTTGTTGAGTTGTTGCAAGCAGTTATGGAAAAGAAGCAGGCATGTGGTAAGAAGCCAATATGCTGTCAAAAGCCAATTACCATTTCAGAAACTAAAGGCAAACTGAGGGTGATGAGTTCTTCCATTATTATCCTTACTTGAAATTGAAAACACTTGACAGTGATATACAGGAGCAAGTCAAAACTTCTCAACAAGTCAAAATGACAACACAAATGTTCCTCCAGCCTGTCTTTGCATACAAACACTTTAAGAAAAACCATTCAGCAGTGCTCTTGGATTATCAACCTTTCCACTTGTGTTTGCTCATATGTTTCCATATGGAACCATCTTTTCCAGCAGACTTCTCAGCAGATGCTAGTCTAGAAGAGCTGCCACTGCAACTCTCCAACCTTCTTCAGTGAGGGTGTTAAATCCCTGCTCC
Source organism: Cyanoderma ruficeps (assembly GCA_008694505.1). Taxonomy (NCBI): domain Eukaryota; kingdom Metazoa; phylum Chordata; class Aves; order Passeriformes; family Timaliidae; genus Cyanoderma; species Cyanoderma ruficeps. The sequence continues at coordinate 18,938,429 of VZDJ01000623.1, forward strand.
CTTCCCCAATTTATCTCTATTTCCTTTTTGTTTGTCATAGTCCTCAGAGGGGCTGGTGGGAGGAAGTACTTCAGCCAGATAGCTGGCTGATGTAGCTAATTTATTAAGAAGGAAGCAGCACAGGGACCACACCAGCTCTGGAAAACCTGCTGGTCTACAACAGCATTTCCTGTTTACTGTCAGGCAATATTTATTGTAAATGTGTGGGTGAGAAAGAGGAGCATATTGGAGAGGCATAGGTGGCATTGAAATCTCACCAGGTATTCCCTGGTTGGCCATAACGTTGGCCAAAGGTACTGTAAGAGCCATCTTGGTGCTTGTAGTTCAGCTGCCTCTGATAACCTGCAATGGAAAGATAGGGCAAGGTTCAGATGCAAGAAAGAGTCTGCTGTGGGATGGGAAAATAGAAAAATAGCTCCATCAGCAAAAGCAAATGAGAGAGGCATAGGTCAGTCCTTTCCTAACCAATATGAAGGGCTGGTACATCCCCACCTCCATGCATTGCTTGTCATGCATGAGGAAAAGCAAGACCTGCCCTTCTTCAGAAGGATGGCAGGACCTATAAATGACAATGAATGAGTCACTGTAGCAGTGACAACTCTGCACTGTATTGCCACCCCATGAGAAAAGTGTTTGCAATGATCAGGTAGAGTAATGCTTAAGCAACAGAAAATAATAAAGAGAAAAGCAGCAAAGGCCCCATCAGACATACAGCAGAGATCATCTGTGTATGAGAGAAGACTTCATTCAACATCTGGCCAGCATTTGACAGACCCACCCCAGGCAGGATCTAGAAGAAAGCCAAAGCAGGAGCAGAAGCCATGTCCCAGCTCACCGCTCACTAAGTATCCAATGGCCTTGGATTTGATCTCCTCATTCAGCTGCCCTGTCTTGTTCAGATATTCCAGGACATAGATGTTGGGTGCAAACAGGACCATGTTCTGCTCTCCACAGCCAAAGGGCATCTGGAGGAGCTGGTGCAGGTTCTGCATGGCAGTGCCCATGATGTCACCTGAGAAGCAGGAGATACCAGAGGGATGTTAACAATATTTAGGGCTGGCTATCAGAATCAGAGGAAGCTACTGAATGACAGATGCAGGAGATATCAGATAAGAACAAAATATAATTGGGTTGATAAAGATCCTGGAACAAAGCACAGAACAGCAGAGAAAAAGAAAAAAGAGAAATGAGAGAAAGGTTAAGGAATTGTGAGAAGACTGGGAAAAAAGGTTTGCAGGAAGGGAGAAGGAATAGCATAAACAGAAGGGAAAGTGCTCAGGACAAAAGAGATTAAAGACAAGAATGAGCAATGCTAGAAAGGAGAATAGCTGTGAAGTAGGAAGTCAACACAAGAAGTCAGAAACAGCACATGGTTCTTCTGATAGGCTGTTAACTCACCCAGCACGGAGAAATATGCTCTGCCTGAGTCTTCTACCACATTTTCAGGTAGCAACAAGGAAAACTCCTCTTTCACAGGCACTCCTGAGAAGGAAACAAGACCCAAACAGCTGCAGTGCAGTTCAAAGAAATGGGTAATGGAAGGAGAGGGGGCCTCAGCTAAACAACAGGAACTCTTCCAATTAGAAATGCCCTGATTTCAGTTACTTCGTATTTCCCTGGCTGCAACACAATCTCTGCATGAAACCACTCCCAGCCACTTCTAGGCACTGCAGATCTATGTGTCTACACAGCTTCCTCCTGAGTGTGCAAGAAAGCAAGAGCACTTGTAACTCCAGCGCCAGGACTAAAGAGAGCAGGGATGCAAACATCCATGCTAAATCTGTTCCAGCTCATACCCTGATACTTAGGCAGGATGATCAATTCTTTAGGGCTTTCTCTTCTGTCTTATGTCTCAAACTCCCTACCAATGGGACTTGGGTGTTTTGACTACCCAAGAATGTCAGACTACATGGAATATGATAGAGGCAGGCCTCCAACATCCCACCCATCAAACTACACAGGAAGAAATAGAGACTGTGTGAAGACTGGGCTTTACCTTTTACACAGAGCACAGAATTCTGCGTTGTTTCCTTCTCAACTCCTTCAGGCTTGGATGAGATGAAGGAAAACAAGAGAGGTGAGAAATTAGTGGGACAAGAAATATAGACAGGAATCCTCACAAGGACAGAAGGATATGTAAAAAGAAAAGTGACGGAACTGAAGAAGGAAAAGCAGTCACAAACATTTCCTGGAATTACGACCTCTGAAATAATTTAAGCAAATAAAAGAAATGTGATCCTAAGTGACTGGTGTTGTATGTGGAGGAAGGACAGGAAAAGGAGAGGAGAATACTTGCAGGACCATCAAATGGTTGACCTGCAACTCTTGCACACAGTGAGAGACACTTAACATCCTTGTGACAAAGGGACTGCAGCATTACAGAGAGCTGTGCTGAAGAAAAGTCTGCAATGCTATTTATTGTAATGCTGCAGATGCTTTAGGAAAAAAATTGTGTATGTTAACAACAGAAAGGGAGGATGTAGTACACTGTAGTATCTGATGACACTGCTGAGAGCATATGACATGGTGGGCAAACATTAGGGGATTTTATGATACAGAGGAAAGCTCAGAACACAGAACCTAACTGCCAGATTACCACCCTCAATATATAATAAATTAACAATTTGCTATAAAGGCTATCCAATACTGCCACACAGTATTTCCTTGCATTCCACATCACATCAGCTACTCTTCCTGCCACAGGAAATGGGTAAACTGTAAAATTTCAACATGTTTTCACATGTAGTTTTAAGGGAATTTCTTTACAGTCATCCAATTCCCATAGGTGCTTGTAAATCCCTCACCTTCATCCTAGTGCCAGTCTATGTTACCAAACCATAACTGCAAAATTCTCAGCTTAAGAGGCAGTTTGCTTGGCCACTCAATTTGCTGAGAGGCAGCATGTGGTGGCTGGCACATTTACTGGGGGTGTGTCAAAGAAGGAGAGAGGCTATAAAGACAGTGTATTGAAATAGCAGACGACAGATGGGAACTAAAGGGAAGGATGGATTGCAGTAGGTGTCCTGTTACAGCAGAAGACAGAGAAAGTTTATTGTACCAGGAGACACAAGGCACATTATTAAGCTGAAGTCTTTAAGCAGCCCTGTCAAAGTACAAAGATGATGTAAAACCATCATATTGCCATGCTGCAAAGTGATCCCACAAAATCATGGACCAGACCAGGTTAGAAGGGATCTCAAAAGACCATCTGGTTCAACCTTTAACAAGAAAGGGACCTAGAGGAAATTATCTAGCATCCCATCCAGTTGTATCACGGTGTAAGCCAAAGCCCATAGGAAGGCTCAGTCCTCACAGTCCACGTACCTCCACCAGCAGCTGTCTGATGACCGTGTCCTTGCGCCCTTTCTCAGGGGTCTCCACAATGTAGTTCCCACAGGGCTGCTGGTTCTGTAGGGCCTCAGTGGTCACTGAGAACTCCACCTGCCCTGGAGGAAACAGGGGTCAGTCAGCCCTGCCAGGCAGAGCCGGGCAATGGGATTCACCGCTGCTTTCAGGAGTTTCAACTTGCAGGCTCATGGATGGAGATTTCTGTCACAGCTGGGCCCTGCTTCTTTCCCACAAAAACCAAGCTTTCTACACAAGCTGTGCTGTCATTGAAAGGTGATTCTATTTTGGGGACTCTTTTACAGAACCTAGGACACCACAGTGCTAAGTGTGACCAGCCCCACTGCTGTTCGGCGCATTGCTGCCCTGCACACCAACAGTGAAAACAAAGTGTGAAGATGCCATGGGGAAGGCATCTCATCTCTGGGAAGAATGGAGCTAACAGAACATCTCTGCTGGCCAGCAATGTCTCTGGCCTCAGGAGATGATGTTCAAGGGCTATAAGGCTTGATGGTACTGCATGTGGTGCCAGACACACTGTTGGACCTAATGAATCCCCCAGTCTTTGCCTCCCAAATATCAGTCTTCGCCCCCCAGATCAGACACACTCAACTAAAGTGCTTCCCAGGAAATTGTGTTGCTCTAATATCCAATACTGGACAGGGAGAACAGAACAAAGAAACCCTTCCTGCAGTTTTCAGCACCCTGCGACCTTTACCTAGAGATTTGGGAGTCACCAGCCAAGCCACGGTTTTCCTCGCATTCTCACAGAGACAATGAGATTCTGTCTCCTTTTCCACCAGAGTAGCCAGGAAATGAGTAGACTGAGCCAGAGTCACACTGACCTGCCAGTTGTAGAGAGAGGTGCAATTAAGAAAGGGTGATCATGAGAGACAGGGAGTTAGGAAGACATAGCAATAGCTATTTCTTCAGTAGTAAAGGAGCAGGGAACTGGAGTTGTGGGCTTCTGCACTTGGAGTATATAGGAGAAATAACATAAAATGTCAGGGGCAAAGTGTCTAGGGCTACTGGGAGATAAGGTAAGAAGGCTAGGTGAAGGCAAGGGGTGCCCAAGACAGCTACAGAGAATATTTTAAACCTCTCTTACCCTGATGCAGGCAGGCAGGTAGTTGAAAACGGTGGCCTTCAGTGTGAAGGACTCCCCACGCACTACAGAGTAGGGCATGGTGAGCTCGACAAAGAAGGGCTGGAAGGCTCTGAGGGACACTGTTGGGGACAGGCCAAAGCCTGTGTCTGCTGAAGTGCAGAATGCATTGGCTTTCCACTCAGTGATGGTGTCAGGGATGGTCACTTCCAGATCAGCTTTTCCCTCAGAGCTGGTGAGGCACAGACAGCAAGGACAGAGGGATCAATTTTACAGCATTTTGGTGACTACCTCTACCCATTTTGGCCTAATGAATAGTATTTGCTGTGTGAATGATGGGGCACAGTACATTTGCTACTGTGGGACCACTAAATCTTCTTCCAGTTTGCTCTTTGGACAAACCTAACTATGGCTGAAAGTAAATTCATCTCAGATGACTGCCGAATGGTCTCTGCAAACAATGAAGGACAAACATTTTGGGATTCCTGTTTTTACCTTATAAACTCAGTTTTATTAAAAAGGAATGAGCTAGCCCAAGGTACTCACCTTATAGGTACTACACTCCAAATCCAGGTTTCTGGGAAATACTTTCGGACTGTCTCCGTCACCTCTTCAGGAGTGCTTAACTGCCCAGAAGACCTCTCTGACATCAGGTCTGAATGTGGTGAGATGAAAAAGAAATCAACTATTGATAATTCCAAACAAGCAAGACCTATATCAGTATTATGCTTCAGTCTGAGAAAGTGCCAATCAGAAGCAGATGCTTGTGGCTTAAGTGAGCTACGGTACCAACAGCAGTGGAGTTTCAGGGCTAGGGTTTATTGGCAAGAAGAGCCAGCCTTCCATTATTTTCTGCTGGTCTCCAGCAGACCTCAAAGTTTGGAAGCCAGCACTTTACCAACTTACAAAAAGGATTTAGAGCAAAAACCTATTTAGGACCTTCTATGCAAGCAGCCTTTTCTCTTTCAGGTACAGCCTTGATATAATGTTCTTCTTCATCCTAATCAGGCCAGCCAGCAACAGAACATCACTCTATTGAAGTGGTTTTTGTAGGGTCATTGTGGCTCAGAGTACCATCTTCCTGTCAAAGCCATGGGCTCCTCAAGAACTAGGTTGAAATTGCTCATAATAAAAACATGCAGCTGGAATACGGGAAGGGTAAAAAGAGCCATTTTGACTAAAACAAAGTTTTCACATACAAAATTTGTTACCAATAAAATATTCTGTGTTTGGGATGAAATTTGCTTAAACATTTTGTTTTACTTCACTTTTCAATTACTGGAAAACAAAGATGGGGTGGGTGGGACTTGGTTTGCTTGGCTGTCACAAACAGAAAGGGAAATGTTTCACAAAGAGAAAACAGAAATCAAAGCAGAAAAAGAAGAAAAGTTCTTAAAGAAATTCTAATTTTTGTCATCTTTACTTTGGCTAATTGAATTTCTGCATTTGGATGACAATAGAGTAGCTGACAAGTATTCATAGTAACTGTGCAACAGGCATCTCCAGAGCCTGAGAAGGTCTCACGGACAGGTGAAAGGTGCTACCAGAGCTATATCACACTGCTCCTGGCAAAAGTGATAGGCAGCTTGCTTGTGTTTTTCTATTGTGGTGTTTCAGTTTTCTTACTGCTGTTTATTTCAGTTTAAAATAATTAAAAGGCATCTATCCTGGATCTTAGCAACTTCTGTCACAAATTGTTTTAAAATGTACACATACAAAGCACAGGTTCTAGTGCCAAAGGAAAACTCATTGAATCAACTATGCAGCTAGAATAATTTATAATTTCTAAGATTTTTTTTCTTAATATGAGACTGAAGGATGATAGGGCCAATTCTGTTGCCCAAGCTGTTATAGTGTAAGAGTTGAGATAGCCCTTAGAAATAGGATAATAGGAATGGGTCCATTTCAGACTGTACTTCTATCATATATGTCTTACCATTCTAACTTTCCAAAGCCGACCAACTCATCTACTGAAAAATTTGTCCCCCACTTCACTTCATGGTTTTGAGCATACATAAGACTGGCTGAGTCAATGAGAACAGCCTGAGAATGGTATTGGAGACTCTGTAAATGATAATCTAGGAATAGAAGTCTACTGTAAAGGCCTAATGAACAGATAATTTACCAGCAGGATAATATCCTCTGCTCTGCCAGTCTTTGAACAGTGTGGTTCTAATGATTTCTAATGTAGAGTTACCAAAGTTCATCTGTAGACCCGCACAACCCATTCAGAAGCTGAAATCTATGAACCCATCAGCTCAGGACTGCTTCCAAGGTTTAAATTCACAACCCCAGCTCTTGTTTAAGTATTCACCCCAAAACACAAACAGGATCTCTGTTCAGAACAGAAGCAGTAACAAAATCGAGTTCCCTTACTGCTTGTCCTCATTGCATACATGGGCGCTGCAGCCATGGCCATGGGTGCTCCTCTGCCACCTGACTCATAGGCATGGTAGATCTGGTTAGGGCTGCAAAACCAAGGTTTCCTCACGTTGGTGTTGGTGAAAACCTTTAAACCCATTTTCTATGGGAGAAAAACCAAACATGTTTTGTTATTACTGAATCCTGTTGAGGTTTACACAGCAGATCTGACATTGGCATTTTACTGCCTCAAAATGGAGAAATTGTTACTGTGTGTGGACTGGACCTTGAGATGATCCCCCGATCCTTGGGTCTGAGTGCCTGGGTGGCTCAAAGACACTAAAGGATATATCCCCTCTTTTTCTAGGACACTGGTTCCAGTCCAGTTTTAGCCTAGGGTCAGGATTAGTCCGGAAGTAGATGTACAGTTTTCTCTCCGTAATGAAATGTCTGTGGCTACAATGCAGCTCAAGGACATACTTATTTATTCGTGGTAATCACAATGGCATGGGATCATTTACCTCCAATTAGAGCCTCACTTCAAGTCAACCTCAAACCTTTTCCTGTAAGAAAACTTAGAGACCTTTTCCACCAAGTGTGAAACATAACTGGCAAGATAAATTAAAGCTTATGACCCTCACTGAATATACCTCTGGATAAAAAGAAATGTGAGATCATTCAGAGGCACAAACCCTCCCCTTGTTAAGTTTCACGATGCTTAAGCATTCTCAATCATTCTCCCACTCCACTCCCTAAACAGGCCAGGGTGGGCTATACCTTTAGGATGCTGTAAGTGTCCTCTTCATTCCCCCCCATTACTGGAAGATAGGTGATCCCATCCCGAACTATTGGCTCCACAGTCATGCAATTCCACATGGGCTCCTCCAAGGCTATATTTGAACCATAGACATAGCCATGGTATTCCTTCACTGGAAGTAAGTCATACACCTTGGCAGAAAGAGAGAGAGTATTTGGCATTTTAGTGTCCATTGTTATGAAACACAACTGAGGGAGTTGGATGGAAGCACCATAACAGTCACATCACCAGCACATGCATCCACATTGCTATGGTCCTCTCCGTGCTGAGAGCAATAGGAGTTTGGGAATCAAAAAAAAAGATCAAAATATAGAGATATTGCAACTTTTTTTATGCTCTGCATGTTACTCTGATTATTATGGCTCAAATAAGTAAAAAATTATATTGGCCAAACCATTTGTAATACTTTGCCCCTACTCAGGGATTGTCATTTTCTGCTTGGCAAAAGGCAAATAAATTCTTTGACACAGATGCTACCCCAAGAAAATTAATCCATGCAGGAGGAGAATAACTGAAAAATTATCATCAAACAGGCAATAGTGTTTGGCTTTGGTCAAGACAAGCAGGCCCCTTAAAAGGGCTTTCTAAGTGCTATCCCTAAAATCACACAAGAAACAACTGCTGCCCAGTTCTCATTTTTTTGCCCACTGGAGAAAGACAAGAAGCAGCACAGGGAAGCTTCCCTGGGCCAGCTCTGACAAGAGTTCTTTGTTTCCACTCCAGAACTGGCTGCTCTTGCTCTGACCAGGCTCTGACTTGTTCTACAGACCAAGAACGTACAGAGGTGGGTGACAGGTCAGCTTCTGGCTTCATGAGGAGAACACTCTTGTCCACAGCACGTACAGCACACAGGGAGTTCGGGGAGGCTCGGAACTGCAAGTGAGCATCCGAGGAAGGCAGGCCTTCTGAAGGGGAGAAGCTTAAGTCCACCTGTAACCACAGGAAAAGCTATGTCAGGGATGCCCTACTCTCACAGGACTCTTCCTTCCAGTTGAGTGCATTCAGTTCTAACTTTCCAAGGTCCCCATATACATGCACACTTCCCTCTATACTTCCTCTGGGCTACTGTTCCCTTCTGGCAGCGCCGGGGGAATCAGCACCAAGAGTTCTTGGCAACTTCAAGCATCACAACTGCTCATAAAATTTTAAGGTAGTTTTGGGTTTTGTGGTCATTGTGAATGTGATGAGGCAATCCCACATGGGAGCTAGATGTGATCAGACAGTGGAGCAAGTCCTTGAACTAGGACCAGTCACCGTATTGCACCCAGAAACTGCATGTGGAGGGAAAACCAGCCTGCCAAGACCTTGCTCTTGTTCTCTTTTTCTTAGCCAGGATAATCTGCAGGATCAGCAGCTTCGACCAGCTGCTAAAGGGGGTAGTAGTAGTAGCCCTTGGTAGCACTTTTTTCCAGCAGTTGATCTCCTCCAGGTTCGCACAAACCAGTAAGCAGTGAAGCTACCTACAACAATTGATACATTGCTCATCCAGTGTTAGTGTATCTAAAGAAATTAGCTTAACCAGGCTAAATCTAAATAAGTGAGCTTCAACACACTGCAGTCTGGTGACTGCTCCCTCAGGAAGTGGACACTTACCTTATTGTTGAAACATAATTCTGTGCGGAACTTGGCTGAATCAGCAATCACCTCCCTGCTGGGGACTGTGGTGTAGACAAGCACTTGGGCTACTGGAGCAATATCAGCTTGTACAGACAGCTGTAGTGAGAAGACACCATTGTCTAGCAAACAAAACAATGGCAAAAAGTTAAGGTGCAAAAAACTTTCTCTTGAAGCAGCCAAATTCTAGGTTTGACTTTATGCTGAACTTTATTCTAGCCATTATGATATTCCAGGCATCCAAGTGGGAAGAACTGGTGCTCACAGAGATTTGTAAGTCACCCTGTCTGACTGAAAAGGCCTGTTTTCCAGTGCATAAGTATGCTGAATTTTGCCTCAGCTTCTAAAAACAGACTACCAGATATATCTCCAAGGAGCACTGGAGCCCCAGAAAATGCAGTGTCAGGAGTAAGATAGTGGCACAGGTGGTTAGAGCAAATCTATGAAAAACCTGAAGGCAGAGAAAGGTCAAACTCTTCCCAGATTTTAGAGGACATGCAGATGTGGATCCCTGCATTTACATGGAAGCAGAATGTATGTCTGCCATGGTTGCCTAGCCCCTCATAAGAGTGATAATTTGGAGGGGGAGAGGAACTCACCACTTTCCTGGTCCAAATCCAGAATGTGAGTGCCTCCTCGCTTAATGTTTCCCTTGGCCATCACCTGTGAATGAAAGGAAAAACTTTGTTGTGACTGTGGTTTTGCATTAGCCAAACCTGAAAGTGAGGGACCCTGCAAGGAGAGCAACTGAGCTGTATGTCTGCTGCTCACACCCAGCTCCCTGCCTGTAGTAGAATCCCTCTGCCCACCCAGAGGGCACAGGGGCATCCTTACTTTTTTACTCTCAACGCAGACCCTCCTTTTTGTTTTCGAAGAACATATGAAGGATGACAAAAAAATGTTTAAAGACTGCTTCCACAAACTACCGCTTTTATTTCTAATCCCTTTATAATTGCCAGTGACAACTTCACTGTATGGCAGGTGCAAACTTACCAGGTAGTAAAAGGTGATTTTCTTCTGCTCTCCTACAGCCTCTGGAGTAAGGATATAATGCACCTGGATCTCTGTGAAGGAGCCACAGCTTAGTGGCTTTGACTTGGGCTCAATTTTGAGGAAGCTATTACTGGGAGAGTAAAAGCGCTTCAGTTGAAGATAACTTTCTCCATAATGCGGAACAACCCAGGAACGTTCAAAGCAGAGGAGGTTTGTTTTATGAACTGCCTGGAAAAGGATAAAATACATACACAGACCCTCAAACACAGGTGGCCAAACTGGAGACAAAAATTAATGGCCTAATATTAAAGCTTTAGTATTTTTTGGTACTGAAATAACAAAGAAATCTACAAAATAAAAAAAAAAAGAAAAAAGATAAAAGAAAACTGTTCACATGACTTTGGAAAGTGCAAGAAAGGATGGTGGTATCTTTCTTTAGCAAATCATTGGGAATGATCTCACTGCCAAAGAAGCTGGAGTTTGTGTCAAACAAGCTGAATCATATCAGATTTTTTTATTATCAATGTCACTTTAAGGCCCTTTTACATTAATGCCTTGCCCTCTCTAATATTCTAGTTAGTCTAAAGGGAAAAAAAGCCAATTTTCATTTCTTTCCTTATCATCAGCACTGAAGAAGGGATAGTGCCAAGATCAAGCTACAGATGTTAGAGAAAAAGAGGACAATCTCCAACTATTAATTCAAAATCTAAGCCAAATAAAAGTTGAGGAGCTGAGAGAGTCCAGGTCCTCTTAAAAATGTGACCAAGGGGAAGATATTTCCCATTTAGAGGGGTGCTATTTCAGCATTTGATGTGCCTCATGTGCTCATCTCTGCCTCATTTTCTCTTTATCTTTCTCATTATAATTGAGAATTCTTGCTTTTTCTTTATCCTGCAAAAATCTGAAAACTTCAAGCATCTAGTAGTAACTTCTGGAAAAAATTTAATGGTTTTAGTCTGTGACAAAGGAATTGTAGGGAGAAGAGCAAATATAAATGTAGACACAAATAATCTCCTCTACTCCAGGATGTGATATTACAAAATAGGCATATTGCACAACAAATAGCATTTCCCACTAACAAAAAGATGCTCAGCAGCATCTGTTTATCCCAGACAAACAAATTCCACAACAAACCAAAACAAAGCAAAAGCAAACAAACAAACAAACAACAAAACCCCAACCTTCCCCCAAAAAACCCAGGAGCTGTACTCAGAAACTTGAAATGCTAAATTAAACCCTGAGATGTGTAGATGGGACATAAACCCATCCTCGACTAGGTAGATTCCTTGGAGCATAATGGACTGTTATGATCTCTTGATGTTCCTTTTATCCTGTATTGCAAATGCCAAGCAGAAATCATATACTTACAAGAGTAAAGTGCAAAGTTAAGTGCAATTGTGACCTGGAACCTCAGTCTGCTGTATGACTGTTTCCACCAAACTGGTGTCAAGGTTCACACAAACAACAAGGAACAATAATCTAACTATGTTTGCATCTATAGCAGAAACTTTATAGCTTCCCTTCGAGCCCTGTGGGGGGCTTCATTACCTTCTCTGCCCAAAGGACTTACCCTAATTCCAGCATTTTCAAAGGCCAATGAGGAAGTGTTTAGGGAAAACTCTGCCAGGCCCTCTTCATTTGTTGTATAGTTTTGTTCCTGTCCTCCTTGAAGAGAAATTCTCACAGTTTCATTGGCGATTGGAGCGTTAGACCCATCCACTAGTTTCACCTGGAGGAGCAAAAGTAGTACAGTTTAGGAGAGAGATGGCTGCCACCTGAAGAAGACTGGTAGAACACCAAGGTAAAGATGTTGAGCCCATGTCAGACAAGGAAGCTTTAACAGCATTTTACACGCATCTCTTTCAGAGACAGCTGCAAACTTTCTGAATGCTTTTTCTCTGCTTCTTTCTCATCTCTGCCTCCAGGTCAGAGGAGTGGATGTGGACAATGACATGCACTCACACCCCTGAGGCCTCCAATTAAACTGAAGAAGGAGAAGGTGACTGTAGAAGGAGAATTTTAGTGGACTGGAGAGGCAGAAGCACAAGGACAGGATGAGGGCTGTGCTCTCAGCTGCTGTTCCCCAGTGTGAGAGCCTTCAGAAGCAAGGAGACCCAGAGCAATTAGCAGCACTGAGGTCCAGCATCCTTGCAGACCGCATGCCTTGGGGCATACATCTGAGCAGAAGGTTCAGTAGCATGAATGCTTAGCACTCATGGCATTCCATTCTCGTGGTTTCCCTACCTGCCCAAAGAAGGGGACTCCTCGCTTGTAGTAAGTATCTGAAAGCACAAACGTGACTCTGCTAATGGTGGTTGTGATCTCAGAGAAGCTTGTTCCAGTCAACTCCACTCCTGCAGAAAGAAGCATGAAGAACTAATTTGCCTCTGCCTGACCAGATTTCCTTTTACTCCAAGCCAACCGTCCTTTTCTGGACAAACCCTTTTCTTGATGGTCCTGGACTAGAGGCAGAAAAACATTGACTTGAGAAAAGCAAGAGTCTGCTTTTATCCCTCATTCCTACTGGGCAGGCCCCTCTGCTGGTCTCTCCTGGGCCCAATACATAGCTCTTTCATCCAGATGATCCATACCTGTACCCTCCTCTTTAATCTTAGCCTCTACATGAAGCTTATTCTCATATCCACTTCTCTTGAGCTGGAATAACTTGGTCTTTACCACTTCAGAAATGCAGCCATAGACATCTGTCTGTTGGAGGAAAACAAGCAAGACCATTATATTCTCATTTATATGATGCTTATTCAACTTAATGAATCCATCACTGTGTATTGCTCTGAACTGAAAGAGAAGCCCATAACCTCACAGATAATCTATCTCTGTTGTTTTTATCAAAACGGGGAAAAGACATAAATAACTTAGCAAAAAACATATTGAGGTACTTACAGCAACATTAGAGCAAGATGATTGCAAACTGGACAATTTTTTGTGTATGTTTGTGGAGTTTGAAGCTGCCAAGAGTCGGTACAAGTACATAAGGAATTAGTCAATGTATGCCACATAAGAAATGTTTGTCAGGCAACAGGCTCATTAGAAAATAAAGCTGCTTACTTTAAATGTGTAAGCCGTGTGAGTGATACATAAACCAAAGCCTGTGTATTTATAGAAAGCAGATGACAGCTGGAAAAGTATTTCCAAAGCTTGCAACCTCTCTTCAGCAAATTCATGTACAAGGCAAGTCTCCACAGAAGAGATGCCTGGAACAGAGGCTAGCACCACACTATTTTTTTTTTTTTTGACGTGGGTAACAACAGTAGTGGCAGAGGTAGCTGTGGACTCATGTGGCTCATGCTGTAGCAGAGCCCAGGGACCATACGAACAACTTCTATATGCTTTCTCCTGGCATATTTCCACAATTGCTATTACTCCAACTTCTGTCAATTAACCCAGTATTGTTGCATCTGTCTGTGCTCCAAACACCTTTCAGTTTTGCTCTTGTCAGTTAAGAGATGAAAAAAGTGGGAGTTTTTTTCTGTCTGTCTTGACCACTGCCGCTAAACCCATATTTCTTTCCTTCTCAGTCAAGATGTATGAGCTTCTCTCCTGGTTTCTGCTCCTTTCTTTCCTCTAACACCAATTTCTGTCCCCATACACTATCTCCAGTGTAAGCCAACTCCAACTCTGTTCTCATTGCTCATGGCTTTTCTACCTCACTTTGCTCTTATAATTTCTACACTCCATATGCCTTTCTGTTATTTCTTTCATCTCTTCATTCTCCATCAGATTCTGGCCTTTATACACATTGTTCTTTCTGCTCAGACCTTCCCCCTTATTTTTACCTTTCACATTTCATCTTGCACCCAATCTTCTCTCATCTTTCAGCCTTCCTTAAAATACATGGATTTTTCTCAGGTTTGGTTTTTCTCTCACCTGAGACTGAGGTGGTGGTTTGAGAGAGTCTTTTGCCCTCTGAAAGCTCTGAGCCGGACGCGAGAATGAAATGGAGTCTTCAAGGTCTTGTTTTTTCCAGGCTTCTCATATGTTTATTAATTCTTATTTTACAAGTTTCTCTGTGCCCAGCCGAGATGTTCACAGCAGCTCGGACATGAGGCGACTCCCCCCGTGACGGGAGGTCACTACCTCTTATACAGATAATTACGTGTCTACTATTTACAATTCTGTGCCAATACCTATCATCTATACTAAAGGGGTCATCTCTACTCTAACCCAATCTTCTTCAACTACTTTGTGCCCCTCTCACTGCAGAAGATGGATGCCAAGGGAGAACAAGAACTCAGGGTACCGCCCTAAATCCTCCATCTTGTTCCCCATTCACCTCCATTCTAAAAATCCCAAAACTACCAAATTTTCCACCTGGTGATAAACTACACTACTGTCTGTCACACCTTTGTGGCTTGTAATTCCCTCTGTGTTGGAAGTTTTTCTCATGGACTGAAATCAAAGACTGTGTCTTCCTGGGCTCTGTGCCAGGGTCTCAAACCCCCCTGGCCAGGATTCAAACCCTCTTGTACAGATCTCAAACCCTCTTGCTCAGGTCCCAGACCCCTCTGCTGAGGTCTGTGACCTTCCAGGGCAACCAAAGGGATGCCCCGGACTCCGACAGATTTTCACAGAATGGTTTTGGTTGGAATGGGGCTTAAAGGCCATCTGAGTTCCAATTCCCCTGCCACAGGAAGGGTCATCTCCCAATAGACCAGGTTGTTCAAAACCCCATTCAGCCTGGCCTTGAACACTCCCAGGGATGGGGCATCCACAGCTTCCCTGAGCAACCAGTGCCTCACCACAAGCTAACACTATGTTTGTACATACTCAGAACAAGCCTGTGCCTACAAGGTATGCTCAGTAACACTTTCTCCAATCACTCTACCCACCAGAGTAATCCTGGCTCACCTGTCCAGAGAACTCCTCACAGACTGCTCTGGCCTCTTCATCATAGCATGACATGGCGGTATGTTCATACTTCCGGCAGACACGGAAGCTCACGAGGCCGGGAACAGGCTTCCCAAATGTGTATCTACCAGCAGGGAGGATTGAAAGGAAGACACATTAGGAATGTAAGAGGGATGTAGAAAAAATACAAGCTCATCCCCATTGATGCCAGCTTTCTTCCCTAGAGCTGCCTCCAGGATACACAGGGTCATAATAGGAAATCAAAAGCAGAAAGGAATCTGGTACCATATGATAATGCTGATTTGGTTGAGAGTCCCCCTCATCCTGGAGAGTACATTGCAAGCATTTACCCAACCACCCAGTTCTGACAGAACTGGTTTATATATGTGTGAGCACTGGGTCTTTACTCTCCCTCTTCAGCCCAAGCCATGGCTCTCCCTACAGGGTGCATGGAACACTGCAAGGTGGAATCCAGTGAGGCAGCCCAAAGGAAAGAGGGCAGTTGCATCCTTTAGGGTTTCCTCTCCACAATCACAAGCAGAAGATACAGTTAAAACATCATTCCTGGATAAACTGAACTAAAGACATCATCCCTAGCACTGTAGCTGGTGTGAAATCCTCAATGACTCAAAAAATATGCAAGAAACACTCTCACCAAAAAATCAGAGCAAAAATATGTTTCTATATGTTACATAAAAAGTGCATCAAACTGTAACTGTTGTCTTTTGTCTAACAGTAGATGTAGTCTGCTTGGTCCTGGGACCCCAAATGAATGGAGAAATATAATAAAGTCTCATGTGTCAGCCTCCCAACTGAAATCCCATCAGCAACTCAAGAAAACACTGAAACCAAGCAGAATGTGAAAGAATGACACTCACAGTCCACAAACTGTCACCTTCAGCTCCTTATCAAGAATGCTGATCATCTTGGGCATTTTCACTGTCACTTCGAATTTTGGCAGCACTGCAGCAGAACCAAAGGAAAACAGTCTATGTGGTAGGAAATAACATCAGAATGGCACATGAAGGTGCTCAGAGGCTGTTCTTACAAATCACCTAAAAACCTTTCATATCTAAACAGTCAGATTTTAGAGGCTTCTGTCACCTGCACATTCCACTGAAGTCATTGAAAACCCCTCAGCCAAGCACTGTGCCAGGTAAGAAGACAAGATTATTACACCAGCTATTAAAATACAGCAGCTTCATAGGTAACACATGGGTTATCAGTCCCACAGCAATAGAATACAGTAAAACAGAGAGCTAAATCAGTAGAAGTTTCCCATAAATATACAGACTGAAGCCTGGGCTCTGCATTTTGAAAGCGTGTAGATCTTATCTAAACAGGAAGACACCCTGGCTTCTCCAGTGATAGAGCACAGGGTGACATGCCAACCACACCCAGCTGCAGGAGGGGAAGTGGATGGTGACTGTCTTGGGAGAACTAGGAGGAGATTCAGGGCACAGGACAGAGCACAGTCTTGCAACTGGAAGAGGTCAAAGCACTTTGAGACCCATCTGCCAGGACACCTCTCTGCTGCATGAGTCAGGTCATGTCAGACCATGTAACAAGGGCTGCAGCTGGCTTGCTGGGGTGGAAAGATATTCTGGTTGGGATTATGTGCCAGTGTGTACTGGGATACCATTTTTCTAGCCAAGCAGATGGAACTGGCGTAGAGGTGAGAGTGCCAAATGGAGGTTAAGGCACTACAGCATCACTCAAGCTATGGGCTTAGCTTGTGGGGCAGAAAAGACAAGATCTTAATTTACAGCTTAGAGAGCCCCAGCCTAGACCCAGACTTATGGCATGACATGTAGACAATTGGACATGAGGCTGTGGCCTAAAAGCACCTCTGAAAGGAGGTAAGGCTTGTGTCTGTCAGCACAGACATCCAAGCACTTTGCTCCTCCTGATAGGAGCTTGCTGAGGTGGGCATTCTGAAGAGCTGCACTCCATGGTCTGTGGCTTAGGGAGAAGTGGAGAAAGGTCACTCAAGTCCCCCAGTCTTCTCCTCCTAAAGAGATGATTCTTGGGAGGGAAAGGACACAGAAACAAATTTCCAGTGATGCTGGACATCCTGGTCAGGTCTGCTACACTGTTCAATTAAGATTTCATGTCTCGTGGGACTAGCTGTTAGGAACTTGAAATTGCAGTGACAGTTACCATACTCCTCCACAGAGAAAGAATGCTGAACTGTCGTCCCAGCAGCCTTCTGTACCACCACAGTGTAGGTCCCTTGGATAGGTTCAGAGGTCAGGTTGAAGAACAGCTGTATAAATCCCATCTCTAACTCTACGTTCGTCCACTGGAACAGACGATTTTTCTTTGGGTTCTGCAGATAATGTAATCACCAGGACATTGTGAGAACAGCGGGAGTCTGCAATGAGGTCTAGCAAAAGCAGTGAGGGGAGGGACAGCCCCTGTGTTTCAGGAGGCTGGAGGCCAGGAGTGGAGGGCACTAGCAGAGTTTTGGGGGAGCTACACAGCAGGATAACAGAGGAGCTGTAACCTGGGCCCAGGTACACGGTAGGCACAGTATGAGGTAAAATCCTGTATAGTTGAATTAATGTAATGGATCAGCTTAATACAAAAAATAAACAAGAATCATGTTGAGGCAACCGTTTATTCTGCCCAGGTTGAGGTGCAATAGATGTGAATGTGAATTAAATGTTTATACATACCTCAATATACACCAGTGGAATCTAGAAAAAGAAGAAAGGAAGCAGCATGTTTAGACAGAGTGCAAGCAAACACAGTGAAATGACTAGGGTTATGACCACATTTCAGGGTAAAAGCTAATCATCCAATGGGGTAAGGAAAAAAGTTCCTGGTATGGATCATCAGAGCATTTTGGGTGTGAAAAGGGGGGAACAATCCTTTGTCTCAGGCACAAAAGACAGCCAAAATTATTAATTACTAACTCTGGATGATCTGCAGTGCTAGTAAGAACAGCTGCACACTGTGGTAATGGCAGATTGCTCACTGTTTACACCACCACTGTCTATTTGCAGTTTGTGAAACCTTTCCAAGAATGCAAAAGGCAGCCTTGTGCAGAAATTTGACAAAAGATCCTGTTAAAAACACCTGAGGTGACCCAGAATTTTCACAGTTATCTCAGTGGACTGAGAGCTCTCTCCAACAGAGACTATTTTTCCTTTATTTAGTCACATTTGATTTAAGGCCAAATAAGTTGAAAAACAAGTATCATGCTTACCATTTCATTCACAGGTCGGAACTCTTCATCCAGAGAAACAATTCTGAACAGAACTGATGGAGAAAGACGGTGAGGTTCCACAGTGCAATCAGTAAACAGAAAAATCAGTTGCAAAAACAAATGGTATAACAGACAACAGGGCTGTTCCCTTCTAAGGAAATTCCATTTACTAGAATGCTAGGTCATGCTATAAGGTTACCCATCTATTATGGATACATGAATAAGAGGATGTTAGGAGCAAATCCATGGCTGTGGGAACATCTTACTGATCAGAATCATCTTACAGGTATCAGAATCTCATTAATTGGGGCCAAAGATAAATTTAAGTTGGCTTTATCTACTTTGCAATGAGGCGTTTTTAAGCCAGAATTCACATGAGTCTTCTAATTTTGTTATAGCTAGACTGACTTCCTAGGAAGGATGAATGCAAGCAAATTACTTGGCTGCAAGTTTTCGTCAGCGCTGGATGGAGAGAGAATTCAGTACCTCTTTTAGGACATTTGTTTTTATCCAGGCCAAATTTAGGAGATCACTGACCCAGAAGAAATAAATAACTTACATAATTCTTTCTGTCTTCTTTGAGCAAAATCAGCTGCTGCTTTGGAAGCTATTTTATGACTTAGTCTGAGTTTTGGTCCTGTTCTCTATAGGATAAATATCCAGTCTTTCTCTGATTTTAATCCAGACCTCTTAACTGCATGGACCACAGCAACAGAGACCACAGTGAAAGGAGAGTGTGCAGGTGCCCCAAATACGTGCATGCACCTTAAGATTCCCAAAATTCTCCCTATATGAAGTAATAAAACATAAGTCTCAGCCTTGAGGTTGCAGTTCTGACCCCCACTAAAAGCAGCCCATATCTGGCCAGCAAGATCCAATAGTTTCAGTACAAATTGTTTGTTTCAAATGCAAATCTCCATCCCTTTCCTGGTACCTGATTGTCCGGGCTTGTAGATGGGTTTGTCTGTCTGGATGAAGACCAAGCTCTCAGAGTTCTGGACCCCCACTAATTTCTGGCTGCTGAACTGCAGTGTGGCCCCCTTCACTGTCACAGTGAGAAGCACTGGTAACGGGACTCTTGATTTTGGAAGCTGGAAAGTAAGAAGGAAACTATGTAACAGACCACCTTCAAAGGCTTCCTGAACTGAACCAGCCTTCATGAAATAAGAGATCTAATATAATCCTGATGGACCCAACACAGAGATGAGAGGAACCATAGTCAGGAACAAGAGACTGATTTTTATTTGTCCCATATTCCTACCCAATTCTCCTGCTGTGCAGTGATCGTGCAAGTATTGAGCAGCAAAGGAACTCCTAGCTCCCACACCCAATTTTTAAAAATTCTTACTGCCCTGACCAAATCCTTCCATCCTTTTCCTTTTCACATTCACAAGCAGAATGAAATAGTCTGTCTTCTCTTTCAGGTTGTGTCCCTAGTCCTTGCAGAACACTTCCTTTTCCAAACCAGACATGCCAGACATCTATACCATTTTTTCACAAGTGACCAAGACAAAAATGCCAACCTTTCCAGTGTCCTGAAGACCAACTCTTCAGGCCAAGGACATAATCTAGGCTCTGAGCTCAGTGATCAGGTTTCCTAGTTGCCTACAACTCATTATAGTCCCTGAGGCTCTCAATTACATTAAATTACAAATTTCCTGCTTTGTTGGGTTTTTTTTCAGATACAGACAATCACAGGTCTATGTTCTTATATTAATTCAGTATACACCAGGTGGAAAGTATCTGAGGTCCAAAAGCTCTACCACAATTTGAAGGCACTCAAGTGACAAATTGAGGATGTTGAAGGATGGTGTGGAAGGCCATTTCACCAAACAGCCATCAGGAGTGTCAATATACGAAACCCAGTTTCTTCTCCTGTCCTAGAAAGGGGGTGGCTTTCTAGGATTCAGCATCTCACAGTCATTTAGGATACTAAGGAGATCTCAGCAGTAAGAAGGTGTTGAGGATGGACATGAACACACCTTTAGCCAAGAGGTAAGTGACCATAGTGTTACTCTGGTGATTACTTCTCAGTGCCTTTACATTTTATGCCTGGCACAAAGGATCATCCCACAAGGATGAGATACTCACAGAGAAAGGGATGCAGGTGAACACATCTTTCTCTGACACCACGTCATCAATCAAGCTCCTGTTCTCCCCTTGGTACTCCAGTGTGGCACTCAGAGTCACAGACTCATTCAGGTGGGTCAGCTGAACGCAGACTTTTTCTTGAGAATCCGTGTGTATCAGAAAGGGCACCAGCACCATGTACTGCCTAGGAACAAGGGAGAATGATAGGTCAGAGGAGCTGCAACAGGTAAGAGGAGCTGTGCATAAAAACAAACAAACCAATCTGATCACTACAGCTTTCACCACACAGGGAGAAGGGTACATTTTTCTAAGAGTGTAACAAGACTTCCAGCAGGGGAAAGCAGCAGGGGAAAGCAGAGAGGCTGGTCTCAAATATGAAATACCAGAGGAAATCCTCCACACAAACACCTGGAAAGGATATGTTTTTCTAGGTTCTGGCACAACACCAGCACTTCTTCCTGGGATCCTGAATAAAGGTGGGGGGGGAACTCAATTGTCATCTTTGCTAGACACTGTTGGTAGCATTCAGGAGCCATGCAAATGCCAGCACCCAGTGAATAAATTCCATTGACTGCATACTGCAAAGTGTCTGTAGCATTACTCTCATTCCTCGCAGAGATTCAAAACTGCCACAGCGTGGTGCCAGATCTTAAGCAAAAACACAAACAAGTTTCAAGTTTTCAGGGAAGCAAGACCCCTGTCTCAGCTCAACAGGGGATCCCTGCTCAGCCCTGCGCAGCCTCCTCCCCTCCCAGCGCGGCAGCTTGCCGGTGTCCCGGTGCCCAGCACTGCATCTGGGAATCAAGCCCGATCCACCTAATGCTAACCGTGCTCCCGTTTTGGTGGATGAGGACTGGCCTCCAGTGGGCATACTCAGAGCAGCGAGCAGATGGGAGAAAAGCCCTCAATACCTCAGCAGTAAGGCAAGGCATTCCCTTCAGCAGTAGCAAAGGCTCTGGCCCCTCAGATCCCACTGTTTCCCCTGCATTCGATGAAAGCACTACAGCACAGCCTTGCTCAGAAATTCCCTTGCACTCCTTGTGGCTCTGTGATGGGTGAGGTGCCTCATGCATTGCAGGGGAGGAAGAGACATTGCCAAGAAGCCAAAGGAAAATGTCTTTGGGATGTCAGGACCTCCATGTGCTGCTCTTGCCACACACGTACACACATGCACACAACACAATTGCCCTTCACCCACAAACAGGGGTGAAGAAGGGAGGCTGGACAATATACCCTCACAGACCTGGACAGTCACAGTCTTACAGTGTCACTTTACCTCGGATGAGAAGGAGATTTTCATTCATTGGCTGAGTTGAAAAATGTGAATTAAAAAATAATGCCATTTCTGAGCATGCCAGATGAGATTTTGTTCCTTTTCTTCTCGTTATCGTCTAAAAAAAGCCACTCCCAACTCCTGGGCATTTCAACCTGGGAGTAGGACAGTCAAACCAAAATCAAACTTTTTATTGTCCTTCCAAAACAGTCAGTTTGTCTCTTAAAAAGATCTCATTGCACAAACATTTGTGAAAAGTTGTCCTTCAAAAGAACTAATTTTTTGCACAAAATTTTCTTGAAATCCTGTCAATCCCCTGAAGTTTTACTGATATCTCAGTTTCACAGCTTGTTTTACATCTCTCTCAAGCACTAGAGTTCCCGTTGGTAGAAGGCACTTTACCCAGCCCTGGTGTCCTTACTGCTGGATAAAAGAAGTTAGATAGAAGACAAGGGACAAAGAAATAGACACAGGAATACAGCCAAGGTCTCCTGCCTGCCCAGAGACCCCCCCCCCCAGCATAGCTTACGGCTCTGTGATGGGTGAGGTGTCTCCCTGAAGGAAGAAGAGGAAGAGGAAGATGCTTGATTTGATTAGCAGCCTGTTCTTCTCCATGGTACACAGCAGAAGGTGGTGAGTCAAGCAGACACTCAGTGTGGTCCAGCGCTGCTTTTGCTCCCCCTCTGCTCTCCCAGTCAACCCCTTTATACTCTCCTCTGCAAACAGCCCAGGGGCTGGAGAAGATAAGGCTGGGGGCCAGGGCCCATCCGGAAACAGGGAGAGGCGGTAAGGAGGAGCTGGAACTAGCAGCTCCAAGTCTGGGCAGAAGGCCAGTGCTGGGGGAGAGAGGGAGGGGAGGGTTCCTGGCAGGCCAGAGCTGTGTCTCTTTTGGGGCAGGACCGAGCAATGGAAAAGGAAAGGTTGTAGCTAAGGAAAGAAGGGTTAGCAGCAGAGCATGAGGGAAGGCCT
The DNA here is from genome assembly GCA_008694505.1 of Cyanoderma ruficeps. Lineage (NCBI taxonomy): Eukaryota > Metazoa > Chordata > Aves > Passeriformes > Timaliidae > Cyanoderma > Cyanoderma ruficeps. Next base: position 18,961,074 of record VZDJ01000623.1, read on the forward strand.
CCATTTCTGGTAGGGCTCTGTATGGAGCTGGACATGGCACTGCTCATGGAGGTTGCTGGAAGAGCAGGAGCTGTTTGATTTCCTTCAAACTGGGAACAGGAGATTGAGCTAGGATTTTGGAAACAGGCATGGGTGTGTCTAACTCCCCTTAACAGGTTGTGAAAACAGGGAATGGGAACTGAAAAAACCTTCCCTCTCTACCCACACTGTTCCCTTTTACTCTCTGTTCCTGGGCCCATCAAAGCTAATGCCAGGAAAAGAGGCCAGAAATTGCCTGGAAAATCAAGTCAACTAAAATGATCTGGCCTTCACCCTGACAGAAACAGGGACAGTGACATGATGGGAAGCTGCCAAAAGTTCAACCCCTTAACAGCATGTAACACATTAACCAGCTGCTCAGAGCAGCAGCTACCCTCACACAGCAGAACATAAGTGGCCTGGGTCTTACTTTCCTTCTACTGGTTCTTGTTCCAAGTTATGGGTACATCTAGATCAAATTATTGCTGTTTGATGGAGCCATCCTGGTTTAATTAAGTGCAAATCCATGTAATGCACTGTGATGGGCAATGTTGCACCATAGAGGGAAATGGGGTTTTTAGACCACTGTCTTTACTTGGTCTGCAGAAGGAGGATCAATAGCTCTGGTAATTATTACCCTTGCAAGTGGAAGTAGAATATCTTACTTATAGTTCTAATACAAACTCCAAAGAATGGAGATCTATGTTAGAGGCTGTAAAGCATAATTTTCAGATTAAAAAGTGTGCAGGATAAAATTATTTTCTGTCTGTCCTACCCTTCTCCTAATATAATCATCAAAACTTTGGTAAACTCAGGAACTCGGGAGTTAAGAAATCCAAGTACAGTACAATAACAAACCTTCCTTACAGACCTCATTTTTTCCCTGCAGTGACCTGCATAGGAAAAACGAGGATAGTTGTGCATGTGCAATTTCCTTGAGGACTGCACAAAAGACAGCCCAGATTGGTGCTCTTCCTTCTGCAACTGATACCTAAAGATGGTTTTGCTTGCCCAAAGGAAATGTAACCCAGGAAAGTCTGCCTCACCCACAGAGAAGACAATTTGTACATATGAGCTGATCAAAGGCTTCATGAAGATGACAATTTACAGTGGTAATGGTCAGGAGCTGGACTGATGGAACACAAACCCGACAGGATGAGATGCAGAACTGCACATGGCAGAGGGAGCTGGATCTACCCTTTCTGTCAAATAGCCAAACAGCTCACATGGGTCCCAAGCAAGGTCCTGATCATTAGGACCTTGGTCAGAAACGTGCTCCGTAGCCAAAAACTGGAGAGAAATATTTTCAATCCATTCAGACAAGGTAAACTATGCTAATTTTATGCTACATATCATGATAATATGAGAAGCTGTTTCTTCAGTGGTATTCTCTGGTAACTGGTAGATTCCCTTTTACAGATGCTACCACCATCTTGACAAAGCAGGCAGTGTTCAGTATTATTTCATAGTGTCTGGCAACTTTCTAGGAGTCAGAAACAACTATCTTTTGATAGTTGAATGGACTCTGGCACAGATAAAATGGCTTATCCAAAGGAACCCAGACAACCCAAGATGAAAACTCTAAAGTTTTCACCTCCTACTACACTGCAGTTTCCCCAGGTCTGCCTGTTGCAGTCATGGTTATTGAAAAGCAGACCTGCCCTTGCTGTAGAACATTCTTGCCTGAGACCCTCATCTCAGTGAACTCTGTATGAGGCTCAGTAGACATCCACTTAGCTAAGTACGCTAAGATCTGTAAATTTGTCTTTATCCACCTTGACACTTTCATGTGTGACATCCTGTTAAGCAGATGGAAGATAATGCCACTGGGTAGCTGGTAAGGATTTCCTGCAATTATAATAAGAATATGAAGCAAATATATATAGCTTGAATTGAAATGCTGAAGTTGGTTGTCGTGCTTCTATGACTGTAGGAATAAGATCTCTCCTCAGCCTTCTCTGCTTTAGAATAAACCATCCCAGCTGTCTCAGTCTCTCTGCGTAGGGGACATGCTTCAGTCCTTTCGTCATATTTGTGGCCCTGTGTTGGACTCTCCAGTCAGTATGTCCATGTCTCTCTTGTACTGAGCAGCCCAGAACTGAAGACAGTGCTCCCAAATATTCATTGTTTTTATGGCAAACTCTGAGCCTGTCTCTGCTCTGTTTGAACTGAAAGAACATCACATTAAGGATTTGTCCACTGCTTCCTCTATCTGGAGTATGAAAAGGCAGAGGAGGGAGGAAAACAGGTTCTTGGTGGATTAAATAATTACACAGAATTAGCTGTGTTACTTTGATTCCAGAAATCCAGTCTCTTGACTAGCTTGGTGAAACCTGCCTAATTCCTTCCAACAGAGAGAAGAAATGACACAGGTACACACTTTTGGTCCAGTGGGGTCCTGGAGATTTATTTTCACTGCTGGATTTACAGAAGCTGTGGTTTCCTTTCACCCTCTTCTCTCCCACTCATACCACTGGGATGCAAAAGGAGAAGCTGCCACTGGGAGAAATATGTTTATATGTTTCTGTCAATGAACAGCAGGCCTCATTCCCCTTTATCAGACAATGGAGATGCAGGGAATGGAAATGAAATCTGATACTTAAAAGTGAGGGAAAATTATTAGGTCCCCCACAGAGGTCTAAAGACACCTGTTGTGACAAAGCTTTTATTTGCCCTTATAGGATAAATAAGGGAAAGAGTAGGCCAGGGAATATGTCCCAGGTCTCATCTGTTCACAAACAGCAGTAACCCAACACTTGTGGACTGAGAGTAGACCTATTGCTGAGAGTAACTCACCCTTATGGACAACACACCTGTCCTTGTAAAACACTTTAGTGAGGGTAGGGAAAAGGCAAGTCCTTGCTCTTGTGTGAAGCTTCAGTTTGCAGGACAATGATGAACTCATACCACTGAGGAGGTCGTTGTGAGATTAAAAAGCCCATGGGATTTATCTAAGCCTTTTCTCACAGATCCATGGAGCCAAAACTTCACAGCTGGAGGCATGAAACCGACTGTTCAGCAGGGCACCACAATTTTGCACAGGGCTGTTAGAGCAGACCCTGCAAGAAACATGGAACAGAAGTGAGAACGAAAGAAAATACTGAGATTGTCTCCTGGAGACAAGAAATTAAAAACATCTGATATTCGAGGGTGTAGCCCAGAGGAAGAGAAACAACCTGACCTCCAAATGGCAGCTGTTAGAAAATAAAATGTACCCCAAAGAACTCTGCCACAGCTAAGTAATTTTGCCATCATAGAACCCAATTCAGAACCAAATATAGACACAATTCCCTGCAGTGGCAGTGATATCCACCAGCATGTGAGTGGCAGTGGTGAAAATCTCATGGAATGACCACTGCCTGCAAGGAGTTTGTAGAAACAGAAAGCTGGATTTATTCAGAGAACTAAGCCAAGTGCTCAGAGTACTGACCTGTTGACAGTGAGCTCTTGGGCAAGTTTTCCTTGCTGGAGAGGCTTTGGAAATTAACTCATTGCCTTAACTGCTATAAAAAGGAAAGGGCCAGGCAAAGTCACCGGATAAAAACATGTTTTCTCTCATGGAAAACAATGAATTTTGTCCAAGTAAAGACTGAGATAAAATTAAGGTTCTGACTTAGGTTGGCACCAGTAGAGCAGGAAAGGGCTGGGTCCTCGCACCCAGTGACACCAGCATTGAACAGAATGGGTGCAAGGTGGCTGAACCCAGTAAAGCCATATGCCTTTCTGACCAAGCGTCTGTGTGCTGGTGCAGGTAAAAAAGTTCTTAGTCTGAGCAGCTGGAGGGAAGCAGAGAGTGAGATAGTAATAGTTGACCTGCTTTTCACAGGTGCATGCCCTTACAAGGTGCAGGACAGTGAAAAGTGAAGCCTGTTGACCTTAGTGCAGTACAGGTGAGAGGAAGAAGAAAATCTGCCCAGGAAGAAAGCTCCTGACATCTGGAGGAGGAACTCTGGGTGTTCTGGAACACCAGGCAATCTGAATAAGCACTATTGTTTTTAAAACAGAATGAAACTCACTTGGCATCACTTAATACAGAGCCATCCTCCCAAATCCATCCAGAGCTTGTACTGTTCCTCAGTCCAATCCAGAAATGTTTTGCTTGAATATGCTTGAACAGATCCTAGAAATGATGATGAATTACAAAGTGACTAATGAAAGCCAGCCTAAAAATGGAGATAAGGATAAGTAAGGAGAACAGAGAGCAAGATACATCCCCTCACTCACTGTTCCTTACATGACTGACAATACTGCTTCCCCACACCTAATGACAGGGCCAGGAGTCAGACTCAATGATCCTGATGGGTCCCTTCCTACTCTGCACATTCTGTGGTTCTATGATTCTATGAACTGCACCCCAGTTTCCTGGAGTTTCCTGCACAGAGCTTTATGTAGGGAGGTATGCTATGAATATTAACACCCTACTACAGAACTAACTAGCAAGCTAATATGAAGCATTATTAAAGGTAAAATCAGGGCAGGGTAGGGCAGGAAGTGCAGGCACTGACAGATATGTGTAACAAACTCAGTAGGAAAGCTCTTTAAATTTCATACACATTTTCCTCCTATGTGTTTTCAATGTTCATTTCCTTTTAGCTAGCTTTTAACCTCTGATTATTGTTAAAAGGTGAAGCTTGCAACAGAAATTCAGCCCTGAAGTAAATTCCTCATCCCCAACCCTCCTCCCCACAAAAAAGACAAAGCAAGAAGAGGTAAGTTTGTCTTGTCCACCTTTGCAACCAAAGAACAGCAACCTTTCAGGGTTATGGCTGGGCTCCATGCTTATTTCCTGCTGCCATAAACAAAGTTTCAGAGAAGACAGCTTCAGAGAGAAGCATTTACAAAGCCGGCTTGATAAAGTTGTGGGAATAGAAGTAGCTTGAGGAATCACTGGAGAGCACTCCAAACACTGGTGGTTTGGAGATGACTGTGCTTCCCTAGCACTTGGAGGTTGAGCAATCACAGCCTTTGCAGTTCAAGGCAACGATAGATAGGAAAGTCTTGTTTAGATGGGTGAGTTTGAGCAGGGATAATGGGTGACACTGTAGTAGCAGAGATAGTAAGAAAGCAGCAGGAACAGGAATGCTTTTTTCATGCTGAGAAATGGGTAGTCTGGGGAAGATGCCTATTTCTCAAGGAGTCAGGATTTGTCTAAGCAAATGTGAGAGTATGTGGGTACATACTCCCAATCAAGCAAAGACCTGGCTTTGTAATCCCCCAGAGAACACCACACAATGCAACTTCTGTCCAGGGACTGGAAGCTGTCCACGTTCATTGGACCTGAGCTAATAAGCCCTGGCTTGAGCAAAACCAGATCAAGATTTCTGCTCTACTTAAGCAGATGTGCCTCAGTGCCCCAGTGATCAGCACCACCCATTTCTCTAGTGACCACACATGCCCCTGCCCCCAGAGAGCACCTGCAGTGGAACACATGGTTCCTTATTTCACCAGCACAATGGAGGTACTTCGGCAGAGAGAGGAAGTAAGCACTGAAAAGAGACTGAGAAAGAAATATCCAAGCATGAACACAGGGAATGGCATGGGTCACTGAGCAGGAGGAGCTGGAGCAGTCACAGGGAGGAGAAGTATGGCTTTTGCAAAGGAAGCATTCCTTGAGAATGGGGATGTATCAGTCTGTAGGCAATGAATACAATGACTGCTCAGTCCCACGGTCATTTCCTGTAATCATTCCTATCAGCCTTATGGGGAATAGGAGAGGAAATGGAGAGGAGCAGTGGAGAAGGCTGTCTCCTACCATCCTTCATGGGATGATTCTGAGCACCTGACAGTGACCCCCATCTCTCCCTTCTCCCCTTTGCTTCTCTGCTTCCTGCAAACTTCGTGATGTGTAACATCACAGCCGTAAATCCTTCCTCTCCTTTAAAACCAAAATATTGCTGAAGTGACAGCACTGAGTGTATGTCAGTCACTTAGGTATCTGCAAGGAAATGGGAGATCCTCAAAGCCAAAGAAAACCATTACCATCTCCCAGGTATCACTGATCACCAGGAGGTGAGCTCCCTGTGCCCTGCAGGATGCCCGGCTGGAATTCCAGTCCTTCTCCTCCTTGGAGAAGGAGTAGCAGCTCCCTCTGTAGGCCAGCCACTCTTGAGGGCAGCTTGGGTGGCAGTCACCTGTAAAGAAGTCAAAATACTTGTACTCTTCTCTACCATTAATCAACAGAAACATTTGACAGCAAGGACCTACTCAGAAACAACTCATTTAGATAGTTGAAGTGCAGAAAACTCAAATCAGGACAAGATTCTGAAAATAACAGTGTAATTTCAAAATCTTACAATAGTCACGTGCACTCTGAGGCTGGTAGCAAGCATTCACACACTCACCTCACCCCCAGGTTTCCACTCAACCACTGAGATACCCAATAATACCTAACTGGCTGTCTGGAAACAGATCACACTCTGTGGGTAAGGTGTGATCACGCCTCACCTTAGGTGGATGGATTTTAAGTAACTAACAATAAGCTCTTCCACATGGTCTAGCACCCTCTGCATGCGTGCAAATATATTACTATTTGTTCTACAGTTTACCGCTACATTTACCAGGCAAGTCTACAAAGACTTTTCAATATGTTTAACTGCTCTTTACCACAGGATCTGAATTGGCCTTCATGGAGCCTTCATGAGGAATATATTCTTCAAAATATTCTGGATAGGCAGTGGGTACATAACACTGGTAGTAACCTAGAACAGCTTCTGGTTTTAACTCCATATAATGGAGTTCCTGTGGTTAGATGTGTTGCTGGTCTTTTGCTGTTGGTTGCTCATGCTCAGCAGCCCTTTGTGCACTTACTCATCTTCCAAATCAAAGCAATTGCTAGGGAGATGCTCAGTATCCCAAAGCCTATGGCCAAGCCCTTCAGAACTGCTGACCACAGATGGGGAGCTGTAAAAGAGAAAAGAAACCATAGTGAACAGAAGCCACATGAAAACTGACTGTGGTTTTACATAGCTTGCTTGTGTCCTGGGCATTTCCACAAGGAACTGCACTATTTAGAGCATCATGTCTGTATACACTATGCACACGGCTGACAGCACTGTCCCTGCCCAGCCAAACTGGGGCCTCCCCATGGCCCTGCCCATCAGCCCAGGACCCCATTTCAGCTGGGTTTGGGGCCACTAGTTCTTGTCTGAACTTCCCAAGGGGTATCTTTCTCCACTTCAGCCACAGCTCTGCCCCAGCTTAGCCACAGAGCCTGCTGTTCCAGTCTCTGTGGTGGTGGACCCCAGCAGAGGAAGCACCTACCACAAGTGAGATGGAGCCACTTAGGCACCATGTGACACGTCGTTCTGGCAGGAGCCTCCCAACAAATCCACTCCAGCCTCAGCATTGAAGCTTGGGGTGGGAACCAGAGAGCTGCATTGCTACAGTCACCATGTTCCAGCTGATGTGTAAAAAGAAATCCAAGGCTTTTCCCCCAGCTCTCCCAGCAATAACAGCAGATTTAATCTCAGCATCCTGTTCACAGGCTTAGACATATGGTCATGCTACACCTTCCCAGGATACTCCCAAGGCAGTTCTACATTTTCATCTTTCATGGTGGGGTAGCAGGATGGGAAAACTAGCCTTGAAGACCTTAGGACATCTCCCTCTTTACACTTTCACCACCACTTTTTGCTGTTCACTGGCTGCCAGTGGCAGAGGGTGAGTCCTTGGGGAAACTTCCACTGTAGCCCAACACAGCTTACTTTCAAAGGGCTGCTCAGGACTGACCTGTAGAGGTCTGCTTATGCACAGTACAACATGTTAACCTCCAGGCTATATGTTGCTTTTCCATTTCCATCTCCTGGAGCTGTGTTTGACCTGAGAGGCATTCACTTTGCATAAAACATTTGAAATCTCAGCACTAAAATCTCTTCTCTCCCAGACAGAAGAGAGGATGACACTTACTGGCATGGATGCGCCCCAGGAGAGCTTGATTTGCTTGTTTTATTAACCTCAGTATGATAGCTGCACAAACAACAGCACTTCCTAAGAAGCAATAAATGTGCAGCTAACGTATGTACCACATCCTGCTTTTGTGATGTTCCAGAGCCTTCTACCCAAATCTAGCAACAAAATCCACATGGATCTCACAAAATTTGAGATGCTTCTCTCTTGGTCATGTCACAAGACCCAAAGAAACACATTTGATCTCTTGACAGAGGTTGAAAACAAATGCAGATCACATATGAAGAATATTGTGAGAAAGACAAAGAAAGCCAGTGCTAAAACAGAAGGTGAAGGGACTCCACTTATAAACAAGAACACAACTTTTAAACACTGGAAGTTTTGTCCAAATACAGAAAGTAGACCATATCAGTAAATTAACAGAAAATTATTTTGATTTTGAGCAGTTTGCAGGCTCACTTATGTTAAGGCCAGTTTCTCATCTATAGCAACACACTTAGGCCTGTGGTTTTACCTAGAAGTTTCTAAGGTAACAAGGGAGATCATGAAGGAGTGCTGTTGTAAGCATCATTCTTCTGGTAGAAAGATCTTTACTAAGATAGAGGTTTTCTCACGTTTCCTGAAGCTTGTAGGATCTTCTAGCTGTCCCAAACATAGTTTAAAAATAGTAACATATCTTATTTTTTAAAATCTTTATTACATAACAAAATCCCATCTCTTTTCAGAGACAAAATACAGAAAGACTTTTCACTTACAACCTACTCCTCAGCTTCACAAAAAAGGACAGCAGGAGAACTGAAGGACTTGGACTGGGTCTGGAACTCAAACTTGACTCTGCTCTCTATTCCTCTTGTTTCCCAACCCTGGCAGCTTGGGTTTTCTCAGCAGATTAGGCCTCAAGAGAATGAAATCAGCCCGAGGTTAAGGGGTAGGGTGGAGGTTTTTCTCTGCAGATTGCAACTGAAAACTTGGCAAAAGGGGATAAACATCTGATGACACATAATTCCTGGTTCTGAGATCACATTTGTATTTTTGTTTTCCTTCCTCTCTTGCCTCTCCAAAGGTGTCTCCTGCACCCTTCAGATCACTGTTACTGTTTTAGGGAAACCTGCCAGGACAAACCAGGATGGCAGTCTGCGCAAGGGTTAATCCTTGAATGTCAGCACTGGGCACCGAGCTGGTGCCTCCTGGCAATGAACAGAGCACTTCACTTTCTATTGTTTCAAACCAACTGCAGAAAAAAGGGAATGATTCATCAATCATCAAAACAAAATCCCAGGGCACCTTCACAATCCCAGCAGTGGGAGAGTCATTAAAGTTCATAAAAATGAAAAAAACATGGCATTAGATAATTTTGGAAGAAAAAAAAAGTAAGTGAAGTGGGAAAACAGGAAGTGTTTGAGGTGAATTTAAGCTGCACTTGAACTGCAGAGATCAATCCAGAGAAGTGGAATAAAGTATTTCACAAATCAGGATTTTTACCTGCTGCAAAAAGGAGTCCCTGCAGTTCACACTTTTTAAAACAGGTTCAAGGGTTTCTGTTTGATCCTCAGCCCCTGAACTACATGTGAAGTTCTTGTGGGAGTAGATGGGAGAAGTACCTAAGATGAGTTTGAAACAAGAGTAAAATCTGAAAGGAGCATCCAGAAATATTTCCATGTAGTTGTCTGACGAACCCTGGAAGAGTCTGTCCAAGGGGGGAAGTGGACTGCTGGACATTTAATGTAAATATCCAGTGTTATCACTTTCTGTGTACAAAACACCTCAATAGGTCTCTCAGTGCTCTGGAGAAATGACTCTGATACTCTCCATTCATTTGCAAGCAACATGACCCATTATTTTTAGGTTTGTGACTCCAGATTCAGCTCAAAAACTGAAAGCTGTTAGCATTTTACAATTCACCTCATCTAGGACAATCTGAAGAATGTCATGACACTGTCCCAAATAGCTTCCCTCAGCTCCTGCCTGCCTCAGTATGGGAGCAGCATGACTACCTAGAGCCAAGGAGGAGAATTTGAGATACAAGGATTCTGTCCTTGGCCATGGCACAGACCTGGTTATCACTGTTACTACAAGCACACTACATGGGCTAACACTGCCTTAAGTGACTGCTGTACTGACATTCTGGTAGTGCAGCATATCTAAAGTACTCTGGAAGCCAAACAGGGCAACTCTTCATTTGTGAGGAATCCATAAGCACCAAGACCTGTTGGTTTGACCACAGGACTGATCTACACACCCGTGATACTGTGCCTACAAAGTCTGCAAGAGTGTGCATACGAACAGAGGAAAAATACCTGAGAGCACATCTCTCGGAAGTGATGGAGGGAGGGACAGAGTTGAACATAAAGACCTTCAAAAGAAAAGTACTTAAAGTGAGCTCCTTAGGGATCTCTAGAGTGAGCTCCTTAGGGTGAGGGTGAACAGGAATGGCAGGGAATAAAAGGATCTTACTGTGTTTTCTGATGTGACAGAAAATATAATTTCTAGTGAAAAAATATGCAGAAGTAAGACTGCCTTCCAAACAGACGGAGGGTAAGTACCAGATAGGAACTGGGGAGTTTCTGTGCTAGCTTTGTTTCTACAGTGAAGCAAGTGACCAGGCAGCAGTAATTACCACAAGTATACAAAACTGTTCTGATCAGGGTATAGAAATCTTGTATCCCACAGTGAGAGTCCCCTTTGCTGTAACACCTCTGAAAATTTAACATCAACCATTATTGTTGCAGCCAATGCAACAGAACTCATCAAAAGCACACTGACATTTCATAGAATAGTAAAATGATTTGGGTTGGAAAGGACCCTAAGTTCATCTGCTTCCAACCCCTCCACCATTTTGCATGAAGGAAATATTTACAAAGAATTATCACCAATGCAAAGTTTGACTCTTTGAAGGTGGTATTTCTCAACTAAGCTGCCAGAGGAATTGTTCGGTGTGACATTTGCAGGTCTAATCAGGAGTAATGGAGAGGAAATAAGGAAAGAAAAAAAATTAAGGAAAGCACTAAGAAAATCTTCTGATAGTAAAGTGCTCTGAAGAGCTGTTTTGCAGCAAAAGCTGCAAATTTGCTCACTGGGAGGTATGTAACACTAGAACACAGAAAACAAGAAAAATATCACAAAAGAATCCTGCATAGCCCCACGGGAGAGAGGCTGGATAATCTCATATGCTTTCTCTGTCTCTGATCTCTGATTAGCATGTGCCTCTAATTTATCTGTATTCGCATCTTGCCTGCCCTTCAAAGAACTATTGCTCACAACCTCTTGCTGCTGACAAGCAGACAACTTTAAACCATTTTGAAGAAAAGGATGCGTGGGTTGAATGCCCACGAGTAGACACTGAAGGAGGTCGGTGAGAAAGAGGGGAAAAATTTTGGGTCTCTGACTCGTCAGCTTTTGTCACATTAAAATATCCACAGTAATTTTAGAACCAAAGCAACAGCTCTCTAAGCTGGCACTTAGAGTCTGTGGCCAGTTCAGAGTGCTTCTGTTAAATCTTGCTCTCACTCAAAGTAAAATTTTTGGTTGACCTACCTCATCCATCTTTCCTCACCTCTTTTTGCCTGTGGAGCTTCGACCCTTGGTGGAGAAGTCTGAGAGAATTTGACAGAAGCATATGTTACTTCCTCGCTCTCATCAGCTGCAGAAATTTCTGATCTGCTTGCCTCCATGCCAAAGCAAGGAGTGTGCACAAAAAGATGTTTCGATCAGGCTGTTGAACAACAGGGCTCAACGCATATGAAACAGGAAATTTGAGGCTATATTCAGAAGACAAGAAATGTGAAGCTGCTACCTCAATCTCCAGCTGCTAAAGATAACCAAATTTACAACAGAATGGAGAGCAGGGGACCTGCAGCAGCTTTCATTTTCTAACCTGATGGAGGATGTCTCAAGAACAGCTGCTAATGGAAAAGGCGATTCATCACAAAGTTCAGGGGTATTCTCATTGTTGCCAATTCAAGAGGGTGTGGTTACACCGATGCAGCAAGTGGGAGCATTCCTGCTGCTCTGAGGAGCTCCCTTCAGGGCAGAAGCAGCAGGATAGTGACAGTACCAGATAAAAAAGATGAATAGAGAGAGTACAAGGTGAAAAGTGAGATAAGCAATGACTACAGCAAACGGGCAGCCCAACTGCTGCCAAACAGGAAGTAAGAGGGGGACAGCACAGGTTTGAAAAGCAAGCCTTGTGAGCCTTGGACAATTCCACGTTGGACTGGGAACTCTGTCTACACCCAATACTGGTGTGACTGTGCTTGACACACAAGGCAGGCATTCAGAGCTGGCATTCCTCAAGTCCCTCCAAGCCAACATCTCAACAGCTTCAGTACAAGGGAGACAGGGACATACTGAGGAGAATCTACCAAAGGGGCAGAGAGACTATAAGGGGAGCAGACCTTCTGTCCTGGGAAGAAAGACTGAGAGGTCTGGGACTGTTTGGCTTGGAGAAAAGACTTCTTGGTTAGGATCCAATTAATGTATATAAATGCCTGAAGGGAGGGTACAAGAAGAGTAAAACTCTTCAGTGGTACCCAGTGACGGGACAAGAGGCCAGGAGCACAAACTGAAAGACAGAAGGTGTGGCCTCTGAGCATCAGGAAATGCTTTTTTACTGTGAGGGTGACTGAAAACTGACAGAGGTTGGCCAGAGAGGTTGTGGTGTGTTCCTCAGTGGAGAGTGGCCTGGACACAGTCCTGGGCGGTAGGTGAACCAGGTTGTAGGTAGCCTGGCTTGAGCAGGGGGTTGGACTAGATGACCTTGAAAGGTTGCTTCCCAACTCAACCATTTAGTGATTCTGCGGTCAGCTACAACAGGAAAGGCTACTTTTCTTTTGAAGTATTGGCCATTGATGAGAAGAGTTCAAGTTGTGCCTGGGGAGGTTTAGATTGGATATTGGCAAAAATTTCTTCACCAAAATCGTTATCAAGCACTGGGACAGGCTGCACAGGGGAGTGACTGAGTCACCATCCCTGAAAGTTATTTTAAAAAGATGCAGATGTGGAGCTTAGGGACATGGTTTAGTGCTGGGCTTGCCAGTGTCAGGTTAATGGCTGAACTCAATGATCTTCTGGGTCTTTTCCAACCTAAAAGATTCTGTGACTCTAGGGTGGGGCCTACTGATGCTTCCAGCACTCCAAAAAATCTCTTAGCTGCATGGTTGGCTGGTTTTTGTTTTAATCCACATTCTGATTCCTTCTGTTGCATGCTCAGAATGGAGATATTGGTCAGGCTCAGGCTGCACTTCTTCAGCACAGTACACTACAGCTAATTTCCAGTAATTGTTTGGGCATGCTCAATAAAGGAGTTGGGATGACTGCTACCTCCAACAGGGATGACTGTTCCCCCTTCTGGTGACATGTTCTAAATTCAAGAAATTATTGCATGGGAGGATGCTTACGTGACACTGGCCAATTTGTTACAATCCACATGGGGGAAGGGATTGTATGTTTCTGCAAATTTCTCCACTTACCTATAAGTGTGGCATATTGCACCCACAAGATTACTTCTGATCCTACATAGGGCCTGTGGGTAGCAAGACAGGGAGTGTGTGCTTGAAAGGATGGGGAAGGCATAAGGCAGCAGAGCAAGACAAGAGGCAGAAAATCTCTCCTAAATCCTTCAAATGAATATTAGACAAGTCTAAAGAAACCTCTCAAGCTCAGAGAATTTGCTATACTCACAAGGGAGAGTTTAGCTGGGAATACAATCTGTATAGCTGAAAAGTAACTAACAGGATTCAGACACAGCTTAAGTGTCCAGATCTAATTTTGTCCCTGCTTTGTGTTTCTTTGGTAGATTCTCTCGAATATGTTCCATGTTCTGTCATACTTTGGAATAAAGGTGTCTCTGCCAGTTTCTACCAGTTTTGTCACTTTTTAAGTGCCCAGGCTGCCTGCTGGCCCAGAGTGACCACAAAGATAGCACTTTTTGTGAAGAACTGGAAAAGTGAAAGCTGGTGGGAAAGAATTAAGAGCTCTGTTTTCATGTGGTTTACCTTTTTTTTTTTCCCAAAACATCAGCAGTGAATTCTTTAGATAGGAAGTAGAGAGGGAGGGATCACACTGCAGAAAGTGTGAGGGCAACTCTCAGTTATTACGTAGGTGTGAATAAACATATCTGACTTCTGCAGCTATGCCATACAGTCAGTTTAGAGTCACAGTAGGACTAAACTGCTCAGCAGTAGGACTAAACTGCTCAGTTTTCCAGGAGCCAGCAGCACTTCTTCCCCAGTTCTCCACTACTAAAGGAGTGTACCTGTGGGGAAACCTCCCAAATTTCTCTTAAACAAGTACCTTTTCCAGCATGTTGGTATTTTCACTAAATGCAGTATTTCTTTCTTAACTAGAGGATGCAAAAGCCTCAGAACTCTGGCAAAGAACATCTGTCCCTTCCAGTAACATATTCCCGGAAAGTGGATGTGCTCTGGGAGCACATCATAAGGAGAGAGATGTCGTTTGAACAGGCCAGTCTCACATGTCACATTTATAGCTTTATTAATGACACCTAAGATGCTCAAGCACACTAACCTTGTGTGCTGAACCTGGATTTCCTCTATAGTGGCAAAACCTGCAGGAGTTGGGGGAGGCACCTTTATTCCAAAGTATAACAACAAAACATGGAGAGAATCCACCGGAGACACAAAGTGGGGACAAAATCAGAAGAATCAAGGCCACAAAGCAGTTTGGTGTAGGGGTCGAGACCCGTTGCTCGTGCAACATAAGTCACTCTGGAGGCACTGGTGGGGATGGCAAGGCCCAGCGACAGAGGGAGGGTGATGCCGAGAAGCCTTTCATTCCTGCTGATGCGGCCACCTGCCTGCGGCTGCTCCGAACCTGTGCGGGGCACACGAGAGGGCAGAGCGCGACTTCAGCGAGGGACAGTAACAGAACACTCGGGTGAGTTGATTTGCAGCCGGGAGCCCGGCGATCCCCATCCTGCGGGGCTGTTTTCCCGCTGTTTCCCGCCGCCCCGTCAGTGGAAGCCCAGCTCCCTTCGGCACCGCGCTCGGAGGTGACTCCGCGCCCTGAGGGCTGCTCCTCTCTGCCCGCCCTCGTCGTTGATTGGCAGAAAGGCCAGCGGGGGCGGGGCCGTCGCGCTGAAGCTCATCGTCCATTGGCTGACGGAGAGGAAGTGGGCGCGGCCCGGGGCGCCCCCGGCCCTGCCCGCCTTTCCCCCGCCGCGCGTCATTCGCTGCGAAGCGCTTCTGGGCGGGCGATCCCGGCCGCTCCTGCGCTTCCATTGGCGCCGGGCGCCAGTTCCGCCACGCTGTTCCCGGCTTCCGGCTCGCGGGGCGGGCGAGAGAGCCGGTCGGGACGCGGAGGAGGCCGGTGCCGCCCGTGCCTGTGGTCCCCGGGCCGCCCAGCATGGGATGCGCATGAGCCGCGGGTCTCTCTTCCCTATGGGCGGCCGCAGGTGGGTGCGCGGGGCTGGGCAGGTGGGGAGCGGGGCACAGCGAGGCCGCGGGGCGAAGCCGCGCTCCGTCCCGGGCGGGTCTGCGGCAGCGGCCCCCGGCTGGAGGAGCCGGGCCGGGCCGCTCCGAGCGACGCAGCAAGTTCCCGGGAGAAACCGTGTCTAAGGCTGAGGGCAGGTCCTGCTTTTGGCCTCGGGAGAGAGCAGTCCGAGTCCTCGTGTCACGGGCTTCCTCATTTCAGTGACCTCGCACTGGAACAGATTGCCCGTGGAGGTTGTGGAGTCTCCCTCACTGGAGATATTCCAGAACCGTCTGGACACAATCCTGTGCCATGTGCTCTAGAATGACCCTGCTTGAGCAGGGAAGTTGGACCAAGTGACCCACCGTGGTCCCTTCCAGCCAGACCCGTTCTGTGATTTCTTTGTGCCTAACCTTCTTTTGGCGCCCCATGGCGAGCAGAGCCCCCGCTCAGCGCTGTGAGCTGTCGCGGTGGACTCTCCGGGGCTATGTGGAAATCATTAGGGTCACTCATACAGGCTCTGTGTCCGCCTAAAACCACGTGCCTGTCTAATGGAGGGGCTGCCTTCCACCATCGACCGGAGCTTTACCAAAATCTGCGGCACAAGAAGCAGAGATAAGTTCCACTGCTCTGTTTGGCTTGTGCCGTAATTGGCTGTGTCGTATGTGATTTAAGCATGAACCTGAAAACCTAATCTTATAGGTCATTGTTGTTGCTGTTATTATTATTACTCTTATTATCGTCTTCATTACTGCCTGGTTGGTTGGATCTTACGTCGGATGCCTTGCTTTCCTCCTCTGGTGTAAACTGGGAAGAGAAAGAAAGGAAGAAACTCTTCTCTGAAGTTGCAGTTTAGCATTATTAATGTCTTTCAGATTTTCAGCTAAAGGAGTACTGGAAAGATCATTATAAGGATTAAGGCACTTGAGCAAACAGAGCCTGACTAATCACAGTGGCTCTTCCCTGCGAGCTCTTTACACGAGAGCTGTGAAGATGATTGATTAGGGGCCTCATAAATAATTTTCTGCTGACTGGCTCCTCAGTGCAACGCCATAACAAACAGTGGATTATGCCTGAAATTTGCTCCAGCATTCAGCCTGCTGGACTCTGTTCTGGCAGCTAATTAATGTGCTCAGCAGCAAAACTTTTTGTGGTCTCAAGGCAAATTCAGAAAAGAGCCCCAAATCAGCACAGTGAATTATCTTTAGTGGCTGTGCAAGAGATTCAGATTTAGTGTCTCTTGTGAACTGTGAGTTGCTTCTAGATTTCAGCTTCTCCTTTTTGCAGTCAGGACTGAGGAAGTGGCTAATCATTGACTCCGTGACCCTGAAGTTAGTTTGCGGGGGGCTGAAGCTAACCCTTTGCGAAGTTAATCCTCTGTGTTCTCTGTGGCATGTGTCCAGGATGTCACCACCTTGCCATACCTCTGCCTTGCTGCTGATCTTTATGGCCCTGGCTGTAGCCAGGGCTGAGCAGTCAGAAGAGAGGACCTGTGATGTGGTTGGTGACGAGAGCAGTGAGTCGCAGATGGAGAGAGCCCTGCTGAAGAAACTGGAGCCCCTGAGCCACATGAGGTACAGCACGACACCCTGCAGGCCTCGGGGCTGCACAGTGGGCCAAGGGGAAGGGAGGATTTGGGTCAGACTGCAGAATGGACTCCCCCTGTTAGTATGGTCTCTGATTGCTTTCCAGGTCTGAAGTGCCCACTGCTCTGAGTGTTCTTGGTAATCCAATGGGCTGTTTCTTCTTCCTCTCCCCTGCTGCAGGTTTAATGTGACTGTGGAGAAAGGCAAAACAGAAAACTACATCTACCATTTCAGGGTGTGCAGAGAGGTCGACAGCACCTCGCATGACTTTGGTGGCCTGGTGCAAAAAGATAGACAGACTGGAAAGACCACGGTGATAGGAAGAATCAATGAAACCCAGGTCTTCAATGGAAGTATGATTCCACTCAGTACTTTGCTTACTCAGTAGCTACCTTTCACCTCCTGATCTGGATTTGTAGCTTATATTGTTTCTCTCCTGGCAGGTGACTGGATCATGCTGATTTATAAAGGAGGTGATTCATATGGCACGCACTGCAGTGGTGAGAAGAGGCGAGCTGTGATAATGATTTCTTGCAAGCGGGGAGTTACAGCGGTGAGTGGCACCTGGGGTGAGAGAGCATCAGGAGCCTGCCAGACCAATGGTTGATTGTGAGCAGAGGGGTTTTGAAGGGACAGTGAGCTGGCCTCCAGTGTCTGGACAGATAAAACTGTCTCCTGGTGAAGTTCAGTGTGTGTGGGCATGTTTTCACATGACTTCACTTTTCCCACATTGCAGAGTTCATTCAGCATTATTTCCGAAGAGCGGGAAAAGGAGCAGGAGTGTTTCTACCTCTTTGAAATGGACAGCAGTGTGGCTTGTCCAGCTGAGAATTCCCACCTCAGCGTTGGCTCCATTCTACTGATCACGTGAGTCATTTGAAGAGCTGTTTGTGCCTGAGTCATAATCTCCAGTGCTATTTAGAAACATAGCAAATGCTATAGTAAGACTAAATTACTGCAGTATAATTTTCCCACAGCCAGCATTAGATGTTACTATCTCTCTGAGCTTTTTGGACAAAAGCTTTTGCTCAAGGCATGATGCAGAGCTGGTCTGTTCCCAGTAAACATTTTACTTCATAGCTTACAGACAAGTGCACTGAAACATGGGAGATTTGACTTCCTAAAATTGTATGATGGCTCTTTGCCAGAGCTGGGAACTCAGACCAGGAGTCTTGACTCATTTTCTGTGTTTGTGCTTAGAGGCACTACTTCACATGATGCTGCTAAAAAATTTATACAAGCAGATTGATAACTTGGGGACCTTTTATGGTCTGGTTTCTGTTTACAACTCTGTTCTTGAGTGGTGGTAGCATTGTTCCTAATGCTAATGTGAGGCAGGTATCTGGCTTGGAAGAGACTTTCTATAGGATTTTCTCTGCTGTGATTTTCATTTTTCTTTTTTAATTCTGCCTTTTAGGTTTGTGTCACTAATTGCAGTCTACATCATTGGTGGGTTCCTCTACCAGCGCCTCATTGTGGGAGCAAAGGGCATGGAGCAGATTCCTCACTTTGCCTTCTGGCAAGATCTGGGCAATCTGGTGGCAGTGAGTAAAAATTCTTATGTGTTCTCAGCCTGGCCCGTGTTAGGAGAAAATGGCATTGACTCCATGTTTTGGGTAGACCTACCAGCAGGGTGGAGTACCTTGAAGCAGAAGAAGGGAGTATCTTTTTCCTTTTTCTCAAATAATAATTTTTTAATCCTTGCTGAAACCAATTCCCTGCTTCTGTCCTGCAACTGCTACATAACAAACTAGAACATATGCTCCTCGGGAGTTAACACTTTCCAGGTAGAAATATTCACCTGGAGACTGGGAAATGTTTACTTTCTTAGGTGAAATCCTTCCTTGGTCATTGTAGGCAGTATTATTTATCCTTCATACTTGCCTTGGCGTGATGTTGCTGCGTAACTGTCCAGAGCTTTTAAGACTGAGTAGGATGTTTTTATGTCGAGTTTCGGGGAGGTCTTTCAGGTAGCACAGGGATGGGCATAATCCCTTAGCAAAAGAGAAATGGCAGGAGTTGCTATGGTTTGGATGCTGAGTCAACTGCAAATAGTCTGATGCTGGTGCTTTGTCCTGTGCTCGTAGGATGGCTGTGACTTTGTGTGCCGGTCCAAGCCTCGGAACGCGCCAGCCGCGTACCGCGGCGTGGGGGATGACCAGCTGGGAGAGGAGTCAGAAGAACGGGATGACCACTTGCTGCCCATGTGATAGGCTTTCCACACCAAGCTCCCCATCTCCCCAGTGCTTCTTTAGCCAGGTGCCTCCCAGCCAGTTCTCCTTCTCTCACTTCTGATTTTCTTTACACTGTTTGCTTCTGCTGCCTCCGGTGTGTCAAGTCCCATGGATGCCTTTGGATGTGAACAGTGCTGGTTCCTAATGGCATGTCTTATAAATATAATGCTGGCTTAGGTTTTAAAAGTGCAGCAGAGCTCAGGGGAGAAGTGTTGACAGTTGAGCAGAAAACAGCAATATGAGTGTTCAGCACTGAGCAGGAATGGGAGATGAATCACTAAGAGTAAAAAAGGGGCATGGATGGGTGCAGAAAGGCAAATAGGCTATGGGTTAAAACAGCTGACACTGTAAAAGGGATATTGTGTCTTCTTTTTTTTTTTCTAGGGTTTACAGGATCTGTAAGACACTGGAATTATTTTTCTTTGAATGCATTTTCAGCTTTTCTAGCTTCTGCGCTGTTATACAATTTCTGCGGTGTAACTGGCAGAGTGCTCTATGCCAGACTCTGGGGGTGAAGAGGCATTAGCACCTTTGCAGTTTTTTGTTTCCCTAATGGCAGAGTGGTGTGTACTTCTCAACGGTTTCCTTCTACAGCTGTAAATGGATGCATGCCATCCTCTCAGACTGGAGAGTGGCAGTGCTAAAAAACCATAGGAGTTAAACGGAGTCTCATGACTTCAGTCAAAATATTGACTCGGTCTTCTCAATCAGAGAAGCAAAAGGAAAAAATGTGCTGCTAAAGAAAAGGAACATTTACTGAAACTGAAAGTGACATCAAGACAAAATGAGACAGGTAGCTGCCACTTGAGTTCTGACACAAGCTTCCTGAGGTGACTGCCCACACACCTCTGTTACTGTCAGCATTGTGAATTCACACTCCCCAGAAGTTCCTTGTTTTGCAGAGGGTTTTCCTACAAAGCTGTCAGAATTTATTTTTATATCAAAGGAACCATGGAAGCCCAGGCTAAGAATGCGAACACATTGAGAACTGCACGAGGGACTCTTACATGGTCAGCTTTCATAAATCACTGTCCTCATAAGCATGGTGCAGGCCAGTCTTGAAACACTAGCCCTTTGCAGATGGTACTTAACATACTGCCACTGGCTGGGAGTGAGAAGGACCTCCTCTTTGGGCCCTGGTGAAAAGCAGGTACAGTTGAGTTGTAGACTTAATGGGAACCTTCAGGGACTTCGCACCTTGATTCTAAATTGCTTTTTATTTGAGAGGCTAGACTGAGCAATCCCATTCTACCCTACTGTGGACTGGCAGAGAACTGCCCTCAGTTTGGGGGGCAGAGACTGTGAATAAGCCACTACTATGTTAACAGCAGAGTACAGACAAGGTTCATGTATTTTTAAGATACTGAGAGAAAAGGGGTGGCCCTGCTTTCTTTCTGGGTTTGGAGTGGGCAAGCAATTCCTGCTTTCTTTGACTTTTGTTACAGTATCAATCTTTCTCATAACATGGGAAAAATAGGAAGTCAGTAAGTCTGTTACTGTTCTCATGGTGGTGTCTAAGGTAATTTTTTTTGTACAAAACACAACTTTCAAAAATAAAGTGACCAAAAAACCTGGTGCAGTGTTGTGCTGATGTAGCAAGAGCATTTCTCACCTAAAAGTAAAGCATGCTTAGTGTGGTGCCTTGTGCCTGAACTCTTGCCAGTAATGAACATGTTCTTGTTCATGGCTTTTGCTGCCACCTTGTTTCACTCCAGGTCCTCCCAGGCCTATGAGGGAAGGCTATCAACATATTTCAAAACTGAAACCTTAGAGGCTCAGATAGTTATGGATGGATGGATTATGCTCTGTATTTTTCTGCAGCAATGACAGTCAAAAATAACTTAGTGATGACGTTTGTACTTCCCAAACACTGTAGGGTTAAAAAGCAGCTAGATCTGCAAAGCCTGATCAAGCATTTTTTTATTAAGAACATTGAACATGAAATGAAGAAGTGAAGCCTTCCCATTTGACTGAAATAAAACCCAGTCCTCAGGAGTAGCTGGTAACAGTGGCAGGCTACCTGCCTGCCTACCCTGCCAAGGGTCAAACTAAACAGGAATTTTATCACACCTTGCCCACTAATAAAATGGTTTAAAGGCAGCCTTCCTCTGCTCACTGCTGATTCTAGCCTCCCCCTCCCCTGTCCCCAGATGACATCCGACCAAACCGTGGTACCAGAGTGCAAGCAAGCACGGGCAGCTTCCTTTGGGCCTATTTGCATTCACAAAGCGTCAGAAGTCTTCTCACATGAACAAGGATGTCACAAAAGTGAGATTCAGCAGCACAGTTTAAACTAGGAAGCTGCTGCCACATTTTACCCACCTACTAAGCACTTTCCTTCCTCCTTTTCTAACATGGGTCAATAAAGAGCCCATTTCAAAGATCACTAATGTTTTCCTACCTATGCTACTAGGCTTTCTCCCATGCCACTACAGCTTTCCTGCAACAGTAGGTGCTTAACACAGAGAACAGTCTTATGTTTCACTCAAATATTAGTGTGAAACTTCTGAAAACAGAAAAGCTGAGATACATGGTTTATAACACCATCTTGCTTTCAGGTATTTGGCTCTAGAGGGCACTTACCTCTTCACAGTTTGTGCAACTCCTTCAGGTATTTTGCCTGTTTGAAGCAGAGGTGCTTGTGGAACAGAACAACTCTGCCCAGGTTTTCACCTTTGGCAATTTGGCTACAAAACACCACATTTGGTCCTTTAAAAAAAAAAAANAAAAACAAACAAAAACCCAAACAAAAAAAAAAACCAACCAAAGAACTCCTAACCAAACCTGGAGGGTCTGAGTAGGAGAAAAATCAGCCTATAACATAAATTCCACCCTTTAGAAATGAGAAGTCACATTAAAAGATTAGTATTCAGTTCTTCTAGGGTGTGTGTTTGGTTTCTTGTAACTGAGAAATACTTGTTTTACAACACCACCCCCCCACCCCCCAAAAAAAAAGCCTGAGGCAAGCAGTACAATCCTGCCAGCCTAAATTTTGTCCCATAAGCTCTCCTGAGGATAATGAAGACACACAAAATGAAAAGAATACAAACTGGTAAGAAAACACACAAAACAAAACCCCAGCCCCTTTCATGAAGAGCCTTGGTGCTTCTGGAGACTGCTTTGGATCTGTGAATTATGCTCTAGCACAATGGGAAGACAAACCTACTGCTGCAAGGTTCCCTAATGTAAAACAATCCCCTCCCCTTTGAGTTTCCCATCACTTTGTCATAAGTACTCAGGAAAAATCCTCTGACTGGTTCTTAGAGGAGCACCTGGAGTGAATAGCTGCCACAACACTTTAGCTTTACTGTCTCCTGTAGACATGCAGAGTGAAGACAAGACAGCTCCTATTGCCACAGGCCTTCAAGTTTGGTATGCATGCTGGAATGGCTATTAAACCCAGTTCATGAGCAGCCAAGGTATTTTTAAAAGTGGAAAAGCAGCAGCCCATTTTGCTCAAATTCTTGTTTGTCATCTCTGTCACTTGCAATTTGCTAGTTCCCCTTCATAAAAGCCCCAAGCACAGGTGCTCCCAATGTCCATGTGGGGCCAGCTCTTCCTGTGCCTTGAATTCTATGCAACGATATTCAAAGCTAAGATCTAGCAGACCTGCTGTGGCAGAAAGGGTTGAGGGCAGTTCCCTTTCAGAAGTCTTTTAAGACAGAAAGAGATCCCCTTAACATCTTTATGTGGTGTATAAAGGGGAGGCATATTCAAAATCAGGAAGAAGGAAAGTTGTTTAAAGGCCCCAGGTGGCAGTTTTCCTCAACCTTGTAGCACCAATAAGAGACGGGCTTGTGCATGGCAGTTTCCATCAGTTAAATTCCTTCTCATTCTTCTTGAATGCAAGACCACAGGGGACTGTCCCATTCTTCCCCACCCCAGCAGGATGCTCCAAAACTGGCAGCTGCCCTGGGGTCAGAGCAAAACTGAGACCTCTGGCTTCAGAGCTCTTAGGTCTCCTTGAGGACATTGATCTTGGCACAGATCTTGAGAGCTGGTCCCAGCTTGATGTTCATGGCACTCATGAGATGTTCCTCCTTCAGAAGCAACAGGGCCTGACCATCAATTTCCTGTGACCGAAATTCCTCAGCAATTTCCTGGCACCCTGTGAAGCAAACAAAAAAAGCACTGAGAAACACATGTGCATTGGGCACTCCCCTCATGTCTACTCTTTGCACGTCTGGCAGGTACAGAAAAATGAGCTAGGAATCTAACCAACCCCTTTCCCCACTCTAGTCCACAGTCTCCTTGAGCACATAGGCTACTTGAGAAATAAATCTTGAGACTCCACCTCTATGATCTACTCCAATTCAGAAACATGTTCAAAAGCAGTAGGCACCACTGACACCATTTTCTTTCCAGAAAGCCCAGTCTCCCCATGCTACTGGATCACAGGAGCAGATCTTAACTTCACCTTGCAACGATGCAATGAACTCGTACACTTCCTCCACACTCCAACGACTAGGACTACTGGACAGGAAGACTGGGTTGATACCATGTAGATCTGGGGTAGGGGGGGCCATATTAGAGTTTGCCAGGTCTCTCTCTCCATGACTGGCCCTTACTGACAGGGGTCCTGGAGATGTAGGAGACAAAGCTTCATCATAGCTGGAGTTATCAGAGCCTCGACTTGAGTCTTCCTGGCCCTACAAGCCCATAGAAAGAAAGAAAAGAAAATTCACAATCACAAGCTGAAAAACGACATTGGGAGCAGCAGAAGTTGTCCCAACAGTCTGGAACAACTAACTGTCTCAGGCTGTTGGTCCAGGGGCAGCTGACGTAAGAGCTCCCTCTCTTCACATCAGAACTGAGGCTCATTAGATTCTTCTATGGCCCAATTCAAGTCATTCATATGAAAGACTGCTAATCAAATAAGAAAAGTGGATTGGTCTCTGCCAAGGCTGTCAGTTGATCTCACTCACCGAGACCTTCAAGGTGCGCCTGGGAGCGAACAGAGAGTGCACAGAACAAGTACAAACGTGAGTACACTTCTTGCAATCCATGAGGGATTAGAACAGCTCCCTGTGCCTTGTGTAACAAGTGTGTCAGCGTGCCCTCAGCACATCCTGCATGACTGCATCCACTGTGACAACGTGGTACAGCCAGCAGGGACAGATCCCACACAGACCTGGCCATGGCAGGTGCGTGTCCTTACCCTGTGGCGCTTGCCCTGGATCTTTGTTCGAGCGATTTCGGAGCTGCTGCGCCGTGGTCCCCGTCGGCGCACACGGGCGTAGTTGGCTTCCTGCAATTCCTTCATCTTCTTTCTCTGCAGCCGGAACTGATGGCTGCAGCTGACGTTGTACCTCAAGTAAGCAGAAGCAGAGCAGCAGTTAGAAAGCAGCAGCTATCTAAACCTACTACTTCTCCTTGCCCTAGATGGGGATAAGACTCCTCTTTACCATTGAGTTCTGTTCCTCCTCCTTCTAAGACTTCCCCTTGGAAGGAACCAGTCCAGACTTCTGACACAAGCAATACTTGGACACCAGAGTCTTGATCTAACATCTGAAGGGTCAATTAAGTCATTCCCCTAAGGGAAAAAAGACCCATAACAAGCACTCTGCTATCAACAGGAGGCAGAAATGGCTAGTCTAACTTCACCCCCGATTTTTCTGCAATGCTCCCTTGTGTCTTTGTCTAGTACCAATGCAGACAGCTACCAGTATACATTGCTTTAGTCAGTCAAATGCACATTTCTCTGAAGAAAGGTTGTTTATAGCCCCAGAATTTCCCCCTTCCCACTTCATTTTCTGGGCAAGCCAGAAATCCCGTTTATACTCAGCATCACATCCACCTCTCCAGACCTAGAAGCATTTACAAATCATTTAGAGTGCTAAAGGATTGCTGTGGCCAGTACATGCCACAGAGGGAGGATCAGATGTACTGAAAGGTGGTACACTACTTGGAGGAGGCATGTGCCCAGTTCCAGCAAACATGTAGTCAGAGATAAGGAAGATTACATCTTGCTGTTATTACCTTTTAGCACAGGTCATGGAACAAAACCTCTTAGAGCCACGGAACTGGGTTGCTGGGGCATACTTCCCACAATATTCACACTTCAGCAAGTTTGCCTTCTTGTCAAGCTCTAGTGAGATACAGAGATACACGCGTTGGTGATCTGAACTGAAGCACATCACACACCCAGTGATTCCCCCTTCCACTGCTCTTCTTCTGAACAGACAGATTCCAAGCACTATTTTCTACTGACTGTAGTAGGTAATTAGCTTGGGGAAGCCACTGGGAAAAGAGAAGCACAAGCTCCTCTAATTAGGACCCCAGGATACCAAACAGCAGGTTTTTTTTCTCCTGGTCAGTACCTCTTCATGAAACAAGCAAAAAATAGCATATTCCTCACATCCTACAAGGCTGTGAAAGTGCATCACTGCACTCTCTGCTCTGTCCACACATGCTTCACAGCCTACAGTCATTAAAAACAGGTACAGTTCAGAATCTCCTGCTTACTACTGACACAGGATGTGTTAGATCATCATATTTACAACAACAAAAAAAGCATTGTCAGTCTTCTGGCACTCAAAAAAAGCAAGATCCCAGTTCCACAGCTCCAGTCTCCAATAAGCTGGCAGGAAGAGATATAAGCCTGTAATGCATTAAGTCAGTAATACAGAGCAGAAACTTTCAGTAACACTAGCTAGTCCTCCTAGTCCTGAAACTCACCTATGGAAGCACCATCCTCTCCCAGAGAATTGCTGGACAGGTTTTCATTCTGGCCAGAAGGAGCCTCTCCCTGCAGTGATTTCTCAGATTCTTTCAGGAGCTGAGAACAACCCACCTGGATAGGGAGAGAATGAGTTGGACCCACTAGTAAAGGATTCCCTGTGTCCACCACCCTCTGCCAAGGTATATGCAGCTCAAAATTCAACTCAAAAGAATCTCTCTGCCGAATAGGGAAGGAAAGGTGCTGAAAAAAGTCATCAGGCTTGGTTGTTCATTTAAAGATCCCCTAGCACTATCTGCCTTGAATAATATCCAACTCCATGTAACTCCATTTCCCCTTATTTACTCCATCTTCATTTGCTGCCTGTTCAAAATGCATCTTTCCTTCACAGAGGGGAGAGCCTCCTTACAGTTCCTGCATTAATTATTGCTTTGGTGACTCCTGGAGCAAGAAGTTGCTGCAACACTTGTTTTGCTCCTTCAAATCCCTTCTCTTTAATGACACCTCTAAATGCCTTGCTTCACTCATGACACCTCCCTCTCTTCCTCTTTATTGCCTATGTCTCAGGCTATAAATGCTGAATTGGAATATGGGGAAAGATGCTCCTATGCAAAGATGAGAGCCCACCACCCTCCCAAGAAAGTGCTACACCTCCTTCCCCCACAACAAAAAAATCCCTACTGGAAAGGGCTCTGCTCCCTCCTGGATGACAAAGCCTTCAATGATGTGTGTGAGGATCTGGGGCTTGACGATGGCTTGAGGAGGTTTGGAGTCTCCCATCTGACGTGACACCAGTGCCAGGTTTGGGGTGGAAGCAGAGGTGGGGGTGGCTGAGGCTCCTTCACTTGATGTGGCATTTGGGGTTGCAATGGCAGCAGTATCAGAATTATCTGGAAAGTCAACAGCACTAGAGTCAGATACCTTTGCTTCAGCTACTTGAGGTCATCAGCACACACAAGCAGAGCTCTCCTTTGTACCTTACCTCCAAGGCCACTCTTTTCCTCCACATTTTTGGGGCTGTCTGTTACAGGAGAGGACCTGGCAGGCAGGAGTGCAGTGACACTGGGCGCCTCCTCCTTCTCCTCCTCTGACTCTGCCTTGCGCTTTACTGCCATGGTCTGAGATTTGCCCTGCATGAATAAAGAGGAACATGTAAACAGATAGAAAAGCTCCAAAGAAAAGAACAAGCCAGATCAAATTAAAAAAAAAAAACCCAAACAAACAAAAAAAAACCCATCCTGCTCCATCATACTTGATTTCCAGCCTGGTTTCTTCTGGAGATGCCTCTAGGTCCCTCAGTACATACCTCTATGTTGGAGCACTTGCCTAGCAAGGAACAAAGCTTGAGAAGGCTCACTGCCATACCACAGACTAGGATCTGGTGTCCCAAGTCATGTTGATACACTGGTATAAGACCAAGACACTGTGTGAACCTCAAAGGATTATTGCAGGAAGAAATGGAATGGCATTCACCCAGTAGTTTCCAAACAGGTTTTTTTGGATAAACCAGATCAGTTTCAATGGACAGTCAAAAGAGTAGGGGACTCACATTCACCAGGAGCAGAACTGTCCCCCTGGTCTAAAAATCAAGACAAATCCTGTGACACCTTCCTGAAGAAGCAGACAGTTTACAAGGAGTCTCAGCAACTGGCTAAGGAGGTGTTCAAGACAAGACTGGATAGAGCAACCGAGTCTACTGAAATGTGCCCCTGCCCATGACAGGGGTGTTGGAATGATATGATCTTTAGGGTTTTCTTTAACTCCAATTATTGATGATTCCATGATCTGAGCTGGCAAAGTGCTGTTGTCTCAGGGATTTAGATAGGCCCTAGCTGGACAATTCAAAATAGCATGGACAAGGTCTATGGAATTTGAGTTTTCCTCTGCATGGCCTGCTGCTAGGGGATCCTCTGAGGCCCAGAGTCAGTGGCTGGTGCCACACACCAAGGGATCTGTAACCCAGAAATATCAGCACTGGAGCAGGTAATGAACAACTGCAGCCTGTGGGAAAGACCCACACTGGAGAAGGACTTTATGAAGGACTGTATCCTTTGTGAAGGACGTGTATCCCATGGGAGGGATCCCCCATGCTAAAGCAAGGGAAAACCATGAGGGAGAGACAAAACCTTATGAGCTGACCACAAATCGCCTTTCTTGTCCTCCTGAATCATTCAGGGGGAGGAGGTGGAAGAGTCAGGAGTGAAGTTGAGCCTGTGAAGGAAGGGGGGAGGTGTTTTTCGCATTTGTTTCCAATTATCTTACACTAAAGTGGCAGTAAAATAAATAATTTCCTTAAACTGCATTTGTTTCGCCCATGATGGTAATTGGCAAGTAATCTCCACATCCTTATGTCAACCCACAAGTGTTTCACTGTATTTTTCTCCTCCTGTCGTGTTGTGAAGGGGAAGTGATAGAGCAGCAGCTTGGTGGTCATCTAGTAGCCAGCCAAGATCAACCAAACCTCCTGTTAAATGGGATACTCAGTATGTGATATGGACACCCACTCCATCTAGGGCAGGCTCTGAGTCTCACCTACTAACTTCATGCAAGCCCTT
The DNA here is from genome assembly GCA_008694505.1 of Cyanoderma ruficeps. Classification (NCBI taxonomy): domain Eukaryota; kingdom Metazoa; phylum Chordata; class Aves; order Passeriformes; family Timaliidae; genus Cyanoderma; species Cyanoderma ruficeps. The sequence continues at coordinate 18,989,479 of VZDJ01000623.1, forward strand.
GAATGATATGTGGAAGAGAAACACTTGCAGTCAGTAACCCCAGGGGTTGGATTGGAATTAGTGTTTTTGAGAGTAAGAAAGTCTCCACATCCCTTTCCCCAAACCCCTTACCCATCCCATCCCACTGACCTGGGCCTGGACTGCGATTGGTGTCCTAGGAATGAACAAAGAGAATCCATATGCTATTCTCCTTCTCAATGGTATCACTTACTGGCAACGGGACAGACTGCATGTAGAATGCTGCTGGCATCTGAGCCACAACTGGAGAGGAAGCTGGGCTCTTCACCATGTGGGCTGTGCCTTGAACTTGTGCCAAATTCACCCCTGTGGTGAGAGGGGGAGCTTCCTGTGAGGATGCTGGAGCTGAAGATGATGATGGGGAAGCAGCATGGGTTTGGGAAACAGGCTGGACTACAGCTGGCATTCCCCGGGACGTCGGCACTGCTGCAGCAATCTGAGCCAAGCCCAGTGCCTGGGCCTGGCCTGAGCCCTGCTGCCGAGTGCCCACCACCTGCACTGGGATGTGTGGCGGAGGCTGCTGTGTTGCTGACATTTTGGCAGGCCCAAGCTGAGGGGGTTTGATGGGGGCGACCAGAGATTTTGACTGAATAGGAACAGGTGACTTGGTGGCCGGCTGACATGGACTGTCCTGCTGGAGCTGTAAATGCTGTGGCTGGGACTGCAACATAGGTTGCACCACAAGGGTCTGTGCCTGCTGCTGGTTTTGCGGGGGAGCCTGCTGCTGTGGAGGCTGAGCTTGCTGCTGCTGCTGGGTCAGAGATGCTGCTTGCTGCTGTTGCTGCTGTTGAGCCAGTTGGAGATGGGTGGCTGTGTGGAGGAGCTGGGACTGGCGATGCTGGAACTGCTGCTGGTGATGAATGGCTATCTGCTGTTGGATCACCACCTGCTTCTGCAGATGGATCTGCTGCTGCTGTTGGATCAGTGAGTGTGGCTGGATCTGCGTATATGTTGCTGCGCAAAAACAGTAAGAAAAAACAGAGCACAAAAGTTAGCAACAGTGCAGTTGGGAACAACAACAAAAATAAGGCAGCCCCACTGAACTGGTTTGAGACATTAAACTCCAAAATGACTGACAGCTTTCTTGCAGAGAACATGAGGGATTAAATCAACTTCTTGTGCTAATCAAAAGGGATAACCCCTTGAGACAAGTCTCTGGGAGGACAGTAGCTGGGAGATGTGCTGGAAAACCTTTTATCACCAAGCTTCCAAATGTCATTCTTGTGAAGGCCCAATGACTTCAAAGAGAAAAAAAAAAACAGATGAGTGCTTACCTGAGCTGATCAGCGTCTGGCTGGGTGCCGGTGTAGCGGTCCTGGTGAGGTTCATGCCCACCGTTTGCTGTCCACCACTGTCTGTGTCGCCCTTCTTTGCAGCTGCATTCTCCGTCTCTGTCTGGCTGCCCTGGCTGACAGTCACGGCCTGGGCAGCTGCCACGGGCAGCGGCTGAACCACCCCGGTGCCTTTCCTCTGGCAGCTGCCAGCGGCACCTGCTGAGGAGCTCTGGCTCAGTCCCATGGAGGGCTGGCTGCCACCACCGGCCACCACGCCCCCGGAGACACCATTGCTGCCCGCTGCTCCCTGGCTGAGGTTGAGGGACTGCCCCGCCCCGCTGGAGGAGGCCTGGCCCACTGCCATGGCCTGGCCCGTGCCGGCGGCCTGCGGCAAGCCCGAAGCCTGGGAGCTTCCTGGCAGGGCTGTCTTCTGAGCAGAGCCTTGGAGCTGGGCGTTGGTGGCAGAAGTCTGCTGGCTCCTCACAGCCAAGTTCTGCACCTAGAGACACACACACCAAACACAACCCATTCACTTTACACACGGTACTTGCCGGGAGTGTGACAGAGTACACGTAAGCAACACACTCTGCTGGGATGAAGGCTGAGTTGGGGCCTCAGGTCTCTTGTGAAGAGCTGCTCACACTGCAGGGCAAAATTCAGCACAGCCCTCCCCAAGAAGCACATTATCCTGAACTTTCTCCTGCCCAATCTCTGGTGGAAATTAAAGATCTAATGGCATTCTGTGAACAGGATCTGGGGACAGTCTTTCTCCAGGGCATGGGACAGACTTCAAACCTGCCTGCCTGCCATACCCTGGCATTGGTAGGACTCAGTTCAGCATAGCTCTAGAAGCACTGAGTTACCCCTTCAAAGCCAGTCATTCATTTTCAGTTTTAGTGCCACCTGCCATCCCCAGGCCCACAGATCTACTCATGGCCCACACCCCTTTCAATTTCACCAGCTCCTCTGCATTTTGGTGCTGCCATCCTCTGTATTTACACCCCCTCCAAATGCCATGTTATCTCTAAAGTTTGATCACAGCTGACTTTTCTTCAAAAAAATTGCTTCAGAGAAGTCTTGGCATCTTTACAACAATGAACCACCTGGATGAAGGAATACTACCTCTGGCGAAGACTCTCAATTGCAGAGTGACTGAAAACTGTACACAGAATTCAAGAGTTCTTTTCACACAATCACAACCAAGAAACTGTGAAGGTGGGACTGATCCAGCCTTTGCTCACCTCAGAAATTTTAAGCAGAAATTAATCTCGTCTCTGGAGGCAAAAAGCAAACATGGAAACATGGTGGGAAAATCTCCTGCCTGCACAGGGACACGGGCTGGGGATAAAATAGCTCCAATCTGCTATACAGGGACAGCTTGAGACAAAGCCCAGAGTGTGGTGTGGCAGAAGCAGGGGAAAGGGAGGACTCTGGGAGGAAGGTCACTGACCTGGTCTGTGTCTGCATGGACCCCAGGAGACTGAGTGGGCGGTACCTCCTGCTGGACAGCAGCCACAGCCCCGTTGGGCATCAGGATGAGCTGGGAAGCGAGCGGCACATTGCGGCCCAAGGTCCGGTTCACCTGCAACAGGTTCCCCAGCTGCGGCTGTTGAGGATGAGGTGATGTGGAATGGAAGGAATGGAGGTAGGAGAGAGAAAGGAGATAAAAAAACCACAAGTAAACAGATTATAAAGGAACGCTAGGCTGCAATGTCACACATTACAAAACCACCAACCCTCCCTGCACTATAACACTGAACATAAGCCTCGAAAGCAGGAAACTGGGAACAGTTTCCTTATGGAATCAGGCACTCTTCTAGCAAACATAGGCCTGGGCTAACTCCTACACACTGCCCAAGGCTGTTTATCTAAAACTGGTTGAACAGCAGTAGTGAAAAAACATACATCCAAGATTAGTGCTGCTTGAAATGAAGGGGATTAAAATCAGAAAATATTTTGCAAATAGGTAACCAAACCCCAGACTAACTCCACAGTCAAGCCTAATGCTTTCTACCTAGCTGCACTTCAAAGCAATTAAAAGGATGACATTTGTTCACATTGATTTATTTGTCTAAGCTTACTTGAATTCCAACTTACATCCCTGAGCCCAGCAAGCAGTAGAAGAGTAATTTACCACGTATTTGTTCCAGCAATGAACCAGAAGAGTAGCCTTATTTCTGTGAGCTACATTCAAGTCTAGGACATATATTTCACATTTACACTCTAGTGAGAAATACTGTGGAACCTTTAACATCTATGCAGAGCAGAGACACACACAGTTGTTAACATTCTCACCTGAGCCTCAAAATACAAAGCTCATCTATCCCAAAGGCTGAGCCCAGAATCAGACTTGTGGTTTCAGGGATGAGAGTTTCCCCATGCAATTTTAAAATACACTGCAACATCCTTAAAGCTAGCTTAGTCCATACGTGTTGGTAATCCCGAGCACTGAAACTCTTGCATTGGTTGGTAATGCAGCCAATTAGCCAATTAGCAATGGTAATTGGCTCATTGCTCATGCTCAGGACACATTTTGGTGTACATCTCTTACCCGAAGGTACATCTGTGCCTGTGACTGGTTGAGGGGTGGTGAGGTGGTGTTCCCCAGGAGCACAGACTGGGTCAGCGTTGTGGCGCTCGGGGAACTCACGCTCTGGGACCGACTGATCAGCTGAGCAGCTGAGGTGGTGGCAAGGTTGATCTTAGAAGAGAAAAAAAGCTTCAAATCACATATGAAAAGATGGAGGCCAAGAAATAAGTACAAATATGCTTAGTGGGGTACAGTGAGAAGAGACATTTTACAGTTTTTTCCTGTATCCCACAGGGGACCAAGAAGAAAGCTCTTGTCTTAGAGGGCTTGTCCTACAGGCTACACAATCTAAATTAGCCAAAGCCCTGGATACTGACCTCATTTGTATGCTGAGCCTGAGAATCACTGTTAGCATGCAACTGCAATAAGAGATCCAAAAAAACACATCATTTTCTCCAGCCTCCCAAGTAAAGGTAAAAATCCCACAAAACCTTCTCTACGAACCCATCTACTCTCTGAGCAAATCCAAGCTCCTCAATACTCACTACAAAACCAGACATCTGCTCATTCAACAAACTACTGCTCTGCCTACGACAAAAGCTGCTCACAACTCCTCCTTCTTACAAGTCTTGATCCTTTTCTAATCCATGACAATGTACCCCCAAAGCCTCAGCAAACAGGGATCCAGGGCTACCTTTCCAGCTGAGGCCTCTCCCACCCAAAAATCTTATCTGGTTTCCTCAAGGCCCACCAACAATAACGACAGCACCCCAAATCCTCAAAGTTGCCTGCATCTTGTTGATTCCCAGCATTTTTAGAAGCCATGTACATCCTAAAAGACAAGGAGGAGACAGAACAAGGTGGGGAGTGGGAGGGAGGCTTTGATATGTGTGTGAGGGAGCAGTTTTACTTACAGAAGCCTGGGTGGTGGTGGTCTGTTGCGAGGTACTAGTGCTGGGGGAGCTGGCCTGTCTACTGGCTGCAATTGTAGCCTGCAAGAGAGATTGGCAGAGGAATGAGTACCTGAAGAAACTTTTCAATCCAGCCCAATTACCTGGCTCTGTCAGAACACCTAGCCCCTCACCCTCAGAGTGTATGCCCTCCAGCCCTTCCACCCATGGGTAAGTGCACTACTCTTGCCCAGCTGATCATATTACACACTGCAACTCTCACCCCGATACTGAAATCCACTGTTAACACCCAGACTTTCCCTGCAATATTAGCAATTTGTTGGGCTAATTAGGCAGTTTAGTAGCAATGCAACGTTACCACTCCAAGTAACAAAATTCAGATTAGAGAGCTTAAGGTTTGTGGAAGAACATAAATAGTGATAGATTTATTTCCCCCTCTCTGATGCCATGGGAATTCCCCTGCATGAGACAGTTAGTTTTGTGACTAAGATTTGTGCAAAACTGATGAGAAGATTCTATTTCTTCTTTATTATAAGACTGCAGTGTGGGATTTTGAGAACAATGACATCCTGGACTAACTGCCAAGGAGTACAGCTACTGAGATATTGTTACACAAAGAGAACGTATTCATGTCCCACATAATCCATTTTGAATAGACCATTAAGTCTAGTAGGTGAGCAAAGTTGATAAAGAAAAAAAGAATCACTCAACAATTATACATCATAAAATATACAGATTTATATTGATTTTATATTTATATGTCTCAATTAGAGACAGCCTCCTGGTTGGACAGGTTTACCCTCCTGCTGGTAAAGAAAACATGGCTACTAAGTTCCAAGACAGGAATTTCACAGGATGCTGCCTAAAATTTCATGCAAACACAAACATTCGTTCGCAGAGAAGTAACAACCCACTGTTCCCTTTAATACAGTTTTTAAACACCACTGCATCCACTGCTGATTTAACCACCCATCTTTTATTTAAAGAAGGTGCAGGGGGTAGTCATAGGCCTCTGAAGTGCAAGTTGCTTGATGGGGATGCCAATTTTTATCTTCCCCTGCTCTGTACCCAAACAAGAAATTAATCTTTGCTTCAGGCTTCCAGTGGACTGGCTGTTTGTATTAACTCTAAACAATGTGTTTAGGGACTCATTGTCTCATCAGGGATCAGGATGACTCAGTGCACAAGGCACTGTATAAAAACAGAACCTCTGGATCTTCCCCAGAGAATGATCCAACTCCTTTCCTTCTGCCTCTTGGCAACTCACCTGCTGGACAGCAGCCAGGCTGTGAAGTTGGGCACTGTTAAACTGCTGCTGGAGCATAAACTGATGGAAGTACTGGGCTGCATTGGGCTGTCTCTGGAGTGCCTGCAGGGCCTAGATAAAGAAGAAAACCAGCTGTCAAAAATTGCATGCCATTGAAATGTGATTGAAGAGAGCAATGAAGAAGTTAGTAACAGCCCTGACAACATCCCTAGACCACATGAAAAAGCAGGCACCAGATTAGCACATCCAAATCCATTGCACAGTTACAGATTTGGGAACACACTGTATCACAAGTGTATTCCAGGACAGTGGGAATTGCACTTGCAAGACTTTAATAAACTTCAGTAATCTGTGGATGTGCATGCTCCCACAGGCATGTGATCCTGTGTAGTTTGTGTATGGAGAGCATAGAGGAACTGGGAAGGCAAATTGATTTGCTCCAGAACAGCAGGCTAAAACCAATCTATTGGATCGCAGCACAGATTAAATCTAGGAGGCTGGACACCGAAGGAGTAACCTATAAAACATGAGGCCTCAGACTACAAAAACAAAACATCAGGCCTAGCATAAGAATTTCTAAACCTGGAAAGATGAGAGTGCTCTAAGCACAGTCCCACCTTGACATGCAACAATGCAGAGGAACCCTAAAGGGCTCACCACCACCTTGCAGTGACGTCCTGCCACCCCAGAGCATGTCCATGTCTCACCTGTACTGCCTGTCGCTCGTAGAGAGACATCTGCGAGATCTGAGGACGGGTGCTTCCTCCAGAACTGGAGCTCCCGCTGGTGGAGTTGGAGTTCTGCTCACTTTCAGTCTCCATGGCGACAGGATCCCAGGAGCTCAGGCTGAGATGGACTCCAGATCTACACTGAAAGAATTGGAAACTAAGTCAGGCTACAGAAAGAACTGAACTGTTCTGTATTTCACTACATTACACAGCTTTTGTACTGGAATATCTCAACACCAGCACAGCTCTGATTCGCTGCAGAGACCCAGGAGGCCGGGATTCTAAAATCACCAAGAAATCATACTCACACTTTAAATCTTTTATTACCACCATCAGAAACGTAATGAGCATATTCTTATATTTTTATTGCCATGCTATAGTTGCAAACTGACCTCTTAAAAAGGTAGTGGAGTGAAGGAGCAGCTGTAGCTCATTGAAACAATTTTGATTACAGACCTGACCACCTCTCCTTTCAAGAGAGACTAGCGAAGTGAGGCAAACTGCCCAGTGCTTCCAGTCCTCCAATGCACTTTGGCAATTTCTGACCCTCTCTTCTTCCAGCCCTTCAACCTCAATGTGCTATTGATCCCAACCCGGTCCCTCTTCCTCCCAGTTTAGTCCCCAGCCCTCAACTCTTTCTTCTTCTCATCACACGAACTTTCCAGCTACTTGTTGCTCCCAACAGATCTTAACTTGAATATTATATTAGAAGCTGGTATCTGTGGTGGCAAGTTCCTTTCAGGAGGAACAGAGTCAGAAGCAGAGTGGATGAAGTGTTCACTGGTAACACTTGTGAGGCAAAAGCTGCTGAAGAGGTTGGGCAGAACCACTGCCATCTTCCAGCAGCAGAAAGATGAGTTGCAGGAATTGAAGGAAGTGAATCGCAGGACTGAGAAAGGAAGAAAGGACTGGAGAAGGCTTTCATCAGCCAAGAGGAAGAGAAGTGAAACTGAAGAGAGTGCTTAGCAGAAGAGTAGCACATTGAGATGATCAGGGAGTTTCCCCGCAGCAAGAAACATGAGCTACACAGGGAGTAGCAGCAGGAGGGGCTAGAGTCAGAGAAAGGGAGCAAAAGTGATTACTCAACAGAATTCCACTGGAAAAAAAATAAAACCAACCTGACTTTTTAGAGGGTTAAAACTCCATGCAAGTTTTTTAAAACAAAATTCCGGTAAGTCTTATTGTCACCGACAGCCTATTTGTTTCCGAAGTACCGGCTGGTTCCTCTGTAGCATATCTGAGACCCCTGTAAATGAGATTCCAGGAGCCAGAGGACCAGCACAGCCCCTTTATATAGCCCGTTTTAAATCCAGAAATTCTGAGCTTTACAGCCTCCACCAACCACTTTCCTGGTGTATAAGCAAACAGACCAGTGGAGCAGAAAAGGAGGTGCAACAATAGTCTCAGCCAACTTTTTAAATTCTGAAATGGTTTTAAGGGCAGCAGATGACTTTAAAGTAGGGCAAGAGCATTAACACTGCAAAGGATGGGTGGCTAAATCAGGGAACTGCTGCTTCAAACCTGCTCCTCAAAATCAGGAAAATTCTTTAACTACCAAGCAGAGTGCTGCTGCTCCAGTCTGGTCTTCCAAATACATCTTCACCTCTGCCCTCAAGCCCTGCCCAGGCATCTCCCTGCTGACCCAAAATTGGCGTCCTGCACTGCTTCAGTACTGGCCACCTTCTCCTCCTAACTGGCCACTACTGTCTTCAGGCACAACCCTATTCCAGCTAGAAACACCTAGTCAATAAACCAACCTAGAATATAAAAGCTCTTGGAGAAACAACTGCCTTAAAGATCTTCTCCAGAGGGGAAAAATTAAATAAAGCCTGAAAATAAACACTGCAAAGGGAGAGAATACAGACTTTTTGAAAGAATGAGACTGTGGTGGATAAACAAAGTACTCCGAGTGGGGCTAAAATGCACATGAAGCTACACACATTACACCAACTTCTCTAGTAGCTCAGATGCCATTAGGAGACAATTTATGTTCCCTTGCCCACCCTCACCTTCCCCATGCAGATCCTCATCATTCACCTTGCTTCTGGGGCTCATTAGATCAACTTGCTAATTGCAAAAAAGGTGTCCTAAAAGTCTGTTTTCTGCCAGATCACTGAATTGAATTACCTTAATTGTGATGCCACAAGTGCCCATGAGAGAGAAAAGGATGTAACTAATGTTCACCTTAGCTACAGCAAATACCCTTACCCTCAAACAGCTTCACCAGGAGAAACCAGGCTTCTGCCTTGGTGCTCTGCTCCACCAATCAATCTGTGTTTCCTCAATAAGCAGCACCACCGATTCCTAAGATTTCCAGCATTTTTGAGAGTTTCATGTTGATCTAGATCTTATTAAAATCAGATCCTAGCATAAACAGAATCTTACTGAAACACCTCTGGCATGAGGCATAGAAAACTTTTGGCCTCTGAGTAGGCAGAAGGCCTTTTGGAGACGTGGGTAGGGAAGCATACGCTCCCTTTGCAGAAGGGCAGTAGGAATTTAAAGTCACTCACAGCAAGGAGAGTTATCCAGCAAAACCCTTTCCAAACACAAAAGTGAACAGGCACAGCCTTTCCCCAAGCAAGCTCATCTAAGGATGCCGCTCCATGTTAGTGTAATCCGATCCACACACAGACCATTTCCACACAAAATAGGAGAATTACACCCTCACCCCTCCTCCAACTGCATCTCCAAGCACCTTCGTCTTGCAAAAAACTAGTGATCACTGGGCTGTCACATCACTTGACTCAGCTAGCTGCACCACGAGATGGATAACCTACTAAAAATTATTAAACCATGGATTTTCCAAACAAACAAAAAAACCCAACCCACAGTTACAATGTGGCCATTACTGGAAATTAACCTTTGAACGACAGCTAGAATTGCACTCCTAAAATGCAGACACTGGAGGACACAAAAGCTTTTTAGCACCATGGCGGGAATGACCACATAGCAGAAAGGATGGGAAGGAGAAGGGAGAAAACTGGCTCAGGCAGCAGTACAAGCATGAGAACATGGGCCACTCCAGAGCCTAACTCACACTTGCTGACCTCAGCACACACCGAGAACACCACAGGTGGCCCATCTACAAGTTCCTGACCTTTCTCAAGCACAAGGGCAGGCAAAAGTCAAGGCAAACAATACTCTAATCACTGAGCACAAGGTAGGAGGTAGAAAAGTTTTACTTGCTCACCCCATCCATTCCCCCCGGGACATGACTGCTGCCTGCAGAACATTTTCTAAGTAGCTTTGTCACTTCATCCTTGAGAAACTAAGTTAGGAAACACATGAGATTTGACGGATTTACACCACGGGTTTGGGGGAGAAAAATTAGCACCCAGGAGTACAGCATACTCGCTGCTGTTACTATGCTTCTACTATAGTTTCCAAGCCACACAAGCCGAGGTGTGGAACTGCCGGGACACGCTGACTCTGCTCTGGGATGCTCTGGAAGCACAGCAATGGGTGCGACGCTCCAGCACTGCAGGACCCTCGCACCACCTGGTCCCCACCCCTCGGTGCCCAGCCCGCCTTTCCCAGCCAAGCGCCTCGCCCGGCCGGCGGCGGGAGAGAGGGAGCGAAGGATGGATGGAAAGCGGGGAGGATGGAAGGGGACAGCACGGCGGCAGCCACCCAGGCCGCCGGCAACTCGGGCAGCAAAGTTCATCCGACACGGCGAGCGGGAGCCCTGCCCGCCCGTGCCGTGCCCGCAGCCCCGCCGCGGCGGGAGGCGGGATGCGCCGCAGGATGCCCGAAGCCGGGCGGCGGCTTCCCGGGGGCGGGAGCGGGGCTGCGCGGGGGAGCTGCCCGGGGCCGGGCCGGCCAGACAATGGCTGCTCCGCCGCCGCTGTCAACTTCCATCCCGCGCCGGCCCCGGGGAACTCTCCCCACCGCGGCCGCCCGCGCCCCGGGCCCCGCCTCACCTGCAGCCGCCGCGGCTGTGCCCCGCTCCGCTCCGCCGCCCCCCGCCCGCCCGCGGGACCCGCGCTGCCGCCGCCGCACCGGAGCCCCCGCGCCGCCGCCGCCGCCGCGCCCGACACGCCCCCCGCGCGCGGGCAGCCGGGCCCGGCCGAGCGGGCGGGGCGGGGCGGCAGCTCCGGTGTCGGGGCGGGCGGGGCCGGGGGCGGGACCCGGCGGCGGCTCCGGCGGGGCCGCGGTCTGGTGGGGCCGCCCCGGGGGGGGCGGGACCCGCGCCCGCCCCGCCCGCCCCTCTCCTCTTATCCCTTTTTAAATCCCTTTTATTCCTTTTTTTGATTTGGTCTTTTTGTTGTTTTTTTTCTTTTTTTCTTTTTTTTTTAAATCTCGGCCTCTGGGGCTCCCCCGGCGCTCCGTCACTTCCTCCCTCGAGGCGCTTCCGGGCACGTGGTGCCTTCCCTGGGCGCCGCTTGCCCGTTGCCCGGGTGACGGGAGCGGGAGCCCGGCGGGACGCGGTTCGGCGGCGGCGGGAACGGCGGGAGCGGCGCCCGGCCCGGCCCCGAGCCGGCCCCGCCCCTCGCCCGCGGCTGCTTGGAGTGCCTGCGGGGCTGGCACCGAGGCGCCGCGGTGCTGATGAGAGTCACAGCCCGGGTGTTCGGCGGGCGCACCGCGCTCTTCGCCAGCTCCCCTCTGCTGGGGCTCGCTGTATCATCCGTTCTTCTAGAGGCCGATCAACCTTGTTAAACTTAGTCAGTTTATGTATCACAGAATAAATTGGGTTGGAAAAGACTTCTAAGATCACCGAGTCCAACCTGGTGACCGAACACCACCACCGTGGCAATAGACCATGGCACTAAGTGCCACATCCAGTCTTTTCTTAACACCTCCAGGAACAGTGACTCCACCAGCTCCCTGGGCAGCCCATTCCAGTCTCCAATGACCCTTTCTGTGAGGAAATTCCTCCTGTTGTACAGCCTACACCTCCCCTGGCGCAGCTAAAGGCTGTGTCCTTTCATCCTATTGCTAGTTGCCTGGGAGAAGAATGTAGGTTGTAAACTGTTTGTGTTGGTACCTGCAACAAGCTTTGATGAAGAAACAGGACATAGCAGGAGGTTTTCTGCCTTCTACGTGTGTAGAGCACACGTGGAGGTGCACAGTGGAAACCTGCATGGACAGGATAAAAAAAAAACCCAGTGCCAGAGCTTGCTGGCAGCTTTTAAGAAGAGAAGCCGCTCTGTGCAGGCACTTGGACCTTGCTTCTCCTGATTACTCCCAAAGACCATCAGTTTGTTGCCTGTCAGTTGCCTGGCTTAGAGTATGACTGGTTGATCAGGGTAAACGTATGAAATTTTAATGTTATCATCCTTAGATGGTAAGTGGAGAGGAAGTATGTATGCATGTAGTGACAGGACAAGGGGCCGTGGCTCCAAAATTAATAACAGCAGGTTTAGATTAGCTATTAGGAAGACATTCTTTCCTGTGAAGGTAGTGAGGGACTGGCACAGGTTGCCCAGAGAAGCTGTGGATGCCCCATCCACACAACACATGTAAGCGTTCAAGTTCAGGTTGGATGGGACTTGGATCAACCTGGTCTAGTGGAAGGTGTCACTGCCCATGTCCTACTGGTTTGGAACTAGATGATCTTTAATGCCCCTTCCAATCCAAAGCATTCCATGATTTTATGATCAATGCATTTGTTTCTAAGAAAATAAATGCCCATTGGGTCAGACTAGTGGCTCATCTTGATGAGAGCTGGTGAGTTTCCTTTCAGAATGCCATCACGTTCATCAAGGACAAGTGGGATGCAGCAAAAGACAAATAGGAATGAGTCACGCTCCATCTACATGTACAAGGTGCAGAAGCTCAAGCACCACTGAGGCTACAAGCATAAATCCTCCTGCAAATGGCATCTTTGAGCTTGATGTTGCAAGAAAGTTGCATCTGGCACTGTAATGACAGTGCTGGGCTATGATAGCTCAAAGGAAAAAAAAATCCCATTATGAATTGTAGTCAATTCCCATTGAGTTTGAATCACAGAATAATATTTGCTGCTGCCTGAAAAGCAACAAAAACAACAAAAACAAGCACTGTACAGGAGGGCATTTGGGCTGTTACCAAACATACTTGCTCTAAATGCCGAGGGTTCTTTTTCAATTCAGATGAAAAACTGTCTGGCTGATTTTCAAGGAGATATTTAAGGTTATTCAAAACAAAAGGTCAGACAGCAAACAAAGAAACAATGACAAGGCAGGAAACCCAGCAAACAGTAATCCCTGTGAATCAACCACGCCTAAAAGCCCCAACAACTGGATGAACGACTAAGCCATTTGTCCCAGTTGCAAAACCCACTGAAGTGTATTCAAAGGAGGAAACTCTCTGGAATGTATGCAAACGAAGGGCTGTTACTGCAATAGGACCAGGGGAAAATACTGCAATAAAAAGACTAGGACTTACGGAGGAGTACTTAGCAGCTGTACGGGTATGCTGGAACCGATAGAGAAAATTTTAGGGTTTTCAAAACTGCACTGGTGTACTTGGGGTAAAAATCACAGGCAGGGAAATGGAGGGATCAAGGTGGATCAAATGGGTAGAAGGTAGGGATAAACAAAGCTAGTCAAATGCAATCAGTATGTTTGTCTACACAAGTTTTGTATCTGATCACCAGAGCCTGTAGTACATTTTTAATAAATTATTTGAATTGTTTCCCGTGTTATTGTGTTGTTTGTTGTGGTCTATCTAGTCAGCAAGTAGGATGAAAGGTTTACAGGGCCAAAAACCTGAGACATATGAAAGCGCGTTTCTCTGAATGCTTATCCTTAGGAACAGGATCAGGCCAGTGACACTGTGCTGATATGGGTGTCTCTGAAGTATTGTCTCCTGTCAACATTAACCTATGTGTGCATGTCTCTTGTGGACTTGCACACCACTCTGCTGCTGGTGGTGTGTGAAAGAAGTAAGCTCCCACTCACCTCCACTGACCCAGGAAAAAAGGAAGTCATAGGACCTTTCAGTCCACCAGGTTCAGCTGCCCCCATTACTTTTCAGGGTAAGCAGGTTCACCAGGGCAATATCTACATCCATTCCACTTGTTCTACTCCCACAGCCAAGCATGGATGAAATGGTGGAGAATACTCCAAAAGCCCTTTGGTATAGGCTGGCTTTCAACTAGTTTGTCTATGAGCACTATGAATCTGATGATATTTTTGGCTTCTGTAACTCCTGTAGCAGTAGGTTCTTATAGCGTAAGGTACCTTTTTTATTTGTTTTAAATTGATTACCAACTAGTTTTATCACATGCGCCCAGTCTGCCCTGGAAAGATTTGCTGAAGGGCAGTTTTCCATTCCCTTTATCCATCACCCTCATTATTTTTGTAAATATCAATACTTCATCTTCCCAACAAATTCTGCTCATTCTGCTCACCAAATGATGAGATCCCAGCCTTTTTAGTATCTCCCGATAAAGCACTTGTTCAGTCCCATAATTGTCGTCACTGAGGATCATGCTGAGAATTGTAAAACTGGCTTAGAGGTCTGGCTGGAAACCTGTCAAATGCTTTGCCTACATATAAGGCGGAATTAATTTCGGAGATAGCTCACATTTTAGGTGCAGCTCTTCCCAGCTCCGGGAAGAAGGGAGAAACAGCCCATTTTCATTCCAATTAATTTNCCCCCCATTCCAGCCCGTTTTAGAAAAGGAGGTTTAGTCCCCGGAGAAACGGCATCGCGCAGAGCAAGCCACGGAGCGATGGTGACACTCAGTGGCCCTGCAGGAAAAGTGCACCTTCCGAGCTCACGGGTTTTTTCCCAATTTATCCGGAAGACGGTGGTAGTAAATGAACCTTATACACAGGTAAATAAACAGCGCGTAGCATAAGCATGAACCTGAATAATGTGCTGTACAGATTCTTATAGTACAGGCATATAAACGGACATGTAGCCTAGGTAACTGTACTTGGTAGCCTATGTAACTGTACTTGTCTTCTTTCCCTTTCCCACACCCATTTACTCACTTCAGCCTAGAAGTGAGACCATCAGCTCCAGGTACCTCAGAAGGAAAACCCTGTCTCTTGTGATGAACTGTTCATTGTAGAGATTTTAAATATACCATTTATTTTTTATAATAGTGCCCTAACAAGGTCAGAATCCACTTGGGGCTATCTTGTGTGCTTACAGTCGTCCTCCTTTGAAGGGACCTACTTCACGCTTCTTTTAAGAGCTTCTCTTTGCAGAAAAGTCCCTTGCTGTCTGAGATGCTGATGACTAGGTTGCCTGTAAACTGCCTGTACTAGGCTCTTCTGGATCTTCTTTTTTTACAGATTAAAGCAACAAAACTTGGCAGGAAATTTCCCAGTTGCCTCCAGACCGTTTGGGCCACCAAGACCCACACAGCTGCTTGTAGTGAGGAAGGAAGTCTCCTGGCCACCAAGCCTACCTTTGCTTACACATTACAAAGGTTCCTTTCTTGCTCTGGAAGGTATTTCATTTCCTATGGATGTCACCCAGGACAGGGAGCACTTTTCAACAGCCACAGAACTGAGCAAGCATCGGATTGCCCATCCAGCACAGAGTAGCCACTTATTGTGTTCCCTAATATTTAATTCAAGAGGCAAAGACCTCACTGACTGCTACTGTACATTCCTATTTTATGGGAGCTTGCCACACAGCAGCTTTTTTTCAGCTCTGTGTTTTGCCAGCTTCCTCAGTCTCTCATCTGCAGCTGAATAACATCTATCTGATTTGAAAACACAGGCTGGAAATATCTGTTTGTATTCATATTTCACTCACTTGCTTGTTAAGTATTGCTGTGAGACTTTTCCATCTGCCCCCGTGTGGAAGGGCTGGTTCTGCCCACTTTATGGACCAATTGTTCTAAACAGTCAGAGAAAAAATGTATTTGCTGTCCTTTTACAAGCTGTGTTGATCAGGTAAAGGGCTACTACACAGGGATAACCCAAGCAATCCTTGTTACATGACCTGCTTCACTTTATGTTCCTTATCCTTTTTTTTTTCTCCCAAAGTACTACCTGTTTAGAAGTGTCATCTCTTCCCAAATTCCCAGCTTGTCTTGTTCATTTCTTTTCCATTGCCCCTGGGCTTGTAGACTTCATACCTTACTTCAGATTTTTTGGCATGACTCTCCTGGTAATTTCTCTTTTGGCAATCAGCTCTGTAAAGCTAGTACCCATTTTTTTCTTATCTAGTATCCCCTTTTTTATGAGTGCTATCTTCCTAATGGCACTGCATATCCCGCTGAGCCATCTGCATACACTCTGTTGTCTTGTTGCATGTGCTGCATCCTGAAATTCCACAGATTGCTGTCTTTTTTAAGTAGTGCCAGAGGTGAGGATTAGTCATTTAGGTTAATGTCTTGACAGGATGGGACTAGGTGTTGTCAGAGTCTAAACAGGTAGTGGATTTGGAGTGAGTGTTATTTTGGTTTCATTGCTGTATAGTTTTCTGTCTGCATGAACTGGTAAAGTATTTCTTCCTTAGCATTCTCTTGCCTGTCCCTACTCTTCAGTTGTGACAGAAAAATGACTCACAGGGTCAGGTAGTAAACCGGACCAGGGTTTAAAATGAGGGTGTTTTTTTGCTTGGAGTTTGGTTGCAGACCAACTATTGTGTTAATTGAATTGAAAAGGGAGCTTAGAGATGGGACTTGGGGAGGAGAGAAATTTAAACCACTATGGTGACCAAATGCAAAGTATGTAACCATAACATGCACAGTGTTTCCCTCTTTTTCATGCACTGAAATCTTCATCAACTCTCATATCATTGCCTTCTTTTCAGGTTCCACATACTTTATTTCACTTGCGCCCAAACTAATGTTCACGTAGAAACATAGGGCAAAGGAAATAGGGTGTTTCCAACACAGCAGGGAAGAGGAGAGCTGGAGCAATGAAGTTTTCCCTATGGAGGCAGAAAGCTCAGGTTGCAGACTCGGAGCATACTAAGAGGAAACCTGTTTTGAGGGATCTGTAGAAAGAAAGAGGAAAGAAAAGGCAAAGTGCTTGATGAATTTTTAGGAAGGTGTTTGTGGACTAAGAGATCTTATGGGATGAGTTGCAACATCTTTTTATCATTGACATAGGCATGTCCACTTGTACTTAGATTTGGGCTGCTGTGAGGACTGTATGGAAACGAAATAAAAAGAGATCATTTTAACCTTCCATAGTATGGTCAAGCCTTAGTCTACATTGAGATTAATACCTGGGCTAGAAACTGTGCCCACAACTAGTAAGTAGATTCCAATTCAACCTGCAGTCCAAGAAGGTTCTTATCACATGACAGGATTAAATGCAGAGCAGAGGTGGGATGCTTTTCCTGCCCTGCTCCAGCTGGAAGCCTGTTGACACTAACCTGAACTGCAGGGGGAAGCATATTCTCTTGCTGTGCGGTCACCTGTAGGAACAAGAGGGAAAGGGTGGTGAGCTGCAGGGCTGCATGGTAGGGTAGGGCCAAACTTCTTTCTCAGTAGCACAAACATCCCACTACCTTATTTTTTCACTCCTCGGACTGTGAGTGCAGAAAAAAAGAAACGTCTGTAGTGGGTCAGGCCAGTAATCTGTCCCCACAACATGTATTTTACAGCTGTAAAGGATAACCTTGTGCACTGTGATACCTTCTAATGCAAGGACCTTTTTTGTAAATAAAAAACTTTTTCACAGCATGTCCTGATAGCCATGCTTATTTAGTGATAATTAGTATTTTCACATCAGATAACATTCTTTAAATTGTATGTACTAAGCACAAAGATTCTTGTACAGGATGAAATAGCAGAGAGAGAGCATATTTAGCTCTGTAACAGCTGGATTAAAAAGTGTTCTTTTCTTGCCATGGTGTGGAAGGGGAAGCAAGACTGGAATTTAGTACATGATTTGTAGTGTTGCTTTCTAAATCTTCAGCAGCAGTTTTTCCATTTTGTTCTCAATTTTTTTTTAAAAATAATTCTTAATGTTCCATCTGCTGTTTTGTCTCATACTGAGCACAGAATAATCTGAGGGACTCAAAATATCATCAAGATATCTCTTCTCTGCACTAATAATTCATTTAGAGCTTTAAAGGGTAACAAATTTTTATTTTCCTATTATCCTCTGAGACATGGCGGGACACAATGGATGGTAGGATTATTACACTATACATGAAATGCATACAACTAAATTCTGACTTCTAGTGGATCAGGGTAGCACTGTGTAAGACTGATTTTAAATAAATGCCTGAATATTCTCAAGGGACCTAAAAAGCTGGAGAAATCATGGCAAATTGTCAGAGAAGTCTTCTAGCTTGAAGCTAGAGGAAGAAAATAAACATAGTCGGGGAACACATAACACCCCACAACATAATCATAGTGCCAGGCAGCCTTGTCTCAAGAACTTTTCTAAGCAATTGGCTACTTGAATATTGAAGTTTTGTACAGAGGAAACCCAAGTTTGAGGTTGCAGGAGGACGTGCACTGGAATAAGGGAGTTAAAGGGAATTAGGGTCACAGACATAATTACATCTGAGTGGGGGGTACAATAGTTACTTTACACCAATGTCAGTGAAATCTCACCTGGCTTATAGTAGTCATAGACATGCACTGTTGCAGCTTTCAGATTCTGCACTTCAACATCTTGTTCCACTGAGATGTTAAGCTTCAGAGAACTCTCACCCAGCTGGAGAGAAGAATGGAAGTGAGCAGAAATGCACTGATCATCTCAAAATCACCTACATACTAACTTTACTCCCTCTGCATCAGAGGGGTTTTTTTTCTTTTTCCAGGTTCTTCCACCCTCTTCCTCTTCTGTGAAAAGTTTAGCCTGCTTGACCAGCCTAGAGATTTGCATTTCTAATCTTCAAAAGTCCCCATGCAGAGTACTTCAGTTGCTACTACTTGAATGGGCAGCTGTGGTCTTCCTCTTACCTCCTCCAAGTAGATTGTGATTTTGTCTGGTTTTATCTCTGTCTTTTTCACAAGGGGTACCTTCTCCAGCTGTATAGGAAGGCAAGAGATGAGCTTGGTTAACATCGTCTTATTGACCTTCCCTGTTTCACAGCAGGCTTGGTATTTGTCAGTGAACCACTGTTGACAAGAGCACTTAGCCTAGCCTGAAGACTAGTCAGGTTTTCCTTCCTTGGCATTGAGATTGCTGGGAGCATACATCAAGCCTTAGAAAATATTTTTCAGTTTTGGTTATAAGTGTCCTTGGGCTGTGGTCCTACTTTCATCACTTGTAGCAAAAGGAAAACTGGTTAGTACGAGGCTGTGTTGGATCTTCCTAGTTATTGTGTGGAACACTGGAGCATGTCATTGAGCAACTCAATGGGATTCAACACCACTTTATGGAATATCCCGAAAAATGGCACTGGAAACTGCAAAGGGGCCCAATGCACCCCAGGTGATTCTACTAGGTGCTTTTTTCATCTTCTCTCTGACCTCTTCCCCTGTATGCAATCCTTACTATGAACATGAAAAACGGCACAACCACTTGTGCAAGTGGAAAGCTGCCTTGTGAAATAGCCTGTTCTCTGGCACTTCTTAAATGTTTGAATATTTCTGATTGAGATACATCTGGAAAATAGATTTTGATATCCTCAAGGAAAGCCAAAGGAAAAGTCTTACCTCTTTCACGGAGCTCTGAACAGGAATGAACCCTGACAGCATCTCCACCTCCAGCAGGGCCATGTTACTCGTCCCACGGTCCCCTACATATCTGAAGGGGGTCAGGAGAGAAGCACATCAGATGTGGAAGGCAGTACAGCATTTCTAGGAGATACTAATGGACACTTCCAAACTTTGCCCTGCCCTACAGTGATATGAAAGCTCAGCAGTATGTCTGACTGGTGGGATAAAGGGACAAAGAATGGTCCCCATCTACTCACTCAATATGGACACAGACTGTGCAGCAAATGCATTATGGTTAATGTGGAAATAATGTGGCTTCCTGTTGCCCTCTCCAACAGGTGGAAATGGCCTTTGCTGTTACATACTGAGAGTGGAAACATCGCTGTTCTCTTTCAGTAAGGACAGTAAGGGAGGGAGAATATGGATCAAGACTCTCACCCTAGACAGATGCAGGCAAGCGAAATGTGGATAAGGACTGGAGTTTCTAGTGTCTAGTTCCGTCAGAGGTTCACACTGCAGGGGGATGCACCTCAGGCCAAGCGACCCCTAAAATGGGAGCTCAGCTGCTGGTGCTCTGGGGACTGCTGACCTGCTCTGTGCTGCCTGAGATGGTTTCTGTGGTTCTACAAGACACTGCCAGTGCACTGCCATGCTTCTCCAGGCCTTAATTCTCAGTTAACTATCTCCTTGGGATCTATGGAGAAGAAAAGGGTCATCCCTGTGTCTCTGATTCTACAGAGAGGAGGCTGTCATGAGGTTCTAGTCATACAACTGGGTTCATACTTTTTTTCCACTGAAGAAAGAGTCTCAAGGGATCTCATACCTGACAGACACATGGATGTCAAACTCTTTCCTGACACCATCACATTCTCTTGGTACTGTTTCCACATCCAGGACAAAGACCTCTTCTGTTTTTGGTGGTGGGATGTTATAGTGCAAAGCAGTCTGGTGGAGGAGAAAACACCTCTGTGAATGGCCCCAGAGTTTTCCTGAGTAAAGCACTATCTGTGCCTCCAACTTTAACAGATTGCTAGCCAGTGGCTAACACAGTTGGACCCAGATGCACTTTTTGTTCAGAGATGTGCTGTTTAGCACATTGCATCAGATACACCTGCCAAATGCAACCCCAAATCTGGAGACTCAGCTATCTTGTGATTCAAGGCCTCATTCAGTCTCATTAAAAAAATAAAAAAATTAAATTAAAAAAAAAAGGAGAGAGAGAGAAGTTGTTAAGGTTCAAGGCAGCACATTAGCTAAAACACTGCCCCACAAGGACAAAGAAGTGTAACTGTTAACTCTTGACAAGGTAGTAGTCAATAGGTCTCAAGGGGAAAATACTGGTACAACAATTACAAATCCCTTAAGAAGAACAAAATTCAAAGAAGACAGCAGGTGGGATGATCACACTATTCCAAAGAGCAGCATAGGCCAATCTTCTTCCACCTGCCTGGTTACTGACTGCCTCCCCAGCGTGTTCTCATCAGATGTCTTATGCTCATTGACTGTATGCAAGTGTATCCAAGCAGTATGGTTCTAGTTACCTCCAGTATGCATTAAAAATTAATAATTGTTGTGTCCCCTTGACTAGACACTGCTTGCAGATTCTCTGTGAGCATCATAAGACTCTCTGTGGGCATCATCTGAAGAGAAGTGACCCAGCAAAAAGGGTTTTCACAGGGAGTGATGTGAATTCTTTGTTGCTCACAAGTGAACAACTATCAAAACTGCCAGAAAAATAAGATTTATCCTCCTGATGGATCAGTTGTGTTGGTATACTGGAATAAGAAGACCGTGGTACCACATCACTCCTTATCTCTGCATAACAACCCCAAAGAATTTTGTGTCAGAAGAGAGACATTGCTCCTGGAGCAGTGACATCAACAACACACATTCAAAACAGAAGCATGTACTCTTCTATGTCTCATTTCTCCTGACTTCAGATCTACTGGTCTCTTAACAATGGCATACCTCTGTAGGACAGGACAGCAAAGCTGAGACATTTCTGAGAAGATACCAGAGATGGTTACATGAAACCATGTCAACAAAGTACACTTGAGTACCTTCAAGTTTGACATGATTCTGCCTAGAAGGCAAAATCCTACTCAGAACTTGGGGCTATAGAAGCCGCCAAACCTCACTTCAGCAGTCAGAGGCAAAACCTGAGAGGTCTGTTCCTTACATATACACACCTGGACATAAACACAGCCACTGCCCGTCGCTTCCACAGTGTAGGTCCCTGTGTCTGCAAGGAGAGATGCCTGATGCAGGACCAACTTGTTGTTCCTGTGCACGTGGAACTCCAGTGGAGAAGCCCCCATGCCTTTCACTGCCACCTTGACATCTCTGATCTCCTGAGGAATCAGGGCTGCATACTGAGCGAGGGCCTGCAGGCTGACAACCGTATCCTGGAGGGAGAGTCAGAGTCACTTTGTTGCGGGGCCATGCAGGACAAGACCCAGTACACCAGTTCAGGGACTGCAGAGAGAGCTACAGCCCTCATGGCCCTGATTCACACTCTGACAAAGGCAGGCTCTATCCCACCAGTGCATAGCTAGGGTCTATGCCACAGGCAGCAGGATGATTTCTGTTACCTGGAATGGACAGCTTCTGAGCTCTGGGCTTAGCAGTGCCAGAGACCTTGGGTAATTCCAATTACACTACACAGAGAAGAATTTACCCATGGCACTCTCTTTCCCTGAGCAAACAGGGCTCACATATCTTTGTCTGCAAAGGATGAGTCTAGAGTGACATGCACATGAGAGATGGGCACATCAGTCCAGGCACAACAACTCTTTCCCCCATGATTTTCCCTGTTTTGTTACCTGTGTGGAAGCAAATCCTCCGAAGGCATTTCTTTGTGCACTGAGCCAGCGCACAAGCTTGCTCACTGAGGCTTCATTGGGCGACAAGTCTGGTTTGGAGACATGAGCCAGGATAATGTAGGCTACCGTCTCAATCATGGAAGAAGATTTTCCATCAGCAGATCGTGATGTCAGTAGCTGTTCTGATGGGGGAAGAAATATGTGGAAGAGAAGAATTGTAGAACCCTGTGTATTTGAATTTATGTCTCCAAGCTTCAGCACTTTTGCTGTTTCCAGTTACTTGTGCCTATTGTACAAGAACTGCCCAGTCTTTGAGGGCCAATTGCTGTCAGGCTACCGGAGGAGAAAGACTACCCAACTTACTTTGCTGGCATCCTCACTATGCAGTGCATAGTGAAAGGCAACTTAAGCAAGACCTGGGCTCCCACTTCAGGTCCAAGCTCACAAGTGCTGAATACATCTGAGTTCAGTTGAACATTTGCTGCAGTGGTAGTAGGGGACTAACCAAATTCAGCTAAGAATTTAGCCCAATTGTGCCAGGCTTAAATGTGTAGGAATATTCTGCAATGGTGCAAGTGTGAAAACCTGATAGGCTTTTAAGTTCCAAGTCAGTTTTCGAAACAAACTTTCACTTTTGAAAGAGGAACCACCAAATCACTTGTTTGCATAGTAACAGCCTCAAGACTTCAGAATTTAGCTAAGGTCCTCTACAGAGAACTTTCATCATATGTATCACAGTGGTAGGTATTTTTCCTTTTTCCATGTATACTACAGAGGCAGCTCTGAAGAAGTACTGCACTAAATGTGTGCTAATCTACTCCTTCCAGTTTGCCCACTGGCTGTCCTGTGAAGCCAGCTGGCAGCTTGAGTGGCTATGCATTGAGGAATACTCAGCACTGGTAGCTGGTCAGGCTGAAAAATCATCTCTTCCTTTGGTTTTTTTTAATATGTTACTTTACAGACCTCAGTGTGGTTCACCACACTGCCAGACAAGCAAATGTGGGAAAGAACTTACTTAAACTAACTTAGGTAATATTACCAACTGTTTAACCACAGGCTTAGGTGCTTTGAACACCCATCCCAGCATCCTCACTCAGGACAGAAGTCTATTTTTTTCCCCAAGCAAATGAGAGAAAAGGAAGAACCAAGCTCAGCAGCACAGCAGTAAAGGTCCACCTACCCAAGGGCCCTCAGTTTGAGTAGAGCAGCAATGGGAAAGCAGTCAAAAGGTCTGAATTTTTCAAGTCAATGTCCTGACCAGCAGCTGAACAGACATGGTGAAACAAGTTTGCTCTGCAAGATCTCTTGTACTATGTATGAATTGCTGAAGAATGAGAGGAGCACCATGTCACAAATAAGCATTTTAACTGCACAAATTAGGCATGGATCACCTCTGCTGCTTTTGATTAGCAATTGTTTCCTGGGTCTGAGAAAACTAGAGATTCTCATAGCTTGAATAAATTATGATTTTCTGACACAAAAGCATATTTGTGAATAGCTAAATTTCCCAGAATACTGTAATTAAATGCTACAGATATCAGACCTTGAACACAGTCATGATCTTTAGGACCCCAAAGCAACAACCTACCAGTTTCCTTCTCTACCATATCCAGGAGCTGCTTTCTCATCTCCATGTCCTTACTCAGTGTGAAGACATAAGCCATCAAAGCCTTGACATAAAGGCTTGTCTCATCAAGTGTTACCTTCTTGAGGCAATTTAAGGCATTATCCAACATGGTGTCCTGAAAAAGAAATCCAAACCAAGTGAATTTCCTCTGATCAAACAACATGTTGTTGTGAACCTGTATTCCAGACGCATCCTTGATGTATTTTAGTGCTAACCTCTCTCCCAGGACTGTGAAGCGTGAGGTAGAGTGGTCAAAGCATCACTGACTGTGGGTTGAAAGCAAAGGTGTGCTGGACTTATCCTTGGGATAGGGGATTGCTAATACACTGGAGAATCCAGCTGTAGGAAGAATCTGGTAACATGCTGGCTCAGAATTGTCAGACACACATGCTGTGGGTGTCTGATTCTGAAGGGTATGATGTTTTTAGAACTGTACCATTAAGCCTGGAATATCAGTTCTATTTTTTCTAGGACAGTCTACTCTTGTCTTAAAGATCACTGCTTTTATTTGGGGAGAGTGCATACCTGAAAAGTAGTCTTTTTTTTCTCCTTTAGCTCTGTTGATCAGTTTAAGGAAAACCATTGCCTCTTCCTGCAAAACCTTTGTTATTTTCAGACACAATTGTTTCCCTTGAGATGAGCTGGGAAAAGCAAGTGCTCTGCTTTGCTGAAATTCAGGCCATTTATATTAAGAACTCTTCACCAAGTTAAAATTTTCCTGTTTAGTTAATTGTGTAGCAAGGTGGGAATGACAGAACCTTTCCCCAGCTCAAGCAGGGTCCTCCCTGAAGCCCCCAGCCAGGGGAAGAATGAATGGTGGAACATGCTCCCAAGCCCTGAAAGAGTTCAGATGTGACTTACATTCCTCTCCAGATGGAGTTCCACCAGTGCAGCAGCAATATAGGCCGTTAATGAGATTGTATCATCCACACCCCCCTGCAAGCACACAGAGAGTCATCAGAAAAGGACAAACCCAACCTCTGCTTGCCTGTCATTGTATAGCCCCAAAACCTGCATCTGAGAGAGTACAGCAATGTGCTTCTAAGCATTCTTGGACAGAAGAGCCTTCCAGGCTCACTTGCTGAATATCCGGAAAGTTTGCTGTTGAGGGCAGTCTCAGCCATGTTGTTCGCATAGCCTAGACATCCCTTCTCATAGAAAGGTGTGAAAGAAACTGTAAAGCAATTTATTTTATTAAATGTTACCATTGTACACTTGAATAAAGTTTTTATGATGCAGGATTTGCATACAAGAAGTTATGCAAGTTTACATATAAGTTATCTGACTTTGAGAAACTATAGGTTTCTCAAATATGTGTTGAACAGGCTTTCAGGAGATGGTTTTCATCTCAGAGGACATTTGTTCTTGTGGAGGTTCTGCTTATATCCTCAGATATGAGACAAGAATACATCTAAAATAGAGGGGGAAATTGGGCTAAGAAGCATCTTCACCTGACTAGAAGAAATTTTGTGAGGCAGGTGGAAGTGCAAAACCTATTCCAAAAAGTTCTCTTCTGATAGAAAGCTCAAGATGGGAAGTTAATTACAGTCAGACAAGGATGAACAGTCTGCTTATATTTTGTTCTGCATCCAAATTTTAGGGTAAAAAAAGTGTAACCCTTTGCTTCAGTAATGTAGCAGCCTGTTTTCTTTCATAAATTTGCCTTGTATTTAATGTGGGCAATTTTGCAATCTGACCAGTGTGGATTATTTGTACTTTCACAAAGGCAATGAACCAAGTACTACCATGCTGCACACACACTGTTCATTCAGTACCTAAGTTCTAGGGCATGTTCACCAAGAGTTTTGTGCATTTCCAGCTACACTGCAGGGATCATTTGGGGGATGCCAAGCTCCAGAAGTCATATTTTTGGGGCAGTTCAGGGACAACTGTGTCTTCAGACAGTCCTGTATTAGAGCACATAGAATACTGTGCACTATAAGGTACAAGAAGAGGGAGAATCCAGCCAGGGTATTCTAAACAAGCACTAAAATATAAAAATATTTCTCATTTCCCTGTGCCTTTGTAGTGCCTTGGCACAATCAGCTGTGTTGTCTTTTGGCTAGAGTGAAAATTAAGAAAGCGTAGCAGAGTCTAAAACATCACACGAAGGAAATGACTGCTGTTTTAGGCCATGTTTTTCATCCTGCTCTGGGAAGATGCCTTAGCTATGCTAAGCCATGAGGACATTGCTTTGTGCTACTGTTCACAGTGGAAAACCCCAAGGAAGCAACCCTGTGCCTCACATGGAGTTCCTCCTGCTCCCACTCCCATGCCTGGCAAGCCATACCTTCAGATCATTGTTGAAGAGCTTCCCCACACTCTGGAAGCAGCCACTGGGCAGCTGGTGCTCCTCCAGCCAGCGCAGAGCGCTGCGCACGTGGTCCTTATCGATGTAAATGTGGGAGCTGGCCTGTCCAAAGGACCTGGCTACAAAAGCTGTCAGCCTGTGAGCAGAGCACGGGGGATCCCATGTCACAGCCAGGAGACGAACTGGCAGGGATGATAGGTTTAGGATGACCATAGAAATTCTGGTCACTCACCACGTGTTGCCCTGCTCATCCCCTTTCCCAAAGGCACTGTAGGAGCCATCGTCGTGTTTGTAGAGCAGCTGGCGCTGGTAACCTGTGACAACAGGATGTGAGTGACCGTGAGCACCTGTAGCACCTCAAACTGTATCCTGCCCATGGGAAGATGGCTTCACAGCAACAGGCTTCACCAGGTCCTACAGTCAGAGCCGCTGAGACGAGCACACCACCCCCAGCTCCCCCTGCACCCTACAGCATCAGTGTGACAAGAAGCAGTTGCACAGCTCTGCTGAGGTGGCCATGCAGCTGTTCTGCATTACTGGAGCTGTTTGGAGCAAGTGCTGTGGGTTCCTGCCTTGCTGTTTTGCAGCAAGGGTGATATCCTCAGCCATCTCATGGCTCCCCATGTGCCTGGGAGCTGTGAATAGAAAGAGGGGTAGGAGTGAGAGGAAGGCTTTTCCTAGAGCGGATACAAATGAAATCCTAATTGCTTTTCAGCACTTCCCCTAGCCCTGTTGGGATTCAACAAAACACTTTTTTATGGGATGTACATGAAGCAACAAGGCCATGCCTTTGAGCTCTGAGGGCAGAATGATGTCTGCATCTATTTGCTCTCCCTCTACTCTCCTCACAGCCTTATTGTTTACCCTTTGTCTTTTCTCTCTGCCACCACCATTCTCTTGGGTAGGCCACCCTCTCCCAGACACATGTACATGTTCTCAGTACATGCTTGCAGTACCAGAGAAAAAGGAGGAAAGAAAAGGATTCAAATCCTGTCCAGACAAGGAGACTGGCAGGCTGAAATATGAGGCACATTACAACATGAGACAGACACTGGCACTATATTAAATTCAGATTATACTGGAGAGAACTGACATGATCCCAAAATATATTTTCAAAAACATGGGGAAACTCTAAGCTACTGAAGTCCTATTTCCAAAGGCCACTCTTTATTCCATGTAATAGCAGCTGATGCTCTCTTTTCACAAGGTGCTTCTGTCAGCCTTGGACTGATAAGGGAACAAACAGGCATCACATAATGATGGAAATCACTAATTACCTACACCTTTCTCAAAAAAGCGGACTTAGTACCTCAGTTACCAAAAGAGACAGTGCTTTCTTCAGAAGCTTTTCTTTCCATGAGGCATTTCCCTTTTCTGTGATACCTTCCTCTGTCACAACTTTGGCAGCACTCCCACTCCTGCCCTTCAGCTCCCCACCAGACCCACGCCCCATACTCTTGATTTATTGCAGCTTCATTTTGCAGCAGAAAGAAGGACAATGCTTACCTGTTGTCAGAAACCTCAGTGCTTTGTCCTTAATTTCTGGGTTCAGCTGTTTAGTCTTGTTCAGGTACTGGAGTATGAAGATGTTTGGTGCAAACTGGACCATGTTCTGCTCACCACAGCCAAAGGGCATGCTTAGCAGCTGGTCTAAGTTTTGAAGTGCTGGACCCATGATGTCACCTTACATTTGAGAGGAGAGACAGGAGAAGGAAAAAGCACAGACACTGAGCAGTGTGAAACAAAAGGACTCCTGGCTTCCCTAGACCCAACTGGGATCCCAGAAAAGAGCCCTGACTGAAAACCTGTGATTAAGATTCTGGTGACCCCTCCTACATTAGGCCAGCACCACAAGGGAAGACAGAATGGTTCTGGGAGGAGGAAGGAAAGCCTGGGGGGATGTGGAGAAAGGTAAAGAGAGCTGCCTTTCCTGAGTGGGCACCAAGGTGGGAAAGGAATTACAGAGACAAAGTTGGTGGAAATACACGGGGGTGGTTTGGTTCACCTAGGTGGATGGCAGTGACAGAAGTCAGGGAGGATATCCTTGTTTGTGCCTTTTCCTCCAGACACTCGGGGATCACCTAGAATCCTTCCTTATGAGAGGAATAAGTGTTGGAAAAGATCACTTGATCCACATTTCTGAGGCCAACATCACACCCCTTACAGATGATCTCATGAGGAGCTGGGTCAATGCAGCAGTAAGGCCGAAGCTTTGTGCATGTTTTTTTCACTACAGACCCAGGGGCAGGGAAAGCCTTTCTTACCAATCACAGAAAACGTGACTTGGGCAGATCCCTCCAGCACTTCTGCAGGCAGAGTCAGGGAGAATTCTTCAGAGATGGTGTTATCTGAGGAAGGCAGAGCCCAGACATTTGTCCCATGGAGAAGCCATTCATACAAGTGTAACATCCCAGGAGGCCCAGGTGAAGCATAATGTGACATCAAGTCACAGGAGCCAAGACTTGCAAACAAATGCATCAATACAGGAAACTTTGCCAGGTAAAAGATTGACATGGACAAATTATAGTGGTTGTTCTCCCAGGCAAGACCGGTGCCACCAGTGCTTGGTCTCTAATTAATTCCTCCCCACCTCTGGGTATTTTCAGTAACCCTGTCCCTTCCATCCTGGTCTCATGACCAATAGCATTCAGGAATTTTTGTTCCCTACCTGCAGGACAGAGAAAGGCATTTTGGGTCTTCTCTTGTAGGACACCTCCTGGCTGCAGATGGAAAAAGAGTAGTTCAGGTAAGGAAGACAGGAAAGGAAGTCACCCTGCTTTAGCAAGTTTGTCTGATGTCCAAGAAGGGGCTAAACTTCCTCTTAGCATTTGCTGACTGCCCCAGGGGACACACCCCACCCCCCAGGAGTTCTCCACCCTGAGATGTGACCAACCTTCACAAGCAGAGATTTTATCACTGTGTCTCTCCCTCCTTGCAAAGGTGTCACAGCAATCCTGTTACCACACAGACTGTGTGACTCTTCTGCCACACTGCTCACGGTGACATTCACTCTGCCTGCAGGGAGCATGGGGACACGTTTACTGAGCACTTGCAGCAGACAGCTGTACATACAAGCATTAGGTCCAGACATGCAGACGTGGGCAAATTCCACCCCTCCTCCCACCAGCTGCCACACATCCCTACTGCCCAGCCTCACCCAGCCTGGTCGCCGTCACGTTCCACACAAAGGTTTTTGCTTCATTGGCACAGAGGCAGCTGGAGAACTGGCAGCTTGGACAGGCATCCACCTTTAGTTCTGGAGTCTCTGTGAGGGTGGTGTGGACCTGGGTGTGGTTGGATGTATTGGGTTAGTGTTAGTAACAGGCACTGCACCAAGCAGCAAATACCCTGGGTCACAAAGTGCGAGGTTGTGCTTTATGGCCCAGACACCAGCATCTAGGGCTCCTGAGGAGCTCAGAGCTTGCCTCTGGGCTCAAGGTTTTCTTCTGATAGAGGCCATGTAATTGGGGAAACCCACTTGGAGGAACTCACCTGGATGCAGTCCTTGAGGTAGTTGAAAACAGTGGCTTTTAGCTTGAAAGTCTCTCCTTGGATCACAGAGTATGGCAATGATACATCCACAAAAAAAGGCTGGAAGACCCTAAGAGGGGTCAGAGGTGAGAAGCCAAAGCCAGTGTCGGCAACACAGAAGGTGTTGGCATTCCATTCTGTGATGGTGTCAGGTACAGCAACTTGGAGAGACGCTTGTCCATCGCCCCTACAGCAGGAAGCAGAAGAGGAGGACTTGCTTAGAAGCAATCAGAATACTCTAGGAGCATCCCCGGGGAAGGAAGGCAGAGGCTGTTACCAACCCAACAGAGACCAAATCCCAAATCCAGGTCTCTGGGAAAAGCGTCCTTGGTTTTGGCTTCTCCTTGTCATCAGAGTGAGGTTTAGAATCAGCATGGGTAGCTTGGCTGCCTGGTAGAAAGTGAGTGATACCTCAGAAAACAGCATATACAGCTACAGGTGAAACTAGCTCTTCATTCACAGGCAATCTAACACAAACCACAAATGTTCTGTGACACAGAACAAGAGTGGACAGGGTCTGTGTTACAATGAGAATCTGACACAGTGTGGGTATCTTTGGGGAACAGAGCTTTAGGGGGACAGAATTGGACAGAATTTAGCCCAAGGCTCAGTCTGACAGATTCAAATTTTGTCTGCATCCAGGGGGAGACAGCATGCTAAAATGGAGTCACACTCCTTTAAATAATCTGTGAAAGTGCTGGCAGAAAGCACACTACATTTTATATGAAAAACACTGAACATAGGAACATCAAGAAAGCATGGAGATTTGAGCTTTTACCTGTGATTTGTAAATCAGGTCCATTGAAATGGACACAAGCTTTGTTGCTCTCAATACACAAACAAGAAACACAGCAGGATGGGGGTCAGTTGTCTCAGCTGCACGCTGGCCAGAACTGGGAAAGACCCTTCACTCAAGAAGTTGGACATGTGTGTTCCTTACCAAGAATAGGCTCTTTTCTTAGATATATCTTCTTTTCAAAGTCTGGAAGCACACAGGAAACAGGTTTCTTGATTCTAGTGTTGGTAAATATTTTCATGCGCAGTTTCTGGGAAAATAGTGCAGACAGTAAATAATTTATAAATAAAAGGAAACAAGGAATGTTGAAACTATCTCATGATCATGGGTATCAAATGGGAGCTGGTGGCCTGTGACAAAAAACTTTTAAATGCTGCTTGTTTGTAACTGTATGCGTAACCTTACAGGCTCGGACTCTGACCAGTGTATGAGGAATGGAAACCAGTTTCTGAGGAGAGCTGGGACCAACTATTACTTCTCTTACAAGCAGATTTCAACTAGATGTGCACTTCATATGCCCAACCCTAGTAATGGCACATAGTCTAAGGAATAAGCATCTAGGAGACAGCACAGTAACATGCCTTTTTAAGGGAATCAGGGTCTGTATTTGTATGGTAGAATTCTGTCAACTTAAGAAACCCATGCAATTCAGACTACATTTTGGGTTGTTTTCAGTGTGTTGTTACCCTCTTCTGCTATTTTGAGGTTCTTGCATATATTTTATTGAAGAGCATTCTGCCAGAAGCAGCACTTCTTGCATTTCAGTTAGCAGACATGTTAACACTTTTCTGGCTATCATGCTTGTTAGCATATTAGTTTATTTTGTTGTTTGTCTCAACAGTTAGCTATAAAGACAAACTGTGAAAGACTTCCTTTTATTAAAACTGCTTTGAGGATGAGTAAGGAGACAGTCAATGAAACACAGAGCAAAGTAGTTTGTAAATAAAATAATAACCAAGTGGTGATTGGTCAGAATATGGTGAGGTGCTCAGGTATTACTGCTGTATTCTTGCCACTCTGCCTTTGTAGTTATGGGAGGCTGAAGTACATTTGTTCATTTTTACACTATCTTTTTCTTATCAGGTGGTTCCTACTGTGCTTACTCAGCTTTCCCCATAGTCCCCAAATGAGTGTGGCTACACTGAACAACAAGGAACAGATGACTTCTTGTAGGCATTCAGGACGGCATATTAGAACTCACTAGCTCAGGAAAAGTTTAGAGGAGGTGCAGGCACTCACCTTAAACAGGCTATAGACATCAGCCTCACTTTGGTACCATGGTGCACCCATCTGAGCCCTCTTGTGGGGGCTGGGCTGCTGGGGCAGGCAAGGGTATCCCTCAAAGTCCTCCAGGCGGTAAGGCAAGCCTCGTCCCCCAACCGTGAAGCGTTCCTCAAAGAGTTCCTCATACAACTGCCATGGGAAAACACAGGCCTCCAAACTGAGCTGGCCAACCAGCACGTGTGTGGGTCAAACTTTTGGGTTGTAGCCCTCTATGACATGTTGAAGCGCTTTGTGGTTGAGAAAGTTGGTACTGACCCAGCTTACAATAAAGGACATAATATAAAGGACATATATAGGATAATATATACTGAAGGACATAAATCCAAGTACTGAATGTAGGCAAGCAGCTTTTAGGCTGCAAAACAGTTCAAGCCTTTCAACACTAGGTGCAAAATTAGGATAAAAATGTTTCAGTTTAGACACAAGGCATTGGCACCTCTGACCTACATATTTAAAGATTATTACTTTAAATATCTGTTAGTAGATGATGGCAGTGCTCTGTACTAGGACAGCATCCTTATGAAATGGACCACCAGATCACACTGTGGGCCCTATCAAGAGGTGTAGTGTGTCCCCCTGGATTCAGTGAGGCTTCTTTGTAACACACTGTACTGCTATAGTTTAACTTACAGCTCTGCATGAGGCATATACCTGTTTTATCTGTAGTACCCATCATGGATTTTTGTTAGGATTTTCAATTTTTGCAGTATTTTTGCTCCAAGTTTTAAATTCATTCCTCTGAAACACACAGCTGCTTCAAGGTAGGTGTCTCCAACCCTTCTGATTCTCAGAATCCACCTAGGTGCTGACAAAATACTGACCACTTTTCACTAGCCACAGTGTGCTCTGGGTGTTCTCATCTAGCTACTGTTTTCTAAAGAACTGCTCTGAACCACTGATCTGTCACATGGTTATAACTCAGCAGTGGTTGGGGCAGAGGGATAGGAGGACCCTGCCAGGGCAAAATTCCATTTTAAAAGCTTAACCTCACTGGTTGGTGGAAGATGGTAGAGCAGAGATGTGGATGTGAGGGAGGCTGATAGGCACCCTCCCTCCAAGCAGCAAGCACCAGGATCTCCTTGAAGCAGCTCTCCCTGCAGTGCCGTGTAGCACCCACCAGCCTTCAGGCAGAGGCTGACAGCACAGAGCTGAGGATGAAGAACACCATCACCCCATAACTGCTCAGAGGCCGAGGAAGGGGGATGGCAGGGCAGCCACCTAACCTTACACTGTCCTGGGATGTACTCTGGGCTTCCTGCCACCCATGCATGGAGGCAGAAGGCAGGCAGACATTAGGGGGTTGGACAGGGCAGGCTGCACTCACCCTGTCTGCTGTTAGGGTTTGGTTTGTCTTCAGCAGGACGCTCTTGTCGACAGCTTGCACAGAGCACAAGGACCCTGGAGCAGCCTTGAGGTTCAGTCTGACTTCTGATCCTGGGACCTCCTCCTTGTGTGAGAATTCCAGTGCCACCTGCAAAAGAAGTCAAGGTCTGGGGGCTTAGCCTTGGAGAGTGGGACCCTGTGACTCTTATTTGGGTAGCAGAGCGAAAGCCTTTGAAAAAGGTAGGGAAGGGGGATGAGGTTCTGAATCAGGCCATCTGGAAATCCTTTGGGAAGGTTGAAGAGGCTGCAGTGCACACAGCCTTAGCCAGAATTCCTCTACCACCACACATCCACAACCCTCTGATCCAGAACTACCACAGGGAGCTGAGCAGACAGGCTTCTCCTCTGCATTAGGAAGCACATGAGGGACAGTGTGCTCCCAAGTCAGTAAAGGGGAACAGAGGGAGAAAACAGAGTTCAAGGGGACCTGGTTTACTCCTTGAGCAAAGCTTGCTGGTTGGTGTCATGGAGAGCAGGACTAGGAATTCAGGGAGGAGGAGGTTACCTATCTTGTTTCCCAGCCAGAAATACTAGGCATCTGGTTTTGCCTATATCGAGCTTACACCATTCAGATGAGGATAAAACAGGACCAGGACTCACAGCAGACCAGAGCACATCAACGATTCTATCCCACTCCTTGTGTGACTTCTGCTCACCTTATGTCTAAAGCACTTTTCTACTTCAAACTCCTCCACATCAGCCACCACCTCTCCATCCGAGAAGACCGCATACACCAGAAGCTTGATGTGAGGCAGGAAGTCATTGCCAACAGGCAGAGTCAATGAGAAGTGGCCCTGCAGATCTGCACAAGACGGCAGATAGGAAGAGAGGGACAACATCCAAATGAATCAACTCACTGGAGGGGGACACACATTAAGAATCAAAAGAGGGACTTAATAATTTCTACCTTGCAGATAA
The DNA here is from genome assembly GCA_008694505.1 of Cyanoderma ruficeps. Lineage (NCBI taxonomy): Eukaryota > Metazoa > Chordata > Aves > Passeriformes > Timaliidae > Cyanoderma > Cyanoderma ruficeps. The sequence continues at coordinate 19,023,399 of VZDJ01000623.1, forward strand.
GAACACCCCACAGAGACAATGTCACAAATTAACAATAAACCAAGCACATCAGCCGTTTCCTCGACTCATATCTTCTCCAAAGGTACAAGTTAGCATAAGATTGGATATCAGATCAATTAGACAAGACAGAAGGAGGACAGTTGCCTAGAAAGACACTGAATTGAGAAGAGATTAGTTGGTCTCAGGAGAAGGATCATCACTAAGAACTCAGTTCAGTATCTCCCACCTGTGGATAAGAATAACACCTGCAGACAGAGTCAATGGAGAGCGGTCAGTTTTCTGGGGTGTGTTATGAGACACTTAAGTTCTCGTTTTTTTACTCACTCTCATGCTGGGTAATTGGCACCTTCTTCTTTCTGCTGAAAAGGATCTTGCCTTTCGCTATCACCTGAATAACAGAGAGAAGCACCACTGAATTCCGAGAGCATAAGGAGTGTATGAAAAGAACACAAGAAGAGAGAATGATGTCTGACAAATGTTCCCCCAGAAGTTTCTCTGGCAGGACATGATTTCCAGAGTTCTGCAGCAGGGATGCTGATGGTATAGCTGGGTAGGACTTGAGATGTGTTGGTTAGGCCATGAGAAGGTGGGGCTGCTTGCAAAGCCAGAGGTACTTCTGGAGCTATGGGCTGCTGCTCGTAAGACCCAGTGAACTCTGATCTTTGCATTACTAGGATACAGTGCTTTTTGATTGTACGAGTGAGTCCAGCTCGGTAAGCAAGACAGTCATAACCTCTCGGCTAGGCTTTAGTCACACCCTTGCTTTGACTCACTGTCTTGAAAGTGGACTTCATCAAAACACTATTACATACCTCTGGTGTGCATCGAGGCCCTGTGCAAAGGCCTTTCAAGCTTTTCCCTGCAAAGATGCAGGCAGGGGAATGTCAGTTGCCCCAGAGATTGCCTCTTAGTTCTCAGACAGATTGCCCCAGACACAGACAGACATCTGGGGCGCACCTTCTGGGCAGAGTTCAGGCTAGCCCTCCACTGCCATCCATGTGGACATAAGAGAAAGCAGGGCAAATGGCAGGCATCTATCACCCAAGCTTAGGTCAGGACATGGATAACAAAGCAACATAGCTGGGGGCTAGGAGCAGGTCCAGGAACTGGAAAGCAGGCACAGGTTTGGGCAGAACAGAAGTTACAAACTGACTGTCTAGGAGTAGCTTTACCCGTCCTTTAAGTATCTCTGTGCTGTGAGAAAAGGGTAAAATGCCAGTAAGCATAACCTTGCCCTGAGAATCATGTCTTCTGCTCACCAAGTAGTAGAAATTAATGTGGTCTTCTTCAGAGCTGAGCTTATTCTGGGAAAGGATATAATCCACTTGCACTTCCTGCTCTTGATCACAAGACATCACATCATCCTTGGCCTTGATCTCAAGGAAGCTGTCACTCTCAGAGTAGAAAGGTTTCAGCCAGTGGAAGCTGTCCTCTTCTTGACTTTCAGCAGGAAATGGACTGTCATCACTTGGAGGCTTGTAGGTACCCTTCCGAGCACAAAAACACAAGGTGGCAATACAATTAGTATCAAGTGATGCAAGGGAACTTGTACACCTGCTGAAACTCTGTTATCACCTGAGCTGATGGCAGACTGCACATCTGTATACTTAAAGTAACTTGTTGAAATGTCATTTTAAAGTCTCTTATGAGATTTCCTCTTACAAAGTTTTAGCAAAAATCTCAGCCAAGTAGATTTGACCCCAATCTCATTTTTCCCCCTTGATCTTTTCATGGGACACACCCCACACCAGACAAAAAGTTTTCAGTGTCTGATGTCTGATACTCACTCTCAGGGAAACCATTGTGCTGTTCCAGCTGGTGGTATCCAGTGTGAAATGAGCTCCCCCCTTCTCATCGGTGAGGAATGACAGCCGTGTCTCCTCATCATTGACGTCAACTATTAGATAGACTGTTTCATTTCTGAGGGGAGACTCTCCACTGTGGCAGAACATCTGTAGGGAAGGGGAGGAAGTTAATTCCCTGTTGTGCCAGACTCTGAGGCACTGCTGGTGCTTAATATTAATTGCTTCTATCACTGGGTTCTCTCAGCCCTTCTAGCTTTCAGACCACTTGGAAGGATCCAAATAAAAGTCCAATAAATACACAAAACCAACAATTTGAAGCTCTTCAGGACTGGAACAAAATGGTAATACAGGCAAATGAGACACCTCTATTGGGCAAAAGGTGAATTCCTCAGATCCTGAGATGTTTCTTGGACAATGCTGCAGGATCTTTGATGATCAGAAAGAGATTTGTCCTCAACAACTTAACTCTTGCTGTTCCTTGCTCTCCATGCCGGGGTCAGTACTGGCCCAGGTAACAGGGTTTCTAGCCCCAAGACAGCATCATCCAGGGGACCTGAGTCAGAAATGACTGCCAGTGAACTGATATGCAAGGCTTTAGAGATTTCTGCCAAGTTACCATCAGCTTTCATCCAAAGGAAATGTTATGTGCCTGCTGATGCCACCCCCATCCCATATGCACAGATTAGTTTCAAGAGATGCCCCTGGGGAAGCCTCCAGAAACTGCAGCTGGCCCCAGAATTCCAGTCCAGGAAATATAGTATGTTAGGATGGGGAGAAAAAAAATCTTTTCTACGGGAGACTTCACTCCTAGTTTCAGGGTGCCAGCAGAGCAGCATTTACTTTCCTGGAGACTGTTCCTTTCTTCCTACAAAAGGTTATATCTGTGATGCATTCTCAGCAGAGAAGGGATCCATGCATGTTACCTTCCCTGTGTATGGTAGCCCACGTTTGTAGAATGGATGGAGGTTGATGAACTCTATAGATTTCGTTATTGTTGCAACAGGAATAAAAGCTGTTCCCACAGCATGGGCTCCTGGGTGGGGAGATGAAAAATCTGTTGAATCTAAAGCGCTCTCAGGGAAGCAGAAGAAAAAAAGGCACTTCAACACTACTTACAAAATCTACAAGCTCTAAATTTAGGAGAGAAAATACATTCTTCTATGTTAAAAATGCATATTATAAAGTTGGCTTTTTGCAAGATGTGTGCTATATGATTAATAACGTTGTGGTAAGGATATAAGTTTTTATTTCTGCTACTAGTAAAGAAAATTAAGCATAGTGGTAGTAGCTGATATAGTATGCTTAAACTGTCTGTTTGGTTGGGATAACATCCAGTGAACATTTAAAGAAGACTCTGCTATTGATGTACCAACTATCAGCATATATCACCTGAAGAAAGTATGGACCAAGGCCCAAACTGGAGGTGATAATGAAGACACAGCCAAGAAACACGCATGCTCTAAAAAGGCGACCCAGGGAGGGACCATGCAAAACAGTTCCTGGAATATGGAAACTAGTTTGTGGAAGAATATGAATATGCAGCAGACTGATACAATAGAAAGGGTATTTAAAGAATGTCTCTGATAGAGCAGGGTGTGGACTTGGCTGAATGCCAAGTCACCAGGCCGTACTTTGCTTTTTTTTCTATGTCCTAATGGTCTTATTTTCTATTAAACCTATTTCTTAAAATTTACATTGAAAGTGAACCTTGTTTTTCATATTCTAGGATATGATTCCCTCAGACTTTCTGGGCTTCCTGCTTCATGACACAATGCACCATAACGATAAGTATTTATTTATATGTTTTTTTGTTTATATTTTATGGAGATAAAGGGAAACTAGATGACTGCTTAGTTATAAACAGTCCAGCACTTTGTAACTGGCTGAGGAACACCCTGGTTTCCAGGCAATCACTAAAAAGTTATACACATGCAAAGGGAGGTGAATGGTGGAGAGGATTAGGAAATCTGATGAAAACGGATGGAAGAGGTACTAGAATAGAGACTATTACCATGACAGAAGATTTGGGAACCTTCAGGTTACTTTTTCAAAAGAAATTCCACTGCCACAGGAAGACCAAAACCAAAAATGTTGCCCAAGAAGAAGAGAATGCTTCACGTATCATCCAGTACCTGTTCCATTTTCCACTATTTTTCCTGCTGCAATTACGTGGGGGACTTCATTTATTTCCAGAACTGCTGTCTTGATTGTGAAAGTAGTGCAGCCATCCTTATTTGTCTGCAGAGAGAGAAGAGAGGAGAACAGAAAGACAGAAAGTGGTGTGGAAGAAGACAAGTAGTTCCACAGCTGCCAGGCAATCCTAAAGAAGTATTTCCAGATATTTTTGGAACAGAGGAAAGCTCCCAAATCCTAAATGCAGAAACCCATCATGGATACCTTAGGCATAAAAGAAAATCAATATGCTTGGATTAAACAGTCACCAAAAAAGTGGAAAAAAAAAAAGTACTTCAGGCAAATCACATAAGAGTTAATTATGTCACAGAGAAACTCAGGAGACTGGATTCAGCCCAAATCCTGTAGCTGAGAGAGCATGAATTTCATTATGTGAGCTAAAAGTCTCCCTGAAATGCTATGGCCCTGATGAATAAAGCCTGACGGTGTGGCTTTCCAGACATGACCATTCCTGTGACATGGCCATTTAAAAACAGGCACCCTGCCAGCTACAGATGGCAAGAGCTTTGCCAATCATTGAGGCAGAGCCTGGGTATAGCCAATGTTTCCAGCCATGCCTGTGAAGTGCTCCTCAGAACCTTTCAGGGCCTCTTACATGCCATGTGGAGCTGGCATTCAGCTTATGTTTTGCACAGCTAAGACTGCACAGCATTCCAGCTGGAGTGTATTTTAAAAGATGCAGAGATCCAGCTAGATTTTTATATTCTGGCTCATTGCTGGCTGGTCTGACATTTGGAAATATTTTCCTGTGGCTCTCAGGCCAAAAGAGTTGCATCTGAAACCCGTGGGAAAAAAAGAAATGTCAAGCTTAACCACAAAAAATAATGGACAGAGATGAGAAGGAAGTGTAACCAGCAATGGATACAACTTCAGACCAGACACTAGCAAGCTTAAGATGACCCATTGTGCAGGGATAGAGCAAGAAACAGGGCATGGATCCAGAGTCCATGTGATGCTCTGATGGCCTGCTCATTGGTGGGAGTGGTCACAGGGATGAATAGGCCAGTGATATGGATAGCCCCGCCTGATGGGGTGATCTGATTGCATATAACATGATACAGACCTTTGGAAAAGGTCTCAGGCACCACTGCTTCCCATAGCTTACACCTTCTCCCAAAGCACAGAGTCAGGTATGGGCAGCTAGAGCAGTAACTCAAGCAACAGGATTATGGGAAGAGGAATCAATGGTCTGATCATGTCCAGCAACTGGGAAGACACCAGACTGAACAGGTTGATGCCCATCTGAGGTGCATTGAGGCAGGTTAAGGGGGCAGAAACACATTCCCAGCACATGATACTTTTTGATCTCCTGTTTGTTCACCTACCCAGCCGCTTTGCTTCTGCATCTCTGAACTTGTAAAATTTACCTCCAGAACCTGGGAGAAAGTCATAAGAGTAATTTCTGCTTTCCCTTGAACAGGCTTCCCATAAGTATACCTATGTCAAAAGAGAGAAACATTCACCAAAAGACAGTCTGCTGACTGATAAAGGACACCTCCCAGCCTCATCAGGAGAAGTGGAGCCCGGAGAGCTTTGCTTTGTACCTTGTTAGCTCACCCTTTAAATCATTTTGCATCCCTCTCCACCCACTAAACCCAGCATCTTTAGTGTCCTTCAGCCTCACAATAAGTGACCAGGGGTGAGAAGGAGCCCATTGCAGAGAGTGATCTGTCCCCCCAAGACACAGGGTAATGCAAAAAGATAATACTGACAAGTGGAAGACCATTTCTTTTTTTATGAGGAATATGGAGGTGACAGTGGAGCCAAAGGGCAGAGATCACAATGGTATCATGTACTCACCTGCCACAGACACTCACTTGAAATTCCTCATCTGCTGCAGTGATATGTGGAGGGTGCTCAATTTTTATCTCAAATTTTGTCAGCACTGTATGGAAGAGAGTAAGATAAGGATGGAGGAAAAAAAACAATGGATGGTATGGATGAGTATGGACACTGACAGAAGTTGTGTTATAGCTGCAGTCCAGATGAGGGAAAGACAGTGATGTCCCCAGTTCTTTATCACCATGCTGCAATCGAGTTACTCCCTCCAGCCACACCACCCTGTATTTGCTGCTGCAGCTGCACACGGGACTGATTTCTACTCCAGCTCAGTCAGGCTTAAACACTTAAATGGCACAGGGTTTTGTCTTTAGCAATGCCAACTAATGGGACCAAGACATGATTCCACTTCCCATTATAGCAGCTGACTGGAGTGGATGACAAACCTAGCCCAGAAAAGGGTGACAATGAGCAGCAAAACATGCTCATTACAGGGCCCAGCTGCAGGTAGAGTGAGATGTCAGCCCACAGCCTCTCCTTTGTACCCTATGCAGCTGCAGAACTCCAGCCCCATGTGAGGTGTGCACACAGACCCATCCATCCTTGTCCCTATCCTATTGTTCTCCCTAGGCAAAAGGGATGAACACAGCTGCATCACCCTTCTCTCTCCTTCAGCAAACCACACTGCTTTTCCCTCCCCTCTGATGTTGGAGTCTCACCATATTCCTCAACACTGAAGGTTTTTTGAGCCATGTTCTGCTGCACTGAGATAGTGTAAGTCCCAAGGGATGCCTCAGATGCCAGAGGGAAGGATAGATCTACAATGCCATGATCTGACTTTACATTCAGCCACTCAGCAATACGGTTGTGTTCAGGATCCTGTTTGGAAAAGGAGACGCAGAGCCACAAGTTACGTTGGGAGCACAGGTACCTGGCAGATCCACCCATACTCAGGCACAAGAAGCCACAAGAAAGGCTTAAACTTGACCCAGCAGGGAGGGCTCCAGATCACCAGGAGAGATACCTTCGCTTCCCTCCAGTATTATTTTAGTAAACTTTGGAATTACAAAGGCTACCAAGAACAGTAAAGCTACTGGGAAGTGGCAACATCCTAACACCATGGGAAAGAGAAGCAGCTGTGCTGCATCTATTGAGCACCTGTCCCTGTGCTCTGTGCAGACAGGGTGTTGGGCAAAGGTTTGGTACTGCCTGTCTTTTGCTGAGCTCTGTGCACCACAGAGGGACTGGGCTGAGAAAAACCCAGGCTGACCCCACAGACAAACCTTCAGCTGAACCTGAACTATAACCATAACTTCATGAAGTTTTTTGTGGCACAAATCTGGGAGCAAAAAGATGACGGTAGAAGAGACAGCTATATCCCTTTGGTCGCTTCTTTGTCGCTCACCTGTAGCCATATCTGGGAATACTGTAAAAACAAGAGAAACACTATCTCAGTTTCGTAGAACAGCATCCATGTGAAACAGTATAAAGAACTCTGCTTTACACGGGTCCCTGAGCAGAAATTTCTGCCCCATCCAGACCCCACATGTTGTATTGCACTAATTAGCTAGTTTGTTTTGTTGCATTGCACTGGGTGTTTCTTGGCTGCACTTTCCTGTAAACCTTTGCATCTTCTTCACCTGATACCTTCTCTCTGCCCTCCCCCTGGGTCACCCCGTTGGTCAACAGACCCCTCTCCCCTCTCCTCCCCCTCTCCCCTAGGGCTTAAAACGCCCCAAACGGGGCGGGGGAGGAGGGGGGAGTCTGGTTCTCTTTTTCCTCCTGGATCTTAAGGTGTTAGTTCTACATTAAACCTGTGGGACTGTTTCCCACGAGGAATAAGAGCACCTTTTGTCTTTTATCTTCGTCCTAGCCCAGATTGCCCCCCAAGGTCCACAGCTAACCAGGGCCAGACCATAGGGGTGTAGGAACTCGGGCACCCACAGTACATCTGCTCCTCCCTCTGTCCCAGCTTACGCTGCTCTTTCTCCAAGGGACCAGTGGATGAGTGGTTTTCTCCTAAGATAATTTATTCTTATGGTTTAACAGGCATGAAGGGAGATATCTCTTTCATGACCCTCTCAAAGTGTCTCACACTGAAGCTCCTACTTCTAGAAAGGCACAAGGTGATACTCACCTCATTTTTAATGACCTTAAGGTTCTCATCAAGGTTCACAATTCGAAATTTCACTGTAGATATAAAGACAAACATAGTAAAGCATTCTGGCTGCAACAAGTCCTTGCACAAACCTGCTTCTCCTTTTCTATGCTGCAGTATTCATGTCTCTCTGTTTACCTCAGAGATACTCAGGACTCTTCCCAAATAGCCCTCCCCAGCATCTCCCACCCCAGAGGGCTTTGTCTGGGAGGCTTATACACAGCTGTGTGCTGCAGAAACCCACTGCCTTTACCTAGAAAGATTACAAAGTTGGAGCAAACAGTGGGGTTGTCTATAGTGGGGTCCATCTGCAGTCCATTCATCTTGTGAAGACTGGGGACTCTGTGATTCTACAGCTTGGAATTGACACTCTAGGTTTTACTGAAATATGAACAACAGTCTTCAAGGCTGTCCATTGTCCTGGAGAGTCCTGGCTTTCCCTTTAAGTCTCACTAGAGATATGACACCAAAACAACACCCAGGAGCAGCAGCCTGGGAGTTTGGTGTAGTGGACCTTGGAGGGGAACATCCTGACTCAGACTGTTCCTAGAAACACTGGATAATAGATCTACTTCCTTCCATCTCCAACACCCTTAGCTTGCTGTACTTGGTGAAATCTTCCCTCCAGGTGTGGCTGCTTTCTTGACCCTTCCCTCCCCTTTTCCATATGCCGCCTCCTTGCCTTACCTGTTTCTCCGGGTTTGTATAAGCCCTTGTCTGTCTCTATGAGAATTGCATTCTTCTGGGGCTTGACCAGAACTTTCTTGTGACCCTCAAGGAGCACATTGTCTCCACTGTGGATCCGGACATGCAGAAAAGCCACCTCCTCTGACTGTCAGATTAAAAAAAAAAAAAAAACACAACAAATTACCTCAGACTACAAAGAGCTTGAAAGAGAACAAGGCACTTTTCCTTCCAAAATCTCCAATGTCCTCCTCCCCCTTTCTTCTCCTGTGGTTTAAATCTCTCCTTTCCCTAGTCATAGTCTTTTGTTGTTCAGCTTCTTCATTCTCTTTTCTTTGCCTTTCTTCTTGTCATGTTTGCCTCTTTGAACATTTATTTTTCCTCTTTGCTATATTTCCTGCCCTGCATCCCCAACATCAATATGGCTCAGGCACAGGAGAGGCTGAAGCCCTCTAATTTGTAGGAGAGGCAGACAAGAGACATATCCTACCTGTGTCTTGGAACCACCTCTTTTCTTGGGAATTAACATGAGGTCTGGCACCTAGGTTGATTGACACAAGGAAACAGAACAAAAATCATCAGAAACTCTGCATCTTATCACAGATATAAGACATCATCTCACTGTTAAAAAATCCCCAAACTTCAGAGTCCAAATTCTTCTGTATGACTCTGTAACCCACTTGTGATTCTAGGGAGAAGCAGTCACTGCCTTGTTCATGAACCTAATAGTGAACTAACCAAGATGTCATTCTCCCACTTAACATAAATGTGAGAGTTTTATGGAACTAAGTAAAACCATAGGAAAGCCAGATCTGGAGTAATGGGAGATGGGATAGTGATGAGGCAAACACAGGACATCTCAGCATCAGAAAGACTGAGCTGAGCAAGAGAAAGGGTTTTTTTGGTGGTTTTTATTTCTTGCTAACAGCAGACTTCCTTGGCTTTCCAGAACCAGGAGTTGCTCTCTCCTAAGGGCTGGCAGCAAACTCCTAGTTAATCATTGTTGTGTTGATGTAAAAACCAAAAGTGACTACAGCCCCTCCTCGAATTCTGCTGAGTCTGCAGGGCAATGAGGGCATAGGAACAGCGACTTTGTGCAGTGCTGAGGAAGACAGGGGCAGTTTGTAGAGCCTCAGCACCACACACATCTCCATGGCTCTCCAGAAACATAGCTGAAGGTTCTAGTCAGTGTATCTACATAAGCTAACTACAGCAGTGAGCAGTGAAAGGAACTCAAGCCACTACAGAAATATCCAGACTGCCTCGGTGAAATTCAGTTCATTGTGGGTTCAGCACCACAACAACTAAATTAAAGCAAGCTCAATGTCCATGCAGGCTGCAACTACATCAGCCAACATAGATGCAGCTTTAGAGCAGAATGGTGCTCTTGGAGCTGAAGGGGCAGGCTCCTGAGGAAACAAGGCTGAAAATAATGTATTCCAAGCATATTGACTTTTGCTGTGATATACAAGCACTTCTAGGGACAAAACACTGAGTAAACTGAAAATAAATATTTTGTACCATGCCTTAAGTAGGATGAAATGTGCTGATACAGATCAAAAGAACAGGTTTTTTTCTACACAAGAAAGATTCCCTACTATCTTAGACTCCAGGACTGTTGTATTTTGCCTAGAACTGGGAAGAAAATATACTGAGCCTGCTTGGAATCTATGGCAAGGAAAAGGACAGTGTGCCCAGAGAAGTGCAGTGCTCTTGTGTGAGTGTGAAAGCATCCACTGTCAAATCAGTAGTCACATCCACACTCACCTGGAAGGTGATGCTCTGAAAAGTGCCTGGCTTCTCCACATCCTGCTCCACCAGTGTGTGATTCTGGGTTTTTGTCTGCAAGGTGACAGCCAGGTGGACGGCCTCAGTCAGGGAGCTGAAGTGAATGTAGAGCTTCTCCTCGTGGGACTGCTGAAGGACAGCAGGGAACACCACCATATAGTGACTAGAAGAGAGCAGTACGTGTTCCAAAACAGGTCAGAGGCTGGGGTGGACAGGCCAGAATCCACCTCTGCTGCTTTCATGAAGAGGTGGACCAAGGGTGAGAAAAGTCTGAAGGACTGCACTGAAGGATGTTTAGCACTTTTAAGCTCCTTTCCAAATGAGAAGGGAGGAATATGCATGCCCAGTATAGAGAACTCCCAATTTCTCTGTGTCACCACCCTGCCACCAGCCAGGACACAGCTGCCCAGTCCACAAAGCTCCAGTTGCAAGTACACACAGAGCATGGCTGTGTGAGGAAGCCAAAGAAGCCAAACATTCAGTGGCTGAGGCATAAGGCTCCCATCCTCACACCAGACTTCACCTCCACCAGCACACCATGAACAGAGGCAAAACTCCTGTGGCCTCTGTAGCTTTGTGGTGTGTGCGGGGCAGTTCCTGCACAAGCCAACACCAGGGGCTGCCCCCGCAGCAGTGCTCAGTGTCTGGGACTCTGCAGGAGCTGCTTCTGCTCAGCCTTCCTGGGAGCCAGGCCCCCACCATCCAGCTCTGTGATGCCAGAGAGTGCAGCCCCTCAGTACCACCCTTCAACAACAGGCCCTTCCACCAAGCCCCCCAAAATCAAAAGGAGAGAGTCTCACGGTTCCAGGCTTGCTGCAGCTGCAACTGGGAATAGGGTCAGGGCTAAGAGGAGCAGTGGTGCTCCCATTGCTTGGGCTGGGACAGACAGATGACAAGATCCACACTGGAGGAGAGAACTGCATGAACTGATGGGTTGGAGCAATCCTAAATACCCCCTCAGACACTCCTAGGTTCAAAGAGTAGGGGAGTTAATATATGGAGATAATATTTTTTCTAGGCTAATGACATCAGCTAATATTTACTTGCTCCCACCAACAGCAGAGTGAAGGTCACATAGCACAGCTCTCCATCCACGTTTACATTCAGATGGTATTCCAGGCCGTGGGTGCCAGGACACTGAGAAGGGATATGTGGAAATACATATCTCTGACTCAGACTGAAGGGGTCTTGGGAGAGTCTCATCTCATCTGTGGTTGATCTGGATCCTGGCTGTAGTGTCTGATGAGAGCCAAGTCTGCACATCAGCTACTGTCCTCAGCTTGTAAAAAGGATCCTCAGCTTGATCTTCCCCTCATCCAGTCATTTACTCTGAGCTTCGAGTGAAAACCTTTCAAATCACCTCCATTCTGTGCATCACTACCTCTTTTCCACCCATCCATCCCAGCCATCTCTGATCCTCCTGGGTACAGAATCTTTTCCAGGGCAGTTCCTGCTGTGTATGCCAACTCCTCTCATAGTTCCACTGTTAGGCCTTTCCAAATAAAGTATGACATTTAAAGTCCACACATATTTTATCAGATCTCTACTTTACATGTGCCCAAGCTGGATGCCCAGTCTTCTGATAGATTCCCCCAGCCATAAGGTGATTCTACACTGACACCACCACCCATCTCCTCCAGACTCTCCCCAGGCACTGCAGTCTCATGTTTCCACCTCCTGAGTGGCAGCAGTAAAGTCCACAGGGCTTGGATGGATTTGCCCTCTAGTTACAACCTCACATGAAGGTGAACATTCTCATTCTGTCCTGGCCCCTGCTGTGTTTTAGCAGAGCACAACCAAAGGTACAAAAGCCCAGAGAGAATTTGCCATCCACCCCCGTCTTTCTCCCGGCTGAAGCAATCCCCTGGATTTACTTTGGCACAGTCCCCATGTGTGTGCTTAGCACCCACTCTCTTAGACCACAGTCTGATGTAACAGGGGCACACCAGCCTTTAATCTAGCACTGGCATTGCAGATAAACCTCAGGTTTAAAGCACTGTATGTCACTGATCTGGGAGCATATTTGAGTCTCCAAACTTAAAATGGGGCTTAAGTTTAAGTCTAAACTTGAAGTTTAATGAGACAACAGAAAGACAACCAAAAGATAATAAAATGCTAAAGTTCTTCCCTTACTCCAGGGAGGAATGGGGACCCTGGCAGAGCTGCATGTGAAGCCCTGGGCTGGTCCAGCTGGAGGCTGCAGGTCAGGAGTGAAATTTCAGCAAGAAGCAAATAGTACCTAAGAAGTTTTACAGAAGTAGAACCACGGAGAAAAATCCACTGGCATCACAAAGAATTAATTTGTATCCAAATGCTTCTGATGATGTCCCAGTAAAAAAAAATTAAAAATTTGGCTCCTGTACCAAATACAGTAACTGAGTACTCCTGCTCCCAGCAGCTGTGCTGCATGATGCAGACAAGCCCTCTCCCAGAGAAACACCAACAAGCCTTACAAAGTCTCGAAGCAGCTGCCTCTGGTTTGTAGGCAGTAAACACTGTCGCCACCCCTTTCTCCCGCCCACATTCCAGCCACGAGCAGCCTGATCTCCACCTTGGTTTTGAAGCCAAGGGAGGAACGGGCGTCTAGTCAGGGCAGGAGTTGTGCCTTTAGCTCTGGATGAGGGGGAGAAGGAAGACAGTAGGAGCAGGGGCCAAGGGGGTACCGAGGAGTGGCTAAGCTTTCCTTGGAGGAATTCGACCTGCAATCAGCTATGTGGAGGATCATTTTCCTGTGGGGCTGCATCCTTCTCCTGCCCAGCACAGCTGGAATGCCTGCAATGCTGTAAGAACTTAGCTGCTTTGCAAATGTGCTCTGGTCTGTGAGGGATCCTGGAGGGAGGGTGGCAGTATGACAGAAATGGGACAGAAGTCTGAAGGTGAGGAGTGTTTCTCCAGAGAGGCATAATTTCTCATGTTCCCAAGGTTTTGTTTGGTTTCCATGTGCCGTTTCCCCACATTCCCCCTGCTAATTGGCTCTTCTTTTAGTGCCTTTGATGTAGACTGTGTAATTTCAGCAAGGACTCAAGCAGAACAACTCTGCCAGCTTTCTGCATGTGCTTAATTCTGACCTGCCAATGCTTCATGTCTCATACTGTGTTCCAAAATACGTTTCCTTTGGGCTAAGCTTTTCTTCCCAGAGTCATAGGTCACCATTAACAGTTTAGCCAGCAAAGCTGAGTGTCTTTACAAAGTGAGCAAACGTGAGCCCCAGTATCTGATAGGGATTCTCTTGGTAAAGCAGTGTGTTCATTCAGGCTTGGCTGGCCATCTGCTGCCCCCACAGCTTTTCTCAGACCTCTGTCAAGGACAATTCCCAGCACAGCTTCTCTTCATATACTTTGTCAGGAATGCAACTCCTGTTCCAGCAGGCACTGCTGTGATATCCTGGCTTGTGAACTTGTTCTTGCTTCTTTGAAGGCGTTTGCTTTTGCAGCCATGGCACAAGTGCAAACAAAAGCACGACTGTGCTTGAACAATAGATGTTACAGTGAAAAATATGGCAGTGGGTTGTAGCTGGGTTCCCTCCTGCTGCCTGTGGCATGGCATGCACAAGCCTAGTTTTAAAAAACTTCTCCAGTGGGAGTACTTCCTCTAGGACGTGTTCCATAGGCTGACAAGGTCCCATGCAAACAATGTGCTTTACTGCTGTCTGCTTGCCACTGTTAAACCTTCAGCATGAAGCTTTTCTTTATGGAAATACCATTTGCTTCAATAGGTTGTCTGTTGTCCTGCCTGTATTCCAATCTTTTTCATAGACTCATGATCCAGCTTGGATCTTGGGACCCGTGGATGACAGCCCCAGAGATGTTCTTTCTTACTTTTACAGCTCAGAAGGGAAGGGCAAGGGATGAATTTTTAAAGGGGTGTAAGAAAATATTCCAGAGTAAAGGATAATTAAGAACAAAGGAGGTATGGGAGGTTTCAAGCAGTGAATTTTCAGTGCTCATCCTATCCTTTGGCACAAGTGGCAGGAGGGAGGTGCCATGAGTCAGCGTAAGTAGGAAAAACAAAATGTTGTTGGTGTGTGTTTTGAGATCCCCAAGGCAGCTTGGCAGGATTCAAGTGTGACAGCAGTGAAAGTCTCTTGGCCAGTAGGACTTTGACTCCCTCTCGCCAGGGTGCTGAGCTCCAGCTGAAAACTGCCAGCAAGTCACCACCCTTCCTCCTGATTTTCTGATCCTTCCAGGTCCTGCCCTCTGCTTCCTGCAAAACATGCTGCTGGCTGATCCTGTCCAGAGGCAGTGAGTGGGAGGAGTCATTGATAGGAATTTTGAAATCTGCTTGAATGTTGGCATTTATGTTGGTCCTAGATGCTACAGTACAGTAAAAGTTGAAAAAGAAACTGTGAACAGCTTTTTGGTGTTATGGATGCAGCTCAGAGTAGATGCAGAGGTGGGAGAACAAGTAGAGATCAAAGAGGCCAAGAGTGTCAGGAGCTGAGGTGAAGGTGCTCATCAGTCTCTGTGGCTGGGACATGAAGCTGGGACACTGGGTCCCTCACATAGGGATCTACAGCATTGTTTCTGAGCCCAAGAGTAGTAGGAAAACCAACAAACAAAACGGATGGAGATAATGTGGTGTCATTCAGTGAAAACATTGAAGACTTGGGAAACCTGCAGAGGCTCAAGCTGCTGCTGATCCCTTGGGTGACGCGGGGAGATCCCTTCACCTTATTTTCACTTTCAATTTGTAAGTCAATGACTTTATAATTTTGTAGGTGCATGAAGCACATTTAATGTGCTGCCTCATTGTCAATGTCTGCAGTACCCATGGATGAGAACACTGTCATGTCCTACTGGTGTCATGACAGTGGAATGAAGAGACCAGAAGTCTTTTAGGAAGTACCTAAATAGGTTTTGACCTGCCCTCTTAGAAAGTCAGTTTAACCTGACTCTCCCTTTCTCTCTCTCTTTCTCTCAACAGAAACTATGCTGTGGCAATACCATCTCAGCTCTACTACCCCTTCTCAGAGACAGTATGTCTCCAGCTCAGCAGAGAGAAAGCAGTCCCAATCCATGTGTCAGTCACCTTGCAAAGCAAAGCTGGGAATCAGACTCTAATCACACAGTCCATCTCTCAGTTCCCCTTCTTTCATTGCACAAACTTCCAGGTGAGGAAGATGCTTTTAAGGGTTGTCACTGGGGTGGATATTGCATGGGTTCTGCTCTTGCTGGGCAGGAATGTGAAGAATTGTGTCTTCCCAAGAGGACATCTTAATTGGCCAGTGAATCTTCTGCTCCAGCCTGCATAGGTCTGCCAGTGTCCTTCCCGCTATGTAGCCCCACTAATATTTTACCCTTCTAGAAAACTTTTTGAAATGTTCTGTGAAGTCTTTCCAGGCAAGAAGGACTAGAGCAACCCAAAAGTAATATCATAATCATTATTGTAAAAACCTCAGTGAATGGATCCACCCTGAATGATGTTTATACCTGCAGGTTCCTCCTCCTGTTGGAAACCTTGATGAAGTGGCTTTTGTTGTTATCACAGTCATGGAAGCCAACTCGGAGTTCCAGAAGAAACAGAAAGTCCTGATCAAGCATGCAGACAAGAAGACTTTTATCCAGACAGACAAACCTGTGTACAAACCTGGACAGATTGGTATGGACAGAATGCCATGTCTTGTGAGAGAGAGAGTGGTCCACAGGCCACAAAATGTGGGGTACTCTGTAGTCCTCTGAGCAGGACCTGCTCAGGAAGGGAGATGGGCCACAGGCTTCCTTCTAGGCTTTGAGGGATTTGGGAATATCTCTCTCCTGTCAGCGTGCCATATGCCAGTGTGAACAGGGCTTGTGTGTTTTCCTTGATGCATGAGGAAAGATTTAGAAGCCACGGAGTTATATTCCAGTCAAAGCCATTACTGTCTGTCAGGGCCCTAAATCCCTCTTTTCCCCACAGATTTCCTCAGGTGAGGATTGCAGTCCTACAGGTCCTACCACTGCCTTAGCACAGCTCAGATCACCACAGGGTTCAGCTTTTTCCCCATGCCTCTCTACACTTTCCACTGGGATGATCTTCACTGCAGGCAAGACTGAGTGGCCCACCACAGCTCTACTGTCCAGAAAAATGCTCTTTCCCACCAGCACAGCCAGCATTCCCAGAAACCCCACACTGCCTCTCCTAACACTTTTTTCTTCCTAGCAGGCTGCCAGCTCCTAGCAGGGCTTTGGGCATAGGCCTAGAGTGGATGGCTCTATCTGCTGCCCACATCCTCTCAGGGAAGCAGTGTACACATCTTTCTTAGCCATGTGTTCTTGTTGTTTACTATTGAGAGAGTTGATTTCATTTCAGCCATTCCTGTTTTCCTTTTGCTTTATAGTCAAGTTGCGGATTGTGACCTTGGATCAGAACTTTATTGCCAGCAGTGAAACAGTAAGTCAAGAGGAAAGATACCTGAAGTCTGGAAATGTTATGAGCTGCCTGCATGTCTTCTAGATCAGTGCTTGGCCCAGAGAGTAGATGTGTGTACAGCTGGTCTCAAAATTGCTTTTTGAGTGTTGGGCACCATCTGCAAAACAGGAGCTGCTCATGATGTTGGGTTATGGGCAGTCCCTGGGAATTGCTTAGAGAAGACAGATGGATGGTTGGGGAAATAAAAAATACCAGGAAGGTGGATGATAACTTACCTGGAAGCATCCCACCAGTAACTGTTGTTTCCTCCCCACAGCAACGCCTGGTGGAACTGAAGGTAAAGCTCTTGCTTTATTGAAAGTGATGAACTCTTCTCACCTTGAGGAAGACACAGGTTTGGAGATGGTGGTAGGGAAAAATGGATGCAGAAAGTCAGTTACCTCAGGATGAATGGGAACAGTCCTTGACTGCTTGTCCTTCCTTTATTCCATGTCGACAAAAGTTTGGCAGAGCAGTGTCATGACACTGATCACACAGGGATCGCTGCAGGAAATCATGGGTGCCACTGAAAACCAGCAAACCTTCCTAGAATTCTATTCCCCCTAGCCTATGAATTGAAGACTTGTGAAAATCCTGAAGTTTCCTTAAGGAGACTTTAATATTTACCATATAGAAAATCAAAGTTTGACCAGTTAGTATTGTGACTGCACAGCTAGAAACAATTCCTAAAGCAACTTTCAGGCTATTATTCTTAAAATCTGTTCAGTGTAATCACTGTGCTGGGGAAAGACACCTGAAAGTGGTGGTGGGGTTTGTAATACCCATACAGAGAGGTCAGAGTCCCAACTAGGAATGAGTAGTAGTTAATGTACACGTCATACCCAGCAAGGAATCATTACATAAACACACAGTTTCTGAGACACCTATGCAATACTTTATGCCAGCTTATGCAAACATACCACTCTGATCCAGCTTCACCTTTTCCAACAGCAGTGCTCACTCATTCCACATGAGATTCCCCTCACCCATCAACTCATCACAAAGCTCCTACTGGCTGGGCAGGGCAGCTGTACCCAGAGTTCTGCATCCTGCCCTCCCAGAACCAGCAGTGGGAAAACACTGTGCTTCATGATTGGGCCTCAATGGTTCCCCTGCAGGGAGCCCTGGACTCGTTTTGCCTTTCTTTCCTGGGGATTCAAGACATCACTCCCTAGAAATCACTCCCCAGTAGCTCATGCCTTGAGCAGAATGTCTCCACGGTGACCTCGTGGGCTGTGCCAGCTCAGGTGACCACAGAGATCTCTAAGAAGGACCACTTCTTTCTTTTAGTGAGACAGGCAGGCAGTAAATAACAGTTTTGCAGCAGTCAGAGATGGCAGTGCCACCAGGGAACAATGACATGATAGATTTACTTTGTCAATGAGACAAGGAAAAAAGCCCTTTCCTCTTTGAGCTTGGACTCACCTGAGCACTGTAGCTGTGCCATAGACCTGGGCTTTCAGGACAAGAGAATATGTGGTCAGACCAAGCCCTGGGATCTTGGACATCCTGCAAAAGAGTCTTTTTGTTCTGGGAAATAACTACTCTCTACTACACCTGTGCAGGACCCCAAAGGGAACCGAATTGCACAGTGGCTGGATGTCAGACCTGTGGGAGGCATTGTGGATCTGTCCTTCCCGCTGGCTGCAGAAGCACCGGTTGGAGAGTACACCATCAAAATGCCTGACCTCACACGCACCTTCAGGGTAGAGGAGTATGGTAAGAGCCTCAGGAAGCTGGTGGCAGGCAGAGAAAGGTGTATTGCCAGCCTCCAGCCCCGCCCTCACACAGAGCTGGATGGGCCATACAGCTGTGAACAGCTGTGCTGGTTGTGCTGTCTCCTGGGAAGTGCAACTGCCTGCCCCTAGGTGTAATCACTGACCTTCACCCAGGTCCACCAGCTTTCTCCTCCCCCATGTCCTGAGGATGGGACTGAGACAGTGTCCCACAGCTGTGCTCTGGGGAGCAGACTCAAGCTGCCTACTCCCATCCCATTCTCCTAGCTGGGCTGTTGGTGTATTCCTACCAGGCCCCGTGCTGGTAGTCAGGGAATGAAAAGAGAGATATTTTTCTTCTGTAAACAACCACTTAGGAAGGATTAGAGCAAATTAAGTCTTTCTGTTCTCACTGAATTATATTTCTCTTGCTTTCACACAGTGCTGCCCAAGTTCAGTGTCTCCATCCAGATGCCTCAGGTGGTCACCATCCTAGAGGAAAACTTCCCTCTCCACGTCTGTGGCATGTGAGCTGACTTATCGTGGCAGAAGGTGCATTTTTACTGGTTTGGAAAATGCACAGCCATCAATAACTGAGCTCAAAATTATCTCTGCCAACCCTACCCCCACCCCAAGAGTTGCTACCCTGGCATCCTTTGCTAAGCAATTCTCCTGGACTCTCACTTTTCTCCATATTCTCTCTCCCTGCCTTCTCTGTGAGTCTGAAAGTGTGGCAGTGCATTCCCTGAATGTAGCGTGTGCCCTACAATACAGCACCTCTGCTGTATTTGTTAGTGACAGTGTTGTAGGAATAATGGCTCAGCTTGTGGCCAACACAGTGTCCACTAGCCCTGCCTGGTGGGACTAGTGTTGACTTGGGGAGAACTCGCCCACCACTGCCTTCTGTCTCAATCTGATAAGGTCATTTGTACTTTTTGGCCTCCTCTGCTGATGAATACACTGCAGGCTGCTGGGCTGTGTAGCTGCAAACCACAGGATGGAGCTGACATTACTCACTCTTGAGCCAATGTTTCTGTGTGAGTGCTCTGTGCTCCCTTTGCCAGGTACACCTATGGGAAAGCAGTCCAGGGCAGCGTGAAGGTCGTGGTGTGCCGTAAACACCTCCGCTACAGCCGCAAGTCTTCCAAAGCCAAGCGCAGTATTTGTAGGGAATACACTGGAGAGGTGAGCGCGTGGGACACCCACCCCTCCTGCAAAAGGGAGGAACAAGGACAAAGAGACAGGATACTCTTTTGCCTTCATGACTGGTTAACAAATACGGTTTCGTATTCCCAGACAAATGAGGATGGCTGCTTTTCCACTGAAGTGAATACTAAGATTTTCCACCGGAAGCATGGTGATAATTATGATTTCAACTTGGAGGCTGAGGCTTTCCTGAAAGAAAGTGGAACAGGTAGGAAAAACGGATTCTACGCTTTGTGAAAAATCTTCTATTTTACGCTCATAAAATGTACTTGTCTTTGGGTTTTTATCTATAAGATGATTGAGTTCATCCAATCTAGATGCCTGCTCTGGCAATCATTTTGTTTTGACAGAGATGGGCAAGAGCTGCTTTTTCTTGTCTTCTCATCACATTGAAAATGTGTACAGAGGTGGGCCAGGCCAGGTTCTCTTGTTCTTAAACCATATTTTAGGACAGTCCATTGGAATGAGATGTTATTCAGAGCCACTAGAGATAACCAAGGCCCTGACTGTGTGCTGTTATTAGCTCCTCATTAGATTTATCCCCACAGCCCAAACAGGGAGATAAGGTTTCTTATACTGTTCCCTCTCTCACAAGATTTTACTAAGCCTTCCTTACAGGAAAATATTTCGCAGCCGCTTGCCAGAAACAGTGACACACATTCACTTAACAAACAACTGCAGGGATTTCAGATGGGCATACAGGACAAGACATCAGACTGTGAGCTGACATGGGAAAGACAAGGAAAAATGCTGCCTTCTAGTGACTGCTGTGAGGAGGGAAGGAGAGTGGAAGAGGATAATTTTGAGTAGAACCATCTTAAAGTGGGAAAGAGTGTTTGAGAACTGTCTGAACTGAGACCTCCAGATAGACTGTTGTCATTCTGTCACGTCAGAATGTAGGAGACACTACAGCTGAATGCGTGTGTGTTGACACACATGTTCACACATAGGGTACTGTAGTTTCTCCGTGCAACTTCAGGAGAAAATGAAGTTGCACAGAGAAACTACAGTCCCCTATGAGTGACAGTCCACCCCTTAACTGAGTTCATCCAATCTTGATGCCTGCTTAGACATGATACTCACCTGCATGTGCCTCCTGACTTTCCCAGGGGTGGAATTCAACGCCACTGAAAACTGCAAAGTCACTTTTGATATCACAACTCTCCAGTTCTGGGGGACAAGCTACTATTATCAGCAAGGAGCTCCCTACTATGGAAGTGTGAGTGAAAAGGGAAGAAACATGGAAAACCCAGCAGCTGGGCCTAAGCAAGTGGTAGGCACAGAAGTGCCATGGGGTCCCCTTGTTCTGAGCTGCCCAAAGCTGCCAGCACAGTCCTCTGTCCCAGTCCATCCTTTGACATATCTACCAAGAGGTTATCCAAAGGTGTGACTGCAGGATCTGTGACTTTGCCAGATGAGATGGCTGCTGCATAAATGGGGAAAGGTTGGAGAGGTTAAAATTCATGCTGCGAGTCCCTTTGCAGAGTGGGGGACTGGGACTTCTATTGGGAAGTGGATTTTCAGTTCTGAGGCCTCCAATTCTCTGACGGTTCTCTGCATTGTTACAGCTGGAACTCAAAAGTGCCAATGGGACACACCTGAAGAACAAGAAGGTGATTCTTACAGTGTCCTATGGGAGCAGGAAGCAGACCAAGACCTACCTCACAGATGACACTGGGATGGCCTCCTTCGTCTTAGAGACATCAGCATGGGACAACAGCAGTAAAGTTATACTACAGGTTAGAAAACAGTTACTGCAAACCAGTCTGGAGCTAAGCAGGTAACTAGAATTGAAATACATTATAAGGGCAGATCCATGCTAATACTTCATCCATGCACACCAGACAGAAGCAAAGGGTGGAGTGGTTTGATCCAGGGGCTAATAAGCCACTTTACATAGTCAAATGATCTGGCTTGCTCCCAGGGTAGCAGTAGCATTGCATAATTTCAGACTTCAGCCAAAGCCCTAGTAGTGTACAGCTCCTTGCTTCTCTTTAGGCACTAGCTATCCCAGAGTGTGGCACAGCAGGCAATGCCAAGCTCCACAAAGGAAGAGTGACTGAACTTGGCGTAGGTGGAAGTAGACACCTTACCCTGGGGTAGTTCAGAGCCCACTGTTCAGTCAGTCTTGGTTTTGGCATAGAAAGAGCTGCGAGAAAGCCTCAGACACCTTTTTCTGTGCCACAGGCCAAGTCCCAGCCGGAGGACATGGGCGGTCGGAATGTGAAGGTGTCTTACGGCACCGCATCTCTCCCACTGAGGGCCTTCTACTCCTCCAGCCGCAGCTCTGTGAGGATCCAGCCGGGGCAGGCAGTGCCAGCCTGTGGGGACGTGCTGCAAGTCACTGTGCACTACCACATACTCGCCACAGAGCTGGGCCACGGGGCTGCCAGGGCACGCTTCTACCACCTGGTGAGTGCAGGGCAGTGAGGTCAGCTCTGTGCCCGGTCTGTGTCAGCACAGGGCCTCTTGCTGGCCCAGAAACGTGGAGCAGGGGCACCCTCAACCCTTTGTTCTGTTCATTACCCTTTAGGTTATGGCCAGAGGGTTCCTCGTGCATCATGGCCAAACAACAGTGCTTCTTGATCCACCATCAGGTAAGAGCATCTGACTACCAGGAACAGATTAAGAATCCAGCAAGAAAGTCTTTCCAGCTTAGATGGAGAAGGAGAGAAAATGGATCTGAGACTAACAGGAAACCACAGAGCTGGCAAAAGAAAAACTATAGGAAATACGCTATCTTTTTTCAGTCTTTTGATTCCCCCCTTTTTTTTTTTTCTGCTGATCAAAAGATGAAACTGTCAGAGTTTATCTGCCAAGCAGGAAATTATCAGAGACTTCCAGGGTAACTTATGGAGTCTTTCTGGGCTCAAGTGGAAAGTCATTTCTCTTCCAAGTGCTCAGTGTTGCCAAGGTGTGTCATGCTATAAGGTCACTGCATGATATAAAAGCCTCCATCCTGGCCTAGCTGTGGCCTCCCCAGAAGCAAGGCAGGATAATTTTCATCCAAGAATCTCTACAGAAGTATTACAGAGGAAGAGCACGTTGCCAGTGTAATCCCTGGACTGCAGACTTCCTTGCATCTTGCCATACTTTTTCAATTTTTTCTTCTTCCTTCAGCTCAGTACAGTGGGGCTTTCAACATCACTCTGCCCGTTGACCTGATTTCATCCATGGCCACCCTCTTTGTTTACATTGCCTTCCCTGAGGGACAAGTGGCAGCTGACACCTTCCGCCTGAAAGTCTCCAGCTGCTTCAGGAACCATGTAAGCAGTGCACAAAACAGAGGCACAGGTAGGCTGGAGGGTGGCTAATGATCCACAAACTGGCAGTAGATACCCAGCAGAATCCAATAACCACAGCTTCCCCTTCCCTTCATCTCTCTCTCAGTGTCTGCAGTCCCCCTTTCTCCTGCTGTTTCAGGTGAAGCTTGGCTTCTCAGATGCAGTGGCTCTCCCAGGATCAACCGTCCGTCTCCATTTGCAGGCTGCACCAGGCTCCCTGTGCAGCATCCGTGCCGTAGACAAAAGCGTCCTTCTCCTGAGGCCAGAGGCTGAGCTATCCAAGGATACTGTGAGTCACTTCAGTGCTGACCATTTCTGGTTAATAAGGCAAGGTGAATATTGTTGGATATACAAACAGGTACTTGAATTGGGACAGGGCATGGCTTAATGAGAAAAAATGAAGACCAACATCAAACACCAGCCAAAATTTCCAGTCTCTACAGAGAGATACAGAGGGTGGGTTATTCTAACAGAATAGGGGATAATCTAACAGAATAGGGGATAACCCACTGTTATCCCCAGCTACAGCCTGAAGTCACATCCTTGTTAAATTTACAGTGCTTTACCACAGTGGCAAGCAGAAGGCATGAGAAATCCATCTCCTCAACTGATTCATGAGAGTGCTTTGAAGAAAAAAGTTGTGTTTAAAAAAATGCCAGACATGAGATAGGCTTCATGTCTTTGTTCCAGCTCACATAAACCAGACAGTCCTTCCATTCAGGGAGTGGGTTCTAAGTGGTGTACTGGCAGTGGAAGGGTCCCTTTTCTCCTCTAGACCTTGGTCTAAGGACGCCTGAATTGCCTCTTGACACTGTCTTGGTGGATCCTGAATGCGTCTTCAGTCAGACAAGAAGATGTTCAATGTTCTCCCCATGCAGAGAAGGTGTCCTTACTGTTTGCATTGAGTTCACAGGTACAATTATTAAGCTAGAAGTGGCCACAGCCATGCAGCCATACCCCAGAGTGTGGGGCTCATGTTCTTCTCTGATGCTATACATCCAAAATTTGTGGAGGCTCTCCATAAAATTCAAAACCCCTTGAGGCTGGGTTTTTGTGTTATGCAGGATCTGAGCTCAGCCTGTGAGGTCACAGGAAGTCTCTGGATAGAAATTAAAATCTTCCCACCTCTCACACTCTCCTGTACTGTTTTCATTCTCTCCCTACAGGTGTATAATATGTTCAGCTATGCTCAGGAGCAGCTCAGCACCCTCACAGATATCTACAGTGACTACTGCACTATCCACAGGAGCCCAGGAATCACTGATGTCTCTCAGACCACCCTATCACCAGGAATGAAGTCCCCATTCATGTACAACAGATACTCTTATGCAGTGTCCCAGCCAGATGTTTATGAATTTCTGAAGGTAAATCTAATTTCCAGAAAGCCTGAAATATCAGAGCTGAGCCCTTTTGTATCCCAGGTCGGCACTGCTTCACAGCTTGTCTTTCCTGCAAATGCTGGTGACTTCACGGTCTGAATTTGCTAAGCTTCTGAACTAAGAGATCAACGACACTCTGTGCTCTCAGCATGATAAATTCCCATTGATCAGGCAGATTCCTAGAACCCAACTCTCTATTAGTCCCCTTTAGCCTTTCTAGGGATTGGAAGCAGAATGGATTGTCAGCCTGTGTCAAAGAAAATTGGAGGTTGGAAAAGTAAAGCACCTGAGAGAAAAGGGGGACCCAGGGAAAGGAGAGAAAGAATCGTAGAAAAGAATGGCAGTGAAGGATAAAGAAAAGCCCGGGTTAGGGTAGACAGCAGACTGTGGTGCCAAGATAATGACTTTGTGTACAGGCATGCACATGTGAGGGGTCACCCGCACAATCCTTTGGCATGAGGACCAGGCTCTGGGAGCAGGACAGTTCTGCCTTCTCTCCTGATATAAATTCTCAGGGAGTGCCGAGGTGCAACAACACAGAGTAGCTGTGATATCCTGGGAGGCGGGGGAAGAGACAGACCCTCGGACACACCAACACCTCCACAGAAATATACCGTCTTTTCTTCCCCTTCTTTCCTCCAGAATGCAGGTCTAACATTTTTAACCAGCCTTAAAATCAAGTCTCCAATTGAGTGCCGCACGCAGACCACTTTTGACTACGACTACATGTGTACATCTCCATTTTTCCTGTTTCTTTGGAGATCACGGGTAACATATGGGCTGCACATGGGCAGCTGAACGTGCAGAGTACTTAGGAGTTGGGGATGGCTGACAGAGGGTTGCACAGGAGATGTGCTCCACAGGGAGAGGGCAAGGCCCTGACATGAGTGTGTGTCCAGTGCACTGGAGGGGCAGAGGGGTGGCTGCAGGGTTCAAACCTGTTTGGAAGCTTCAGCTGGTGAACAGGAAGATAATAGGGTCAAGGAGGGAAATGAGACATCTGTCTCAGGAAAGAAAACCTGTTTGTAAGACTAGGAAGGGTCTTTCTGCAAACCAAAGAATGAACCAAGATTGGCATTGGGCAGTATTTAGGCTTTTCTGCAGGAAATGGGAGCAAAACTGAGAGCAGGTAAAATGTCTCATGGGGGAGCACACACATACTAGAAGCTCCCTGGCCTCCTGGGTTGTCTTGTGGAAGACAATAATTAAGTTGAGGGCATCTTGGAGAGGACAAGGGGGTTTGGGCTGGGAGTGGGAGGGATGGAGAACTGAGCTTTTCCTGGATGAACTCCATCCTGGTTTCACAGTTGCTCTGCCTTTGAATGAATGCTTGTATTCCCCATAGCTCTTGACGAGCTGGCAGACTTTGAGAGCTTGTACCCAGAACCAGATGCTGCTATTGAAGCTGCTGAGGCAGAGCACACTGAGCTGGGCAGCGAGTCAGCGCCAGCACGCACCTGGTTCCCAGAGACATTCATCTGGACTCTGGTTCCCATCAAGTGAGTAATCACTTGGGCTGTGGCTCCACAGGTCTACAGACTTTCTGCCAGACACAGCAGAGGGAATGGGCAGGAGCAGAGACAGGGCATTATTGCCTTCTGTGCACAAGGTAAAAAAGGGAGGTATGAAGAAGTGGACAAGGGCAATGGAGTTTTGGTTCAGTTCCTTCTCTGCTGGAGATTTTCCAAATGCTTCTAGGAATTTAACATCACACACTCCTGCAGGATGTAAGAGGCCTCCACAGATCCATAGCTCAACATTCTACACAAGGCAGGTCCTGGTAGATCAAGCTGTAGTAATGTACTCTGTATCCCTAAGGATGGAGATTCCTCAAGCTGTTTCCATGTTTGACCATCCTCATGGTCTTATGTCAGGTCAGAATCGTTCATGTTCCAGCTGTGTGTTACCTTTTATCCTGGCAATATGCACCTCAGAAGAGACATGTTCCATTGTCTCCACACCTTCCCATTAGGAAGTGTCACACTACACTCCATGGCACAGACTGGGTGTATAACACGGGCCCCTGTGAGCCCTCTCTGCCCAGAAAAAAGAAAAATTTCAGCTGCAGCACTGTTCAGAAGCAAATTTTGGGTTGCATTTTCCTCTCAAGTCATTCCTTGCCCACCTATTTGCTATCCTTCCCATACCTCTGTCCTACTTGCCAGGAATCCCCACACTTTCACATGCATTTCCATTTCATAGTCTGAATTCCTGCATTTGTCCAGGGTGGGGATAACCTCTTCCACTCTGTTTTCTCCTCAGTGATTCAGGGGCTGCTGAGCTAGCTGTCACAGTACCTGACAGTATCACAGACTGGAGAGCCATGACCTTCTGCACCTCGGAGAGCCATGGGTTGGGAATCTCAGAGCCCGCCAGCCTGCGGAGCTTCAAGCCCTTCTTCGTGGAACCAACTTTGCCCTATTCTGTTTTCCGAGGAGAGTCATTTCCCCTGAAAGTCAAAGTCTTCAGCTACCTGAAGCAGTGCATGGCGGTGAGTGGCTCCCTCCAGGCTGGTTTGGAGCAAAGGAATGTGTGGAAACTACTTTACTGATAGAGACCCAAAGAAAGGGGCTGCCTGCTTAGGCACTGGGCAAAAGACACCAAAGAAGTTGTTCAGTTTAATTCCACACAGAGCCATCACTGACCAGTTTATCCCTCCCCAGAAGCCAAACCTTACATGACTGCATGTCCCTGGGACACTGCTGGTGTCCCACAGACACTGCAACAGGCCATCATCATACTCACCCCTGGCTTCTGGGATTGATTGTTATTTGAATCAAGGACCTGAATGGAAAAACACAGCAGCAGCAGCAGCTCTGTAACCTGAACTCCCTTTTGTTTCACCTCTAGCTCCAGCTCAGCCTAATGGACTCCAGGGATTTTGAATTTCTGCATGAAAATGTCAAGTTCATTCTTTGCCTGTGCCCTGATTCAGCAAAAACATTTTCCTGGGACGTGAAGGCTACAAAATTAGGTAAGGGGTCCAGGGAGGGACAGGGATGGGAGGCACTGGCAGAGCTGCTTGAGGAAGCCAGAGATGGGCCGGAAGGAAGACTGGCCTACTGTGGCAAAGCATGAGTGAGCAGCCCAAGGCCGAGCGAACTAAAATGTAGGCACAGATGTCCCAACCGGCCTCTTGGTGTTTTGTTTTTCAGGGATGGTGAATTTCACAGTCACTGCTGAGGCGATGGAGTGGGAAGATGTTTGCACGGAGCATCCAGCTGTTGTGCCAGAGTCCGGAGGGAAGGACACGGTGGTTAAACACCTGCTGGTGAAGGTCAGGCTGCACTGCAGGTTCTGGTGAGGCTGGAGCTGGTTGGGCTCAAGACAGTCTGGTGGGTGGCTCTGGGAAGGAAGAGTCAGCTGCGGAGGTGGGCACATTTCTCAGGGAGACTGGACCAGGAGTGATTCTAAGAGTGGATGGGATTGGAGCTCCTCCACTGGATGGGACAGAAATGTCAGAACTGCTTACTGGCAGGGCAGTGGGTCAAAGGCCATGCAGCAGCTTAGAAACCTGCTTCCCAGTACAACTTCACTGTTGGCACAGATAGCTCTGCTGTCTGTGTGAAGCCCTTGGTCAAGGCCCACAAGGATGGAAAAGGTGCTTGCACAAAGGTGGGGTGCTGCATAGCTGCTCTCTGATTTTACTTCTCTCCCTTCTGAGCTGATCAGCCTTTTCCCTACCAGGCAGAGGGGCAGCTGGAGGAAAAGACCCACACCTCAATCTTGTGCCCTGAAGGTAGGTGCAGAGACCCCCAAATACTGTCTTACTGGGGCTGTGCTTGTGCACAGAACAAGATCAGATGGAAGCAGTCTGGTGTTTGAACAACTCTAGGACTCTCTGAAGGTGCATAGGGAGAAGAAAGCCAGGGATTCTGGAACTTTTAGGGGTAGACAAAGCCATTCAGCACTACCCAGTACTAAAAGCTCCTGGCAACATCAAGGCACAGTCTAACCACATCACAGACCCTCACCAATGGGTGGCTGGATCTCTGTGTCATCCTATCTTTTGAATGCTGATTTCACCAACTGATGAGATGATCCCAGACCTGTTTACACCATCTCCTGGGGGACACCTGTGGCTCTGCTATCTTCCTCATGCCTCTTGTTCTGATGTTTTTGCCATTTGCAGGAACCTCAGCTTCAGAGACAATCTCTTTCACTGTGCCAGAGAACATTGTCCTTGGGTCAGAGAGAGCCCACATCTCTTTCTTAGGTGAGTTTTTAGAAGAGTCGTGGGAAGTAGTATTTTCCCCTACAGGACACATCTCTTCTGATGCCACTTTGTCTTCTTTAGCAAACAAAGTAATGAAAGGGAGTATGTACAGCAAGGTGTGGTACTGTCTTCCAGGCCAGTATCCTATTTCTCCTATACAAGTGGCACTGGAAGGATGTATAATTTCACCAAGCTAGAGGAAAGACAGCCAAGTACCATATCACTGTTCCTACAGTCTGTGGGCATCACATGAGCAGAGGTGAACTGAGATCAGTCTTAGCAGGGTATCTGGAGAATCTGTGAGGCCAGAATTGTTTTAGATGTGAGAATACGTATGGCTCCCAAAGCTGTGGTTCTGTCCTACAGGTGACATTATGGGAACAGCACTGGACAACATTGATGAGCTTCTCCAGATGTCCAGTGGCTGTGGTGAGCAGAACATGGTTCATTTTGCCCCAAATGTCTTTATCACACGATACCTTGAAGAAACAGGACAGCTGACTCCAGAAATCAAACGGAAGGCAATTGGCTATCTGGAAAGCGGTGAGTGGATTTCTCCTTGTTAAGCTGGTGATGTCCACTATAGTACTTGTGGGGAAGGAGCCTCAGCAGAAGCCTGGTGCTGAGCAGGATTTGTGCAGCATCACTAGCCTGGCATCCATGGTAATTGCAGCAGCGCGGATTAGGCTAGTGCATGCCAGCAGAACAAGCGGTACACAGCAGCCCTCTGCTAAATTCCTCAGAGATAATGCTCTCTGTGATGATCAGCAGGATTGGTGGGGCAGGTTGGCACCTGGAGAACAGGACAGGCACGCAGCATCTTCACTACCCCCAGCCTCTTCCTGCAGGATATCAGCAGCAGCTCCTGTACAAGCACACAGACGGCTCATACAGTGCCTTTGGGGAAGGAAGTGAGTCAGGAAACACTTGGTAAGCAATGATATCCAGATATAAATGAAGAACAACAGTTTAACCTGGTCAGTCTTGAGCTGGCTTGGATTTTGGTCTGGGGAAACTGAGTAAGTCTGAAGGTGTGGAGTTTTGAACAGAAGTTGCTCCTGAGACCCTTTGGAAGGTGTAGTGGTTTAAGCCCAGATGGAAATTAAGCACCACACAGCTGTTCACTCTACACCATTTTCATGCCAAATCCAAAACTTGGCACTGTAGCAGCTACTGAGGAGAAATTAAGTCCACTCTAGCTGAAACCAGAGCAATATCCATCTCTTACTTCATAACATTTATGTCATGCCAGGTTTCACACTCCCCAGTATGCCATCACTTTCCCTATTTATCTGTTTTGATAATCTTCCTCGTAGTCTATGAAACACCTCTGTCAAATGTGACAATGAACTAACTTGAAGAACCCCTGTTGGATTGTTTGTTCTTGGGCACCCCAAGTGAGACTGATTCTGAAATCTTGGCAGCAAAGGCACCTTCATTACAGGTTTTCAGAATGCTTGGTGCCCAAACAAGATTGGGAATGGGTCTGAGTGAGCTCACTAAATGTCAGCCCTCCAGGGCAACAAAGCACCCTGTTGGAATTAGCAGAGCTCTGAATGTCTGAAGAATTGAATTCTTTCTCTCTTGCTCCAGATGGCTCTGAACTCAAGCTTCTTGAGCTCATGTGCATTGCTTCCAGTTCTCCATCTGCACAGGGGCTGTGGCCTGCTGGTATTTCTACAGAGAGAATGTAGTAGAAGACACAGAGATTCCTGTCTCCTCTTGGAGATGTGCATCAAGTAACAGTTCAGTTCTATTTCCTTCTTCCTTCCTTGGCTCTAGGCTTACTGCTCTTGTCCTGAAGACCTTCAGCCAAGCCCAGGACTTCATCCACATAGATCAACAAAATATAAAGGATGCCGCCAGTGCCCTGATTAAAAGTCAGACTCCATCTGGCTGCTTCAAGAGTGTGGGGAAGCTCTTCAACAATGGTCTGATGGTATGGCATGTCCTGGTGGTTTATTATATACCTCAGATCTCCTTCACTTTCTGGTCCAGTTTGGGTGCCAAGAACAAAGGAACTCTGTTGCAGGAGGAAAGCTCTGATGTGCCCAGGGTCACCCTTGGGTGACACTCAGGGTTCCCTAGTCACCGTGGCACTTTTTCAAGTTATGAATGATGAAGGTTTGCATTTGATGATGTGCACTTGGAAACTGAAACAGTGCCCTGCCCTACCTCCATCTCAAGCTAACACATGCCACCCTTGCAGCGGGGTTGTGGAACATCACTTTCCTCTGGTATTGAAATCTGTTACTGAAAATCTTACATTTGGGAGGAGAAACGGGAATGTGCTCAGCAGAGGGAGGGAATCAGCTACCCAGAAGAGATTGGGGAACCCTGGCAGAGAGGTGCTCCGGAAAACAGGACCTTTATAAATGGATACCAGTCCTGTCATTTCCTTAGCAGAAGGAATAGGACCAGCACTGTTGCCTGTGCTGGCATTTGCTAGACTTTCCCCTCTCCCTTCTCATAGCATCCCTCTTGTGTGTTTTGTGGTGTCTGCAGGGTGCAGTGGAGGAAGGCCTGGGGCTGAGCTCTGTGATCGTGGTAGCTCTCATACGCTCGGGGATGCCTCACTCCGTGAGTACCGACAGCAGGAGCTGCCATGATCAGCCTCTCGTAGGCAGTGCCTGGGCTCTGCCTTTGGGTTCCACCCTCTTCTGCACACATGAAATCTGCATTCCTTTCCCAAACACCCTGCCTGTAACCAGAGTGCTTTCAATTGTATCCTAGGACCCAGTTGTGGAGAGAGCTCTGAAATGTATAAGGGACCTGGTCAATGCTGACACTGGCAGTCCCAACCTCTACAGCCTGGCACTGGCTGCAAACGCCTTTGCAGTGGCAGGTGACAAGGCCCTCAGGCAGAAAATCCTCAAAAGATTGGATAAGGCTGCCATAATATCAGGTACCAAAGACTCTGGGGCAGGAGGGAGGGCCATTGGCAGAACTGTGTGGAAATCCCTGGGTTGAACAACCATGGGAATGGAGGGCAGGGGCAGGGGTTGTGGGGTGAATGGATACTGCCAAGCCTCAGTTTGCCAAGCTGTCCCAAATTATATCCACACTGTAAGAGAGATTGCCTCTATGGATTGTCTCTATGTCCTGGGCTCCCAGTCATCCAAACCAGGGGAGTTTCACAGATATTGTGGAGCTCCTCCCCAGCCTGCAGGCCTAAGGTTTTGCTGGGAGAAGCAGGGTGTGGGGAGCAAATAGGGAGCTCTGCACGTATATCTTGTCCAACTGTATAATGTCCAATGTACATGTTTGTTTAGTACCAATAAACACAGGGACTAAGTAGAACTCCAAGGTGACTAGATACAGCTACACACCCCATAAATGTTTCCACTCCACCTCTAGATGACCATATATTCTGGAGTCAACAGTCCAAACAAGAGGAAGATTCCCTATCTTGGTATCGGGCTCCATCTGTTGATGTGGAATTGACATCTAGTATCCTCATGGCTCACCTTACAAAGTCAAGTTTGTCATCAGATGAAATCAAAAAGGCATCCCAGATTGTGTCTTGGCTCACCAAGCAGCAAAACCCATATGGAGGCTTTGCTTCAACCCAGGTAATGCCCTTGAGCCATCATCATCATCATGACCAGATTTGATGCTGGTTTTTTGAGAACAATGGGTTCTAACAGCCCATAGTAAAAAAAAAAAAAANGATAAATTAATAAATTTTAAAAGAATGTATGGATTTACAGGTCCTGGGAGTAATGGATAATCTCATGCTAAAAGCCAAAGGGAAAAGCTCAACCCTTATTGTACTATAGCTGCAGTATGAGGGAGGGAAAGGCTAAGGACTGGGCATTGCATGGGAAGCAGGAATCCTATTCTTCCTGATGTTTTTCTCTTTCCTCAGGACACAGTTGCTGCTCTGGAAGCCCTGGCCCTGTATGCAACCAACATCTTCAGCAAGGATAGCCCTGATCTTCAGGTTTCTCTCACTTCCAAGGGGTTCAGCCAAAACTTCCGAGTAGACAAAAGCAATCGCCTCCTGCTGCAGACAGTGGAGCTGCCAGCCATTCCCCAAGATTATACCCTGCGTGTGCAGGGCCACGGGTGTCTTTTCCTGCAGGTAAGCCCAGCCAGGAAGAAAAAGTCTCTCTGGTGAAAAGTCTTGAAAGCCAGAGAACATCTTACCTTGCTACTTAGCCAACAGTGAAAACAAACTGCTGCAGTAACTTGCAAGAATCTGGGCTTCAAGGCTGGTGGGGGTAACTGTGGTCCAACAGCAAGGTAACACCTACTCCCCAGATGAAATCTGGATCATCTCCATCGAGCCAGAGCAGCTCCTCTCCATCAAGAAATCCACCAGGAGCAATGCACCACCAGCAGAACTTCTGCTTCTGCCACATAGTTTTCTCTTACAGCAATACAAGACAACAAACAGTAGCTGAGTCTAGACAAGAATACTCTCCAGCAAAAAAAAAAAAAACCACCCTTTTGTTCTCTATCATCCAGCTTCTTTCTCTCCTGGCAGGCCATCCTGAGGTACCACATCCCTCCCCTGAGGAGCGAGGCCACCTTTGCCATATCTGTGCAGACGGAGTGCACCGTGCCCGACGCCACCCGGTTCCCTGTCACCATTCGTGCTCGGTAGGAGACACTCAATTGCCCCTTCCCTCCCCTGTGCTGAGAGGCTTCTGGCACCACACCAGTCTCTTGGTGACAGGGTTCCCCCTCACTTGTGGGGTCCAAGTGCTGAGGTGACCCCACTGAGCTCTCCCCAGCTGGGTGAGAGGCACGAGGCCCCAGAGGGGTGGCTCAGGCTGTAGTCCTGTCTTGTCCCATGCCCTTCACCACAAATTCTCCCAAGGTCTGGGGGTCTCACCCCCTTCTAGGATTAGGTCTCAAAACGCTAATGATGTGAAGGTCCTGTGGGACTGACACATACATCTAAGTGTTCCTTCCTCTGCTCCCTGCTGACTGTCACATCACTCTCCTCTCCTGTCCTCCTGCCTGGTTTGGGACAGAACTGCCAAGAAAACAGGCATAGGATGTGATATTCCCTGCCATGCCTAAAGAAGGTAACACCAGAAGGCTTCCAAGGAACTTTTTCTCCTTGGCACAATTAAAAGCAAGGTCAAGGGAAGCACAGAGATTTATTACGGTACAGAAACAGGTATGATTATAGGAGAAACACTGGAAAGAAAGGCACATTCCTCCACCTGAGTACCAAAGCTAGGCTGGAGTATCTGGAGATCGTGGCTCAGAAAGTAACATTAGTGCTGTCCCCTGGGTTCCTGCTGCAGCTACACAGGGAACCGTGTGTCCACCAACATGGTCCTGATCCAAGTGGAGCTGCTGTCTGGATACAGCCCCGTGGCAGGTTCACTGGAAGAGGTGAGACCGTGAATTTGTGTCCAGCTGGGATGGGAACAGTGATGGATGTCCATCATGCAGGACTGTATGCTGAAATGTGATCATTCCTGTGGGCAGAGAAACAGGGTTATTTTCTTCCTAAGAAATCCTTGTACTCAAAGTCTCTTTCAAGCTGCACCTTGCCTTTCCCTACATGAACAGCTTCCCTGGCCGCGTAAATATTTTGCCCATACTCTCACAAGGACAAATACCCCTGAATATTTCTGTTTTTTATTAAAGCCTTTCTGGTATTTCCCCCCTGTTTTCAGCTAAAGAAAATGCCTTTAGTGAAGAAAATTGAGAGCAAAGCTGATGAAGTCGTTCTCTACCTGGAGGAAGTGAGTGTAATTTGGGCTAACATCATGATTAAAGGGGCTATGGACTGACAGCTTTCATGCTTGTTTACTGGTTTCATTACTGTTTTAACTATCCAGAGCTGTTGTTCCTGCATACCAGCCATATTTGCTGATCTGGAGAAGTGTCAGCCAGCAGTTGTTCATCTGTAGAGCCACTTACAGGGCTACTTAACTTGAGTGAAACAAGGCAAACTCTCACGTAAAGCCTACATCTGTTGGCACTGTTCAGAGACTTTTGAAAGTCCATATATATGGTGCCTGATTAGAACTGGGGAGTAGCAATAAGATCCATCTAGTAAACCCAAGCAAGCCCGAAATCTTAGAAAGCTGTTAAGCAACCTGAATGCAGCAGAGAGCATGCAAGATTGCTCATGGATTTTGCCAAGATAATTTGAAACTCAACCAGATGGTTGTTTGAACAGAAGTGCTCACTCCACAGCCTCATGAATCAACAGATTAACAACCACTCCAGCCTTTTTCTAGCTCCATGAATACCTAAACAGCACTAGAAATGAGACCTGGTGGTATTTAAAACCCCAGCATTTCGAAGGAGCATTTCTGTGATTCTTCATCCTCAGTTTCTGTCGGTAGGCTAAGCTAAGCTGGTCCCATAGGAAGTGGGTTAGTGTCGCGTGGATGCATTAGGCTTGCAGAGCTGCTGCTTTTGTTACATCTACAGCACAGAGCAGAAAAGCAATACAGAGAAATATTTCAGCTCAAGCTGCCAAGTAACACAAGGTGCATCCCAATGAACAGCAGGTCATGTAACTACTACCCTACAGCAGATGTTCATCCACAGCTTGTATTTGTCTGCTTAATGATGAGGGTTATGTGAGACTGGAGAGTAAGAGCTGATGTCACTGTGAATAACAAAGTAGCCACTGAATCAAGGAGCATGAAGGAGCTCAGAGTAGAGCTGGATGGAAAAGGTGGGTTTGGTGGGGAACACCAGCACTCCATTTAGGTATTGCACACTGATTCTGCAGGTTTTTGATGTTCCTTGTGAGCTGAGTTAAATTTGGTGACCAAAAAGGGGAGATGGTCAGAATGGGAAGTAAAAGATATTTCTCAGATGAACTAGAAAGCAGAACAGATCTATTAAAGTGGTGAGGTCTCCACAAAGCCTGGGTGCAAGCAAGTGAAAGGGGTTGTCTTACAGGACTTCGGTCCTTTTCTGGTTTTAATCCTTGCATTTCTTGGTCTTAGCTGACTAGACAGCCTCAAACCTACACCTTCCTGGTGGAGCAGCACATGCAAGTGAAGGATCATAAACCAGCTAATATCAAGATCTATGATTACTATATGCCAGGTAAGTTCAGATGCTGCACTGCAGAAACCACCCAAATGTACTTCTGGAAAGAAAATTTCTGGATTTTGTTGAGTCTAAGGCAATACTATCTCTGACATGGTTATCTGACTGTCCCTTAGGAAGCTCTCTAGGCATGAACCTAACCTGTTGGCTTTCAAAATAATAGGTCCTCCTCTCTCTGGCTCCAAAAATTGCAAGCCTGAAGGTGGCATGTAGAACCACTGAGGGTCTGGCTCTCCCAACAAGGGTGCAGCAAGGAGCTGTGCTTTTGAACATTTACTTTGTGAGAGACAGCAAAGGCAGAGGGACCACAGTGAGTGGATGACTCCGAAGAGTAAGGGCCCCCTTAGAAGAATTACACCAAAAACCAACTTGTCCTCTGTTCTGTGGGGCTCCTAGTGGGAAGAAAAGCTAGAAATGTGCCAGGGATTGCTATTCCTTCAGAAAGTGAGGAATTCATAACTATGATGGAGCTGTTTGGGACTTGCAACCTCATGCCTCGGGTGAATCCTGACCAGTTGCAGAGGCATGGACACACACCAGTGGTTTCATGTGTCAAGTAGAGGGGAGTTGTAGCTGTAAAGGGAGGGAACACCTCTCCTCAGAACAGTGGCACAACGCTGGATTGCTTTCGTGGGTTTTTGTCGATGTGTCTCACCAGCACTTTTCTCTGTTGTCTTCCAGAGGAAACTGCAGTGATGAGCTACAGTGTCCCGTGTGAGTGAGGTGAGGGCCCAACACCTCTTTTGTTATCCCAGGCATGGTCCTGAAGAATATGGAAAGGGAGGGAGATGCAGGCAAAGGCCCTTGGTCAAGAAACTTGCCGGACTGCAGGTCCAGGGTAGAAAGCAATTTGCAATGCCAAGTAAGGGTGAGTTCCTGTATCCCAGTGGTTAAACTGAGGGAAAGAGAACTGAACTAGAAGATTTGATATGACAAGATCATGACAAAGTTGGAGGTATGTTCCAGAAAACAAGGACTGCATGTACCAAGTACCATCACCAGTCCTGGCCCTTTGCATCAAATACACTTTATTCAAGTCACCACAGTTCCCTTTCCTGACACTTTCCCTGTTTTGCATCCCTCCAGCCCTGTGCACACAACATGCCATGCTCACCTTTACTGCAGGGCCTGGCTCCATTTCAGAGCCAAACCTTTCTGCATCCCAGCCTGGCTTCTTTCCAGGCTGAGCAAAAACAAAGCTTTGCCTTGACCAGTGCCTGCCCCTGCTGCAAACTTTCCTTGCACCTGTGTGCTTTCCTGCCCACCGCCCAAAAGACTGGGAAAACCACCTGCTCCATGAATCACCTGTAGGGAGGCACACGGCCCTGTCCTGGGATGTCTGCCACAAGCTCCACACCCTTTTACTGGAGGTTCTGACATAGGCTTTGTATAGATAAAGTGAGAGAGAATCTTAGGTCATAAAATATTCTGAGTTGGAAGGGACCCACAAGGATCATGGAGTCCAGCTCCTGGCCCTGCACAGGACCCCCAAAAGTCACACTATGTGCCTGAGAGCTTTGTTCAAATGCTTGTTGAACTCTGCCAGTTTTGGTACTGTGACCACTTCCCAAGGAAACCCGTTCCACTGCCCAACAACCCTCTGGGTGATAAGAGCACTCTCCTTCTTGGCTTGACAGTACCATTACTGTCCATACTCGTCACAAGATACAAAAAAGGCCCCTGAGTTCACAGTGGTTAGTTTTAATACTTCAGGAACTTTTTTTTTTTGTCCTTTATTGTCTTCACAGGAACAGGGATAGATCCCTCCTCTCCAGTCTCTGTCCATCAGTCCTTTGTCACCCCCGCCAACTGTCACCACATGGAGATATGAAGAAAAGAGAAAATGCTTGGAATTTCCTGCTGAGCAGTTAGTTTCTGGAAGGCTCAGGCTGTGTGTGGCATCTTATTAAAAGTAGAAGACTAGAACTGTCTGATTGAATGATTATTCAGTTTACTGTTTTTCTCCCAAACCAGGAAACTTGCATTTAAGAGGAGCTGGGAAAAATAACTTCTCTACCTCTGCTCATGTACAAAACTCTGCCTTTCCAGGTGCAGAAGTGCACAGGAGATAGAGCATAAAAAAAAACCCTGATCCATAGACCTAGAAACAGATACTTCCTGTTTCTAGCTGGGTACATGTTCCCCACTGCTTACCATTCCTCTTCCTGTCTTTGCTTATATTCCACGTTTCCCACCCAAGAACCACCATTTCCTGATGCTACTGTTGGTGTCACACAGGAACTTGCTGCCTACCTCAACTACAGACAGCACTGTATTCAGCCAAGGCTTGCTCCTCTGCAAAAGAAGATGAGGAAGATGATTACACATGGATGCACACAGAGAAGACTGCATGTCTTTCCCCAAACAGAGAATCAGGAAACCAGCTCCCCACCCCAGAAGAGTAGGAAATCTGCAACCCACCTGGCTGGTAGTAATCATAGATTTTGATGCTGGCTGGTTTCAGGTTCTTCACCTGAATTACTTGTTCAAGTTGTAGAATGAAAGTCTGAGATTCATCATTGAGCTAGTGGAGATGGAAGGAAATTAGCAAGGAAGGGGAGAAAGAAGTCACAGCATCTTGATCTTCCCTGATTTTAATGTTTTCTTGTACTACATTTCTGTAATCCATTAGAGATTCTGGGCTTTGAAATGGAGTATTGTGTGAGGAATAGCACTATTCTAATCCAATTATAATGACAGTGGGCAGACTTCCTCTGCCCCCAAATCTACCAGTGCTCTTTTCTTACCTAGACCAGCCTCAGGCTTCTCACACAGCTCCTTGTCCTCTTTTGCTCTCACTGTGCCACACCAAATGCTTTTGTTCTCACTTACCTTCTCCAGATAAATGTAGCCCACATTAGCTTTCACTTCTATTTTCTTAACAATGGTTCTGTTCTCCAGCTAGGATAGGAAACAATAGTAGAATTAAATTTGTGAGCATTTTCCTTGGGGATTCTTGACCTGAGGGACCCAGTGTTTTGGTGAAGGGAAGGCATAGAGCTGGACACTGTGGAACTGTGCCTTTCTAATGCCTAAGGGCTTTAGTCATTATATCTTTGCTAGTCCCTCTTGGACATCCCTTGTGAGTGTCTCATGTATGAACCACCCTGACCCGGCCCAGGGCAGAGGAATCTCCCCCTCTGGGGACCAAAGGCTGTGTGGGGAGTACATCTGACTGATATGTTGGTCAGCAAATGGGTGCAGGCAGCAGTAGAGATTCTTATTTCATCTCACTGAGTGTTCAACTACTTTTAAAGACCTGCATGGAGGCTGTAGTTTAATTTATTATTTAAATGGAAAACAAAAGAATCTTTTTAGCTAGAGCTAGAGTATCTCTGAGAAATTCTGTCTTAGAATTTCTGACAAACAAATCCTGATGTCAGCACACCCAGCACTACACTTTGTTCCTGGCCCAAGTCCAAATACTGTCAGTGGGAGAAGCCAAACCACCTCTGATCTCCCTTGTGGGGGCTGTAAGAAAACAAGACGTTTTGATGCAATTGCAATATCAAAGGCCCCCTGCAAATTTAGCTACTGCCTGGCCTGAAATGAACAATTCTCAACAGAGTAAGCAGGCAGGATCCATTTACCACAGCTGGGTTCTCTTATTCCAAAGTTCTTACCAACATTCTGGATCTGGAAGTCATGATGAATCCGGATAGGAGGGAGACCTCTATGATCACCATGTTGGTTGTGACCCTGCTCCCAATGTAGCTGGAGAAAAAAAAACAGACAGAGGGTCTGATTCTGTGAGGATGGTGTCCTCCCAGCCCCTCTTCCCTCCACCACCACACCCTGAGCCAGTATCCCATCTAGGCTGGGGGCATGACAGCCACTGCTCCCTCTCACAGGAGTTAGCTAGCACCTTCCCCCTCCAAGCCTTCCACCTGCTCGATTCACCCTCTGTCCTGTTCACCCCAAGGGCCATGTCTCTTCATCAGAGCCCTGGGACTTTCCTGGCTGCTGTCCCCAAGCTCACTCCATCTTGCTGGAGGAGGACATAGACCTTGGGGTTACCTGGCAAGGATGTGGACGGTGAGAACACGCGAATTGGCCTGGCTGCAGTTGGCCAGCTCCGTGCTGACACGCAATGTGAAGATCACAGGGGCCCGTGGGGAAGGCTCGTGGTACCTCAGCACCGCCTGCAGGATAATGGCCAGGAGCAGGCATGACAGGCCAGGCATGGTCTCATGCAGGAGAAAAGAGGCAGAGTCCTCCTCTCTCCACACTCAACCCACCTCCTCACCTGAGCAAAGACACAGCTGCTGCTGCCGTGGGCCTGCACCAGGAACTGCCCCGGGATGTCCAACAGCGCTGCCTGCTGCACCAGCAGCCGCGTCTGGCGGCTGACCTGGAATGCCTTCCCGAGGGCCCTCTGGGACCGCACCCTCACCACTGCCTGGCCTGCCGTGCTGAACGTCCGCGCCGCGTACTTCGCTAAGGCTTGCAAGGCAACAACTGTGTCCTACAGAGGGAGAGACTCACTCAAGAGACAGCCACTCCTCCGAAAGCATCAGCAATAACGAGATTGGCTTGGAACAGGGAGACCAAGAGGCCTTGTGCTGC
Organism: Cyanoderma ruficeps; assembly: GCA_008694505.1. Taxonomy (NCBI): domain Eukaryota; kingdom Metazoa; phylum Chordata; class Aves; order Passeriformes; family Timaliidae; genus Cyanoderma; species Cyanoderma ruficeps. The sequence continues at coordinate 19,063,597 of VZDJ01000623.1, forward strand.
CAAGCTGGGGTACAAAAGGATCCATGGGGAGCCACTGGTTACCTGGGTGGAGGCAAACCCCCCGTGGGCATTTTGCTGCCGCGTCAGCCACGCCACAATGCCAGCTGCAGTTGTCATGTCACCGGCGTGCACCCGTGGCTTGGAGAGGTACGCCAGGAGCACGTAGGCCGTCAGCTCTATGTCCACTGGCTGGGTACCAGGCCAGAAGTCTGTGGAAGCTGGAGAGCTTGGCTTGGGGCTCCAGTGAATTTGTCTTCCTGCAGAAGGAAAAGGATTATGAAGGCTATTTAGGGAGGACATAATTTGGGTTTCAGAGAAAACAAACCCCACAGTGCTTTCAGGGCTCCTTCAGTACATTCCCTGTACTCAGGCCAGGATTGCTTTCTTGAATTGATTCTCCAAGGTTTCATCGTGTTTTAGCTCACAGACTCCTACCTCCACCCTCAAAGGGATCTTGAAATTCTTCAGTCTGAAGAAACTATTTCTAAGTCACCCTCACAGCTTGTGAAATACCTTGCTGTATTTTCACTCACACAATGCAGTTACTGCACAAATACAAGGAATATCTATAAATACATATATAATTTTTGACTGCGGTAGCTGGGCGTACATTAACCCAGAATGCCAGCAGGAAGCACCTGATTTGATGGCCTGTTCCTCCAGTTTGTACAGCAGCTCCTGGGTTGTTTCATAGTCCCCAGCCAGGGCAAAGGCATAGGCCAGCAAGGCTTCTGTGTAGATGTTGGTGATGTTGTGAATCACCTTCTGCAGGCAGCGGAGAGTAGTCTGCATCAGCTTGCCCTGTGTTGGGAGGAGACATGTGCCAAACTGTGACAGAGGTGAAACAGGGGGCTGGGGAGCTCATTCAAGGGAGCCACACTATATCTTACTGACGTTGCTCCAGGGAAACCCATTAAATTACAGACTGTCTTCAGAAAACAGTGCACTGGGAGCCATTGCCACCAAGCACTACTGCATCAGGAGAGTTTCACAACACTGGCTCTTTTGAGGAATGACTTCATCATTTGACCAAACATTGGTTCATTCCCAGAAGTTCCCTCCCAGTTCATGGCCTGGAGAACACCAGAATCACAAGCTGGTGTATCCCTGTGGTGGTGCCCAGGAGAGCAGGAGGGAGCTGAGCATGCTCACCTGCAGTGGCAGACCCATCTCCAGCAGCGCTGCAGCGACATAGGCCCCCAGAGAGATTTCATCATCCGTGCTGCCCTGCAAAGGGAACACACTGTTCACTCTTACAGGTTGTTAGGAGGGCCCACTCCCCAGAAGGAAAAGCATCCCTCTCATATTTTCCTTCTCTTTAGGGCTTGCACAGGTTGCAGAATGACTTTTTAGGATCCTTTGGGGTCCCACAATCTTCTGCCATCACAAATCTGTCCAGTCATTCCCCAGCAGTGCTTCCTGCCCTGGCCCACCATTACCTTTAGGGAGGAGTGAAAGAAGTTCCCTTTGGTGGCAAAACAGCCACTGGGGAGCTGGTTTTGCTCTAACCAGTGTAGGGCATCCTGGACATTCTTGTCATCAACATAGATGTATTTTCTGGCTTGGCCAAAAATCTTGAGTACAAAAGCTGTCAACCTAGGAACAGGATGAGTTATGGGAAAAAGAGAAGAGGAAAAAAAAAAAGCAAAAAAAAAAAAAGCAAAGAGACAGTCAGAGTCTCCTGGTGCTTGTCCCTTAACTAGTGACATAGTGGGGGTGCAAAAAAGAGTAATTTTCATAAAGAAAGTCAATCTAAAAGTGGAAATGGTCCACAGAACTCACCCCAGTGGCTCCTCTCCCCGCCTCTGTCTCCACACATACACTACTTACGTACTACTTAGCGCTTTACCCAGTCATTTCACAGGTGAAAACCCTCTTACTCTTTCTACCTGTTCCATTCATCTTCCCCAAACTACTAGAGACAATCTGGAATTCCCCATTTTCTTCCTCCCTTCCTTTCTCCATTAAACTCAGCCATGCACCATAGGTGTAAGCTGTGCCAAGGCAGCTCCTCTCCACTCACTGAGGAGAGGATTTTTTATTGCTCTCACCTGATTTTTTTCCAGACATGTGTACCCCTCTTGGCTACCAGGGCACCAGTAGCATGACCTGATGTTGTCTGTGAGCCAACAGCAGGGACATAGAGACAAAAAAAAGACCTTTCATTCCCTGGGACAACATCTTGGCTGTTCCACTTTCCCAGAAACTCTGCTGTCCTGCCTGACTGCTTTTTCAAGTGTCTCAAGTGTCTCAAGTGCCTCAGACTCTCCCTGTCAGAGAGTTCCTTCTGTCTCCATCCCAAAGAAGGAACATCTTGTCAGCTTTCTCAGATACATCAGGTGCTTTGACCCAGACATGAAAAACCAGAAGTGAGGGATGTTTGCAGTACTTACCAAGTGTTTCCTTCTCCATCCTTCTGCCCAAAGAAGCTATAGGAGCCATCTCTGTGCCTGTAAAGAAGTTGTGTCTGATACCCTGGGGAGACAGGAACAGTGATTGACATGGCACAGTAACACAGAAGGGACAGTGCTGGCAGAGTGGCTGCAAGGGCAGGAGTTACTGGTGTGTTGGGCACAGGGGAAGGCAGAGGGGCAAGGTGGGCCTCCTGTACTCACCATTGCGCAGGAATCTTGTTGCCCTGTCCTTGATCTCATGGCTCAGCTGCCTTGTCTTCTCCAGGTACTGCAGCACATAGACAATGGGGGCAAACAACACCATGTTCTGCTCCCCACAGCCATGGGGCAGCTGCACAAGGTGGTCCAGGTTCTGCAGTGCCATCCCCATGAGGTCACCTATGCAAGGGTGCGAGAAACAAAGAAAGTGTAAGTATTTTTTGAGGTGCCTTTTCAGCCAGGCAGGGGATAATAGTGCTTCATCTCAGCAGGAGAAAGCACTAGAGAAAGGAGGACGGAGGAGTAAACAACTGAGTGCAAGATGGAGCATGGTGACTGTTTTGCCTCCTTCCAGCTTGGCATCATGTCTACATTATGGAGTCCCTGGAGAACTTCCCCTTATCAGCTTTTGCATTCTGAAGAGGTCCAGCTATAACAAATACTGTTTGTAAAAGGCTATGAGCAGACCTGCTCCTGCTCAGTCTGTGTCATATAGACAAGCAAATATAACAGCACTCAGGGAAAGGTTGAAATGCTTCTGGTCTTTATCCAGGCCTGTTCTACCTGGCCATATGTCACATATGTCAACCATCAAAATGTGAGGAAGCCGACAGGGGTGCTAGTCAGATGGTGTGAAGGTGTCCATATATCCTCCAGCCAGTCAGAAAAGCCTTGTGTTGTTTCCTCTGCTGGGGTTCTGTAGCACAATATTCATGGCTACTTATGCCAGGCCTGGCTTCATACCAGTTCTGGCCTGCAATATAAATAGATGTATTTAATGGTAGGTATGGCCAGTCCCAGTACCCTCTCCAAAGTGTTCTTTCACAACTTTATAATGATGAGAAAGATTTCTTTTCTCCAGGAGCTTCTGCTGTAGCATGGTTTTGAGCTTTGCTGTTTGTATCTACACAGAAATAGCCAAGGTCCTAGAGTCTCTGCTCCAAGGTCCTAGCTAGAAAAAGAAGGATTATTCTCCTGTGCATAATACTCTTCCCATGAAAGCAAAATATCTGAAAGCCTGGTGTTTGTAGGGAATAGAAATGCAGCATCCTCTCTTTTGGGGCAGTTTCCTGTCCAGTGGATCCTCTGACACCAAGATAAGCCTTGCTCTTTGGTACCAGAAGTCTGTGAGCCCACAGCAGAAGTCACTTACCTGTGATAGAAATGGAAGCCCTGGCAGATCCCTTTATTACATTGTCAGGGAGGCGAAGGGACACAGGTTCTTCAGCCATGTTTCCTGATAACAGTAGGACAAAAGGCGTAGCATGACAAACCAAACCAAAAGCTTTTAACTGGAGAGACAAGACTGGCCCAGGTAAGTGGGACACTGCCTACATCCTGCTCACACCAACTCTCCTGGTCATTGCACCAAGGTGCATTGCCTGGACACTTTTCTGATTAGGCCATACATGAGAGCTGCTGGTGGGGATGAAGGCCCACCAAGCTCCACTTCAGCTCCACACACCACACTGCAGAAGGCTCACAAGAATCACAGCTGGGCATCACTCAACTGGAGGACAGCCTGGCAAGACTTGTAATGTTGCAGGGACATGGTGGGAGGGTTGGACCATCCCTCACTGGTGACTATCAAGCCCCAGGAACACCCACTGTGGGAAGGAGACTACAGAGCAGGATTTTACCACTCATACTCAGCAGCAAATTTAGTAGGACAGCACATGTGGGAGTAATATTTCTTATTTGTTCATGTTTGATAGGAAGTGAAATTTCCTATCTGAAAAATAATTTCAAAACATTCTTTCATGAGACCTCCCACAGTTTAGTTCTACTCTCAGATGTAGCTATTTCAGGCTGCAGAACCCAGGCTGTGCACATACCTCGCCCAGGCACATACCTCCTCTGGGGCACAGAAGGGAGCTGTAGGACTTCTCCACTAACACACCCTCTGGCTGCCAGGACAGAAACATCCACATGCAAGAGGAGAAACAAAAATACACATAAAATTCCCAAATGACAGCAACATTTCAGAGCAAGTTCAAGTCTGAATTCAGAGGTCAGGGAACTCCACCCTCCTCATTTTTGGCAGGCCTGCCTGCTTCACTGCTCAAAGGATCAAGAGCAAGCCTGAGGGACAGGGTTCTCTGGCCCATGAGCACATACAAAAGCTCAGGTACAGCATGAAAAGCAGGGGAAGGTACAGGAAGAAACACAGACATGGGAATGCAGCTCAAGAAAGTATACTGCAAGAATAGGCATGGGTAGGTCCTGGAAGAAATAAAGTGAACTAAGCCACAGCTTTGTTGTACTATTGCTGCCCAAAATTTGAGGTGATAAAACTATTTAGCCCATCTCAGTCTGCCTTCCCCTTGGGCAGAGATATGATAGATGAGAAGTGAGGCTGTTCTCATACTGACCTGGACCAGCAAGTGTTTGGTCAATGTGTGCCTCCCCCTCACAGCAGCTGGCAAAGGCTTCCTGCCCCCACATTGTGATGTGGTGTCCAGTACCTCTGTCCTCACTGAGATATTCAGAGTCCCTAGCAAATAAATCCAACAGAGTCCTTTTCTTATACCTGTGGCCAAATGGAGTAAACTTTCTATAACCAATGGCGGCCTGAGATGTTTTGGGTTGTTGGTCTTCATGGCCTCGGTGATCTGGCCAATAAAGGTGAGCCAGGTAGTGCTGACAGCTTGTTCAGACACCTTGAGAATGAGGAAATTCTGTAACGTCCCACCAGCAGTGACCTCACTGCACTGCAGTATGACTTGAACAACAGAGGGTCCAGCAGTCCTTGGACCCCAGTGTACCCTTCCCATTGCACATGAAGCACAGGACCAGCAATACAAAATTCCCACATCCACACAGCCTCTTCCTCCCAAGCTGGTCCCACAGCCCTCTCTTCAGGAGTTCCTGCCCTCTCTGGTGGGTCTGTCTGAGAGAAAGAGAGCAAACATAATGGATTGCATGTTTGCACCATTAAGGACAAACTTTAGGATTCAGAGGAGACCTGGTTCTGCCAGCTTCTCTGGACCTCCCACACTCTTTCACTTCAGTTTTAGGGTTCCCCATCACCAGTCCCTTTTTGCTGCCATACCCAGTTGGACTGCTGTCACATTCCACATGAAGGTCTTGGACTCCTCTGCACACAGACACTCCTTGTCCCTGCAAGTCTGACATGGCTCCACCTGGAAGTCTGAGGATTTAGCCAGGGCCACCTGGATCTGAGGGAACGACAGATGCAGGTAAGTGACTGGGCACCTCAGGTGAGATGGCTGGGCATAATGAGCTCCAAAACTAGAGGGCAGAGTAGGCCTGTCCCACACAGTGTGGCACAGGCACACACCTGTATGCACTGCTGCAGGTAGCTGAAGACAGTGGCTTTCATCAGGAAGGTCTCTCCATGGATGACGGAATATGGCAGTGTCACGTCCACAAAGAAGGGTTGGACTGTTCTGAGGCTCGTGGTCGGGGCAAGGCCAAAGCCCCTCCCAGCCAAGCAGAACGTCTTGAATTTCCACTCTGCAGCAGCAGCAGGCACTGTGACTGAGACATTCCTGCTGCCATTGGAGCTGAGAGGAAGAGAGAACTTGTATGAAGAGATTCATCTGCTAGCACAGAGGGAAGGAGATGCAATGAGGAGTGCTCATGGCCCTGATGAGGGAGGTGACACACATCCTCATGCTTGGCAATACCTCCACTGAATTGCCAATTACTTTTGCTCCAGTGGCTCACAGCAAGGCATTTCCCAGCAATTTTTTCCCTAGAGCCATAAACCCTCTTTAAATGCCATCGGTAGTGGCTTTACGTCCTTCTCCCGAGCAAGATGCTGCCCAAGCATTCCAGCTCTGTGCACTTGTGGTGGTTTGGTCTGGAAGTGTACTCCTGTTCCTTAAATCTGTGTACACTTCAGTTCTGCACATCAAAGTCTACTAGTTTGACACACGACTAACGCAGGGAAGAGCCACATAATTTGCATGCAGAGGTCTCTTTACACCTCCTTTACACAAGCTCAAGTCAGCCAAGTCTCTATAGCAAAGGGTCATCCTTCTGTCCATTTGTAAAGTCAGGAGTCACTTACCCAACAGAGTACGTATTCCAGATCCAAGTTTCAGGGAAATAGTGGTGAAATCTTCTGTGACTTGTGAATTGGGGTTGTTCTTCAGTGGTTCTTTGGTGTTCTGTAGAAGGCATCCCTGAAAGAAAGAGGAAGGAGTCCCACCAGAGTGAGAGAGGTGAACCTTGGCAACCATAGACAGCCTAGCCCTAGTGGGGCTGGAGGGAAAGCAAGCAATAAGAGAGATATGAGGAGAGTCTGGCAGAGGAAAGCACAAGGGACTGGACTGATTTCATGGGAGAGATTAGAAATTAAGGGAAAAGAGAGTGATAGCAAGAGAAGCAGCTTGCAGTGAGCTGACTGCAAGGTTTCCAAGACTTGGTTACACAAAGCCCTTTCCTGACCTGACCCAGAGTTGTTGCTTAAGAGACTAAGAACCTCCAGAGAGCCTTTTCACCAATACTTCTATAATTCTGTGAGTAATAATACTGTTTTCTTGCTGCACAAAATTCACATTCCACAGCAAACAATGGTTTAAATACAGGCAGGCACATGAGCCAGTTTAGTACAGTTATCAAGTGCAAACTGAGACATAGAGGAAGAACATGACTGTCTCTGTGGCCACAAGTGGGGACAGAAGCTGGGTCTCAGTACAGCCTGGGGAATGGGAATGGAGACCAGGAAACAGATCCTGGGGCCTGCTTGGGTTTGTCTGTGGGGCAAGAGAGTGTTATCCTTTAGTGTCAGGGAACATCCAGGTAGTGGCATTTTTCAGTGACCTTTTTTATAGGGACTGAGTCACTCCTACTGAGTCTGGTGGGCTTGGCAGCTAAACTGTGGCAGCAACACCAGATACTCCTAAGAGAGACAACATCCACCACCAGCAGACCCCAAAGATCAGAGGGCTCTGCAACCTGATGTGATCTCATATCCCAGGTAGGCTCAAAGTGCAGCTCACCTGTGACTGTCTTCCTATCTGCCCGACGAGAGCATTGAGAGGGCTTCTTGATTACGAGGTTTGAGAAGACTTTCAGTCCCATGTTCTATTAGAAAAAGAAGGAGGGCAGGGAGGGAAGAAAAGCATCTGTGAGTGGGGAAGATTGACTGCTGCTCTACAAAACTATTTTGCAAACCATGGGGGTCAGGATAAGCCAGTGCCCAGGCAGCCCAGAGCAGCACTGGCCCAAGCAGACTCAGTGCTGAGGGAGGCATGGAGGAGGAGATTTGCCCTGAAGACACCAAGAGGTCTGCCTGGGAACTGCCCAAAACAATGCCAAAGAGCAGGCTAACAGCTAAGCCATGTCAACAATCCATGGTCTAATGCTTGGGATCACTCCCTGTCTCTATTTTCTCTAATACTGTAGATAAAGAGCAGACAGCCCGGGACCTCATTCCCATTCCAGTCCAAAAAAACGGAGTTTGATGGTCCAGAATTTCATCATCTTGCTTTGTGCATGTGTGGAGGGAAATACAGGTATTCCTACTCAGTGGGGTTTGTACATCTTTTGAAACAACACAGTTCAGTCAGGGCAGACAGCAGGGTCTGTCTGGAGGAGGAAAGGCCTTCTCAGACTGCTTGGGAAGAAAATATCTCAGATGCTCATAATTGCAACAGCTCTGGGAAATATCATAAGGTGATTACCCGGAAGAGGTTGAAGATGTCAGGCTGAAAGGAATTCTGTGTCCTTCCTCGTAGCAGAGATGACGAGGACTGGGGCTGCAAACAGCGATCTGAATGCTCTTCTACTTGGGCAGGGTATCCACGTTGGTAGGCAGCAGGGAACAAGCCATAGACCTAAGGAAACTCACAGGCAGGAAAGGATTGGGCAAGGAGCAGATACCTCCAGATGTTTCACTCCATCCTCCCCTAGCATGCACACCAGTTCCTGTCCTTCTTTCTAGGCAGGCCCCGCTTTCTCCTTCACACACAGACCTCCTCATTCACTGGCCTCCAGCTTGCCTTGCCACAGCCACAGCCTGGTTGCACAGACTTGGTTGCACTCACCATTTGGCTGGTCAGCTCAGAGTCTGGTCTGGTGAAGAACATGTTTTCATCCACTGCCTGGACTGCACACAGGGAGCCAGGTGCTGCCTGCAGCTGGAGCTGCACTGCTGACCCTGCGTGGGCTTCTTTATCTGGGAATCCTACCTTGACCTGGAGCAACACACCAGGAAAGGAATATGAGAGAGGTGTGAGGAGGATGACAGACAGATGGCATAGACAGAAAGAGGAAGACTAGCTGGAATGTCCCTTGCTCAGCCACTGCTATCAGAAGTCACTGCTGAAGCTTTCTTGCGCCCTGGGCACTGTGCAGCAGACGCCCCTTCCATCTCTCCTGCCCAGTTCTCTCTTGGAAGGATCTGAGGCTCTCCTTCCCTCAGGCCTCCTGGCTCCTGCTCACCAGCTCTCCCCCAGCCACAGAGGTGAGTCTCACCTGGTTTTGGAAGCACAAGGCAACATCCAAACGGATACTGTCAGCTGTGACCCCTCCGTTGGGGAAGATGGCATACACCACTAAGGAAGGCGATGGGGACAAGTCGACAGTGAAGGTCAAAGGGATGGAGAAAGAGCCCTTCAACACTGAGGAAGGAAAGGCAGAATATTTCCATCATAGGCCCACTGAGACCTCTTTGTGCCCTTCTTTGTGTGCTATATAATCTCAAAATGTCAAACCAATTCCTGCTGCTGGACTGTCTGCCCTCTCCCTCCATTCTCTGACCTATGTACTCCATCTTCCCCTACATCCTCCCAGTCTCTTCCCATCATTGTTTCATTCTGTCTTTTTGCCTTCCTCCAGCTGACACAATTGCTTCCTCAGCCTCCCTCTGTCCTCTTTGCTGACTGATCCAGACCTATAGATTGAGAAAATTAGAGAGAAACTCAGGCAACTCCCATGTCCAACCTAGAAACCAATTGGGTGCAACTGTTTCCTCTTCTCTGCCATGACTTACTGTTCAGTTTCCCGATCTGGATATTCCTCTGGCCCCTGACAACAATTCCAGACTTGCCAGTGACCTGCAGGAGGGGGATATGGGATGAGCAGACTGCTGTTTGCCACCAGAGTGCATCCACACAACCTATGTGCATCTTGCTCTCAAAAGTAAAATAAAACTCCCAAAATTAACTATGGTCTCAATTCAACCCCAGACTTGGGGAGATTCGCAGACCTCACAGTTGGGAGAAGAAGCTTTAAAACAAGAGTCTCTGGTCTAGACTGTTCAGGGAGGACAATGGATGGGTAGTGGGTTCACTGCAGATTGGTGAGTGATAACTGAAGTGTTTCTCTTCTAGCAGGCTGGCTTCCAGACCAGACCAAAATTATTTCCACTGAGCAGCTGTTTGATAACCAGAGTGAAAAAGGGATACCCCATCCAGTTTTAAAGGGAAAAGACCCTTCCAGCTTGGCAGAGGCTAAGTGGGTGGTGGGTTACAAAGACAGAAACCTCCTCTAATCCATGGAGGTGACTGGAGCCCCAGCACCAGGATCACAGTGTGCCCAGGCTGAGCCCCACCAGGTGTAGCATTTATCCAGTCCCCTGGGAACAAGGTTTAGGGGTCATCCCTCCAGGGATGACCTAAATTATATCCCCAGCTTTTCACTGGGGTCTGGTCCTGTCAGCACAGCCTTTCCCCCCAGGTTATCTACTACCCCTACTCACATAATATGCAAAACTTATACGGCTGGTGTCTTCTTCCAGGTCATCCCTGCTGAGTGTGAAGGTCACCTGGATATTCTGCTTCAGCCCACAAGGCAGTGTTTCCATGGGTGGGTGTATGTCCAGGAAGCTCTTGGTTGTGACGTGGAAGGGCTGCAGGTGATGGTAAGCGTTCGTGTAACTGAAGTCAGTCCTTCGAGGAGAGCGCAGGAGCTCCTCCAGGGTGAACCTCCCCTGAAAGGGCACCAGAGACACACAGAAATGAAGAGTTTCATGCTTCAGTGCTTTGTTAGGCTGTCATCAACTTGGTTCGGGAAAGGCTGTTGGCTTGGCGCCTTCCAGCTGGCTCTGTGCAGAGCTGTGTGGTGAGCTGAGGCCTGAACTGGCAGGGGAGCTGCAGGGCAGGAGAGGGGAGCATAGGCAGAGCTCAAGGATTCTCACTTTCCCATATGCAAAGGTGGTGTTTACCTCCAAAGTGACCGATGAGCTGTTCCAGGCAGTTGTGTCAAGGTTGAAGGATGCTATTCCACTGTCATCTGTGATGTACGTTTTGATAAACCGACGCCTCATGAACCTTATCACAAGATAAACTTTCCTGTTTTTCATACCACTTCCATAGTGATCCTGAACCTTAATCTGGTGACAACAAGGTGAGGCAGGAAAGCCAAAGTCAGATACTTCTTCCAATGTTCTCCCAAAACCTTCCTCTCTCTGACAAATATAGACCTTCCTGTGTAGGTGACCTACAGACTTCAGTCTGGCCCCAAGAAAACAGGAGAATTGTACAACTCCATCTCTAATGTGAAGCTGCTTAAAACCATCATTTAAATCTGCCAACTCCAAAAGGTAAGTGTGGCTGGAACACGAGGAGTTTCTCTCATTAGCCAGCAGCTGAGATATCCTTGCATCCCAGCATCCCTGCTGAGACACCACTCAATGCTCTCAGCAGATGCTGGAGGTGTAAACACAACAGTGAACCTGAAATGCAGCGACTGTAGGCACACTGTCAAGCAATGTGACTCAGTGTAAGGTAAGGTTCTCTGTCTGAGGAGCAGGAAATGCTTTGGGTCAGCTAGATTTACCAGATGCCATACTCCTTGGCAAGTGACAGGGAGCAAAAAAGCAAGGGAAGAAAATCACCTTCCCCCTGTATGGTACTCCAGGGATGTAATATTCATTGGGTGTCTCAAATACTGCCCTTGCAGCTGTCCTGGAGATGAGGATTTGGCTGGAGGTGTTGATCTGCACCCCTGTTGGAATGCAGAGTGCAAGGGAAGCAGGATCAGTACCAGAGATGACTACTGCACAGTAGTTTAATCTCACTTTGTTAATCCCAACCCCTCTTAGCAGAATGTCTGAAACTTCCTTCCCAACACCAGCATTCTTCAAGGCTTGGAGGCTGCTCCTGTGGCAGCTCCTTCTTTAGTTAATCTGTCTGCAAGCCCCTTTGTAGCCTCATGGACCCACACCATTCATCCAGCTTCCAGCCACTCATCCTCCTGCTGCTGGCAGAGTACCTCTCCATGTCCTGTGATGATGCCAGCAGCAGGGATGAGAAGAAGGGGAGGTGTGCCCTCTCTAACCCTCAAACCCCCAGAATGGTTCCTCTTGCCCCTGTACCTTCCCTGCTGAGCCCCTGGGTACCTGTGCCCATCTCCAGGAGAGAGGCTTCTGCATAAAGTTTGTTGTCTTCCTCGCTGGGAGTCAGATTGAAGATTGATGTGCTGACAGAAGGGGTGAAACACCCATTGCTTGCCATCTGCAAGAGGGAGTGGTAGGTGTTATTTGGGGCTGGGGAGAAGGGAGGGGGTCAGAAGTACAAGGGATTAGTCATTCTGTCATAACTGCTGACTACAATAAATAATAAGGCAGAACACATAAAACACAGGAACATGTTCCCCAGGGAGACGGTGGATCCTTCATCCCCAGAAACATTCAAGGTCAGACTGGACAGAGCTCTGAGCACTTCATTCTGTTCACTCAGCCCTTGACACTTTGTCATGTGTGGTGCTTCTTTACTGCCCATATACCTTCCAGGACATACTCACAGGACCGCTGTATTCCCTACAGATGTCCTTGCTGGCACTCTGGGGCCACCTCCTTGCTTTCTGGCACAGAGTCACGTGCACAGTCCCTCGCACTGCTTTCCCATAACTGTACCTGCAGGGAGAACACCACGGGAGCTTCTGGGCAGAGGACGGTGTGCTCTGTCCAGCACATTGCTCCACACAGGTGCCTTTTGTGACAAAGGTCTTACTACAGCTTGCAAGCAGGCAGGCACAAATTAAAATATAGCACTTTGAGTACTTTGGGAGTGCAATAGCGTGGTCTGGCATCCAACAGATGCAGAGACAAAGGAACAGATGCAGGAAGGGACAGGAACAGACCCACACCCTCTGGAGCTCTCCCACTTCTGGGCACTTGCTGTCCTGGAATTGCAGGCAGACACAAAGAGTGGACCTGATTCATCCACTCAGTGAAGATATTAGTTTGGGGGCAAAACAGTAGAAATGGGTGTCCCTGCAGACAGCAACAGCAAATTGCAGTAATAGAGCCACGGAGTGATCTCAGACTTGCCTCACTATGGGCTTATTTCATGACCAGGGCTCTTGTTTCCATCATCAGACCTGCTCTGCTGATTTAGACATTTAGTTATTTCCTCTGCCTGCTTTGCTGCCTTTCCTTGCTTTGACTCGTCTCTGACTTGCCCTTTGGAGCAATGCTCCTGACAGTATCAGTAAAAAGATGACATCTGTGACCCATCCTGGTGATGTAGAGTGGTGTGTACTATTTACTACTACAGCCTCATATGATCTGATTGTAACTGTCCCAATTAATGAGAAATTATGTCAGACCAATCAGTGCCAAAAGAGACACCAAAAGTCTCCAGATAATGCAACCCCAAATACAAATGAGCTCACCAGATTTTGAGTGCTCTTGAGCTCACTGTCCTCCCTTCTTTGTGTTTATACTGTCAGAGGTCCTGCCCTCCTTCCCACCCTCATCTGCTCATTTTTTGGTGATAACCACGTAACTAGAGAATTTTATCTACTGCTCCTAAGAAGGTAATAAGTTCAGTAGCATGTGAGTGAGAAGGAAAGGCATAAAGTCCTAAAGAAATGCAAGATCCTGCTCTTTTACCTCAACATGTCTGTCCCATATCTGGTGTTTTTCCCCACATAAGATCTTTCAATGCTGGACAGACACATCTTCCAGAGGAGGGTATCTGTTGCCTAGGGCAAGTCTCCCTATAGCTGGATGTTCTCTCTCATGTGTGGCTCAGATACCTCTTCCCCAAGGAAGAACCCATTAGCTTGACTCTTCAACTATTTGGGATTCTTCTAAAGGAATGGCCTGTTTGACCCTTCTTGAGCCACCTCTCTTTGATGGATTGAAAAGATAGGAGACATGGAAGGTGAGACACAGTTTTGATGGAATCTTTCCTTTCCCCTGAACATTGTCCTTACCTGCCACACACTTGCAGGGGGAAGGTTTTATCTGAAGCATAAATCTGAGCTGGTCCCTCAAAGAAAACATCGAACTTTTGCAACACTGGAACAAAAAACCTCAGAGTTACTCCATCAAGGGCAAAAGACTACCTGGGCACAGGATCACAAAAGGGAAGAGTATGCTCCCACGAAGGAATATGTTAATGAGGTAAAAGCAAGCATTAATTAAAAACAGGGAAACCAAAGAAAGAATCCCTTTTTTTTTTTCCCCAACAGTCTTGCAGAGGTCTTTAGTGCATTCCTAATCTGCCAGAAGATACCTTCTCCAGTCATCTCCAGAACAATTTCCCCTGTGTTCATTTCTGATATTGCCCATAGGTTTGTGTTCAGTCGTAGCTCTCAGGCAGTAAATCCTATTTTACAATATTTGGCTTTACATTGTTATACAGACAGGCAAGAAACAAACAAGAAACTTCTTCCATCCCTCTCTTCATTCTCCTTACCACGTTCCTCCACCTTAAAGGTACTGGACTGGACTGAGCTGGACTTGAAGGATTGGGCACTGATGGTGTAAGTCCCCAGGGAGAGTTCAGCAGCCAACTGGAAAGAGAGTTCTGCAATGCCCTGTTTTGGTCTCACATCCAGCCACTGGCCAATGCGGTTTTGGTTCGGGTCCTGTGGTGCAAGGGAAGGAAAGAAGAGGCAGTCATCAGCAATGCTTGCTGTTCTCTACCCAGAGCCCACTGGAATCAAAGGCATATCAGACATTTCAGAGGCTTTCACAGGTTCCTGCTGGTTTTAGCCCAGATGATGATGCTGGAGCGCCAAGAGAGGTAAACCCACCTAGTATTCTGATCTGTACAGCCACAGAAAAAGAAAGTATGGAAGGTGCTGACATTTAGACTCTCCAGTCTCCAGTAAAGATGAATTGTAAAAATTAACTAAAGGCTGGCTGGCATTCCTGAATGTAGAAATGGATGAAGTCAACCATTTATATCATCAAGTCCTGCTAACAAGAAGCATTTGGATGGAGAATGTGCATGTATAAAGCCTAAGAAAAGTAACTTGAACCAGGTACTATCCATACTGAAATACCTTTCCTCATAACATCTAAGGAGTCTGGAACACCCACCTGGATTTCCACCTTGGAGTACTGCAAAGCAAACAGACAGCACTGTCAAAAACTGGCATGACGTAGCAACTTGCATATAAACTTCTCTTACCCACCCAGCCCCTGTACTGTGACAAACATTATGATACAAGAATCCTACTGAAAGCAGGATAACTGCTTTGAAATAGTAAGGAATAGTAAAAATCTAGGCTGTTCTTCAGATTTGCTTTTTGATCCCTGAATATTTAAGATGCATTTTAACAGGTATTCTACAACCACAAAAGCTAGAACTTGCTGTATTAAAATGGGGAAGAGTAGGAAGACTCCCAAATACCATCATTCCAAGTTCACAAATATTAAATGGCCTCAGTTTTTTACATATATCCCAATAACTAGTAAAACTGCATCACCTATGGGAAGAATAATCCATACATCTTCCTTTAAAATCCCTGGCATAGGAGGTTAGGCTGGGAGTTATGAATTAATGCTGACTGCAACTGACAGTAACAGGGAGGGACAAAGGACAACACAATTCAGCCCTTCTAGATCCATTAATTCTCTGTTCTTATATCACTGCATCTCTAATCCAGGAGACAGGTGAGGAGCCCCTAATTTGGGAGCACAAAGCATAAGAAGGCAGGAGCAGGGCTTGGGAGAGTAACCAGGCTATAAACGTGCAACTGACATTCACATTATTCATCATTCTAAACTTTCATACAAGTTATCAGGAGCAACTCTGTTTTCATTGAAATTTTAAAAAAAAAGTGCAGGTCAACCTGCTGGCGAACAGCATCCATATTAACTTCAAATCATCTTATTTACAAACTAGTTATTACAGCTTTAATGCTGCAATGGACTAAAGCCTTAAAATAGCTTGGGCTAAATATTTTCTCTGAATTTTCCTCATGGCATAATTAACAGTTACAATGTTAATTTGTTTATACTCACACACAGACATCAAGCATTTACAGTCAAATATGTACACGAACCAATTGTAGGCATGGAAGCAAATGTGTTGTTTATACATTATTATCTAATTAATATAAGATATAGGCCTTCCCTTTAGGGAGAAGAAAGGAGTATTTATTTGATGCTAGGACCTCACCAATAGCCCAAAAAAGAGGAAATTAAGTCAGTAATAAAGAAGCTGGAAGGATCTCTCAGTTTATTTTAGTCTAGAAGGATTTGATCCAAGTCCCCTAGTGCGTGCCCTTCAGCATTTAATTGTCATGGCATGAATTCCTGTTGGCTCTCTTTAAACTGCTTGAGGACTGAGGAGTGAAATAGCTATAGCTGCTGGCTGCAGATATAATTGCTTGTGGGAGAATGGCACTAGCCTTGCAGTTTCCTGGCCACCACATATGTAAGTCTCTGGCAAATTGTCACTCCTTTGACATGGGGACAATGAGCTGCTGCCAGCAGCAAGTCAGTATAATTTGGTTATACTGTTTTCCCTCTTTTTTTTTATGATCACTTCCTGTGTATCCATCCCCATATTAATTAATTTCTCTTAAAATTTTGCAGCTCACTTCAGGCTCTCCTACACCCTCAGGTGACACACACTGCACAAATCACTGAGCTTTCCAGAGCTGTGGGAGGGGATCTTAGAGTCCAGAAAAGTCTGTAGACAATTTTGTCTGATAATTATGCCCATGGCCAGCAACCCACAACCTGGTCCCCAGAAGCCCTGCCTGCTTTTTTGGCAAAGGCAGGTGCACTCAGCTAACTCAGCTAGCTGGGAATGGTGGCACACTCCCCAAATACCATCCATCCTCCCAGCAGGCAGTAGCTATCCTGTGAGAGCAATAGCAGAGACATCAGCCAACAGGAATGGATGTTCAAATTTGGTTTACTCGAGGGTTGGTATGGGCCACCGTGGGTGCTGGGGCTGTCCCCGCCCCCCTGGCATGGGGCTGGTAGAGGAAGCAGAACCATCTGAAGCCTGGAGACTGCTTTGCCTCCACTTAGACAGGCTTTACCTTGCTGTTAACAGGAACAAAACCTTCAGTCAGTGTCACAATCCTGAATTTCACTGGAGGGAGAAAATGGAATAAAGGCACATTACAGACGGAGTCCACATGAGAACGGACTTGCCCCGCACTTGTCTCAGAATCCCAGTCCACACCCAGCCCTGGTGGCAGCCCCATGCCTGCCATGCAGCCCCTCTTACCCTTTGCTCAGCCCTGCTCACCTCTGCTTGCCCCAACACGTGGCAGCAGCACAGCTGCTTCACAATTTAGGGGTTTTCCCACGGGCTACACCCAGGGTTACCCTTACATTTCTTTGTCTGCAATGTAGGCAGACCAGTCCTACCTGGCCCTGTCCAAGAGGACCATGTTCAGGTATGTTCCCTTTTCCAAGAGAGCTCTGTTCCTACAGCATGTGAGGGCTCCCCTCCCAGGCTCCTCCTGCTGCTAAAACATGTGTCATGGATACCTCACTGCAGAAGGCAGCTGTCCCCCTCTGTCCCTATGGAGGCCACATAGCACAAAGCACTCAGCACTTCGGAAAATTTGGAACAGGAAATTTGGAACAAAGCCTGGGAGGGTGAAGGCAGGGCCACTGTCAGGGTGCTCTGTATGTTGCTCACCTGTCTGTCCTGGATAGTAGATGGGCTTATCTGTCTGGATGAAGGTGCCTGTTCCCGCCCTGCGGATCAGGACCTTCTTCTCTTCACTTGCGCTGAAGTAGTGGCCATTGGAGATGCGCAGGTGCACAGTGGCCACCTCCTGGCTGCCTGCAGGTCGGGGCACCTAGGACACAAAACAGGGGAGCCACTAGGTTAGCAGGCATCAGAGCAGTGCTCTTCTCACCTCAACTGCACTGCAAGGCCAGGTTCTTTGCCATCTTGCTCTGGGGGTCAGCATAGGGTGTCGCCTCAGTAGCTGAAGGCTGTGTCTGTGGAAGCACAGGGAACACTTAGCAGCTGGGATAGATCTTAGACAAGAGAAAAAGGAGTCTGTTCTGACAGAGAAATTTTTTTTACTCCTTCATGGGACCACTGTTAGAATCCGCATAGAGCAAGATGGAGGAGACTTAAGGGAAGAAAAGGTCTATGGTGATGAGAATTCTGTTTCCTAGAGTGTGAGTGTCACAGAGACTGAAATCCCCTCTTATTATCAGTGCAAACTAAGAAAATAAGGATCATGAGTTTGGCAAATAAGAAAGATTTGTGCTGAGCTTGTGTGTACACCCTCCCATGTCTTTCCTAGTCCTCCAGGACATTTTCAAGCCCAGAAGAAAAAGCTTGGAAGGAAGCAGACATGAGGGAAGCTGTCTGAGATGAGAGGTCTGACTCTTTCTGCATCACAGGTTCACAAATAACATGCAGTGACAGTGCATCCTCCCCAGGAGAGAGAATGAGCTGCACAACTGCAATTTGGGTGCTTCTAAGCTACCCATCCTCCTCAGACCTTTGCTGCCTGGCCAGACAGCATTTCCTCAGTGTGCCACCAGGATATCCCACAGGAAGAGTACCATGTGGACAATGACAAGGAGCAAAGACACCAGGCTGCCACTAAACACTCCCCCTGATTTTGCATTCACTCCTTTTCATACCCTCTTCTCCTCTCTCTCCCTCATTCTCTCTTTCTTTGGTGAGAGGCAAATGAGCACACTGGAAGCTGCCAGCTAGGGGTCCCTGCCAAGAATGGCTCTGACCTGAAACCTGGTGCACTCGAAGATCCAGCTGTTCCGGACAACCTTGTGGTAGAGGCTGAGGTTGCCAGAGGGGTGCACAAGAGTTAAGGCCACACGAACAGGCTTTCCAATCCCACGAAGGTCCAAGCATGCCCTCTGGGATGAAGGGTAGGGCAGGGCAGCTGGAATGATGATCAGGTACCTCCTGCAGTGGGGAAACAAGATA
This sequence comes from Cyanoderma ruficeps, assembly GCA_008694505.1. NCBI lineage: Eukaryota > Metazoa > Chordata > Aves > Passeriformes > Timaliidae > Cyanoderma > Cyanoderma ruficeps. The sequence continues at coordinate 19,082,303 of VZDJ01000623.1, forward strand.
TCACATCCCAGGACCCCTCTCACTGACTCTTGGCACTAAAAGGAAACAGGAGAGTTTGCCATCTCTCTGAGACTAAGAGGTGCTGCTCTACTGGAGAGACTGGGACAGATTTCCAGAGTGAGAACTTCGCACAGGGAGGAAGGAAGGTACAGAGGTCATTTCAGATAAATACAGGACGAATACTTTCAGGTGACAGAACAGAATTTGCCCTTCTTGCTTTGACATGGCTCCTCAACTACCCTGACTGCAGATTGGTTCCTGCTTATCCATCCCCTGCCTTGCAGCCCTTTTTATTTGCCTTTCACTTTATCCTATACCTTTCCCTTCATCTCACCTCATACTGCAGTCCCACCACCAGTGCTCACCTAGTTCTTGTACTGCAGCCATATCCATGAAGAGGTTCCCACCTCCAGCAGGGCCCTGCACTCACAACAAGCTCTGCACCCCACCCCATGTCTAACCCTTCCAGGAGGTGACTGACACACAGGGTCCCACATTCTCTCCCTGCTATCTTGGCCCCACCCTCAGCAGTCACAACTATTAATCACTAGATTTTTAAATGGCACTTACGGTTGTGCCACTATCCCCAGGCTGTAGAGCAGACAGCTCAGGAGGAAGGGAGTCCGCATTTTCATGGGAGAACCCCAAAGGGGTGGATTCTTCTGGAGGGCTGGTCCTCTCCTTCCAAAGACACCCACTTTTGTTGCTGTTTCTCCCAGGCAGCAGACACAAAGCCCCAAGGTTTCCTTCCCTCCACCTCATTCCTGCATTTATAGTGCCACAGGCACAGGGTTGTACCATCCAGGATGTTCCCCAGCCAATCCAAGTCCTTTTGGACTCCAGCCTCACTGCTCTTCTACTCCCCTGTGGATGGACCAGCATCGTGCAGACAAATGTGCCTTTTATTTTGCTAACCAGCAGCCTGTTTCCTGTTCACTGCACTGCCCCTGCTCCCTGGGCCAGTCGCAACCCAAGTCCCATTGTTTTGCCTCCAGATGGATTGTCCCATGACCCCTTGGCATGTGCACTCAGCTGGAGCTCACTGTGAGCTCTTGTGGTCATACTGTCCCCAGGCTTTCTGAGTCTGTAGCAGCCAAGGCAGGTCTCAGTCCTGAAATGGAGACCAGGCTTTGTACAAATTCAGTATATTTGCGTAGTTCTTGGCTTCTTCACAGAGGAGGACAGCACAGGGAGCAAGCAGAGCTGGAATCTTCACCTTGCCTCTGCCCTACAGGTATTTCAGTTTGAAGAGAAAATTGAACAGCTGCAACTCACCCCAGCTGTATCACATTGCTCTGTGCTCCACTTCAAGGCCAGCCTACTCATACCCTCACCAGTGAAGGAAATAGGGACTAAACATTGGCCAGGCAGGTCAAAATCTGCATGGCTGAAGTCCTACAGGGTCTTGTCTAGTTACCAAAAGGCATGGGAACACACACTGTCTGGTTTGGGACCTTCTCTCCACATGCTAATTTTATATAGGTTAGTCCACTGATTGTACTGAACTTTTTTTGAGTATCTTACCATAATTGAAAAGAGAATCTGCTTCTTGAAACTACTTATTCTTAAAATAAGAAGCTCTTAAATTTTAGTATCAAAGTAATTTCATTTCAAAATGTACCACTAACTTATTCTTCAGTACCAAACTGAGCTCTTAAACATGTAGGGCCTAGTAATATTTTCCTTTGCTTTAGTACAGACTGACCATAATGAGGAAACTAGGGTTTGGGGCTTTCTTTTACCCACTCATTCACACACACACGTAATGGGCAGATACAACTCCTCTCTCTCCTTTCCCTCTCTGTGGGCTTTGTTCAGGTCAGAGCTGCTGGTGCCAGCAGTTGGGAAAATGCATAAATGCACCTGGACAAACAAGCAAACAGGAACTGGAGCAAGAACGTGAATCATTCTGACACTAAGCTGCCCTTCATTTCTTTCCATGGGTCTCAAAAAGTACAGGCAGTGCCTGTTGAACAATCCCAGCTGACATTTGTTTGTTCCCAGTAGATCCACAGCAGTTCCAGGGGACAGCCAGATCCCTCATAACAGCACAGGGACTCTCAATGGCAAAGGTATTCAGCGTCCTGACTCCTACTGACTCCAGCAGCTGTTTTGTGAGACCAAAAAACACCTCTGAAGTTCTGGACTTGGCACTGATTGGAAAGCTATGCCCTGAACACCCAATCCAGTCTAACTCCCAATGAAACAGAACTAAATAAATGTAGGAGCAACAAAAACAAAGTGACGGGCTTGGTGTGTGTGATTCTTCTGCCTCAGTCCTATCTCCATCTCCTACTACCAGCACAGTGGCCAGCTGCTGGTGGGCAGGAGGCACTGGGGAAGGGAGCACCTCGTAGCAGGGCTCTAGGACTCTAGCACTCCCTAGGACTTGGTGACAGGGCACACAGTACCTGGGTGCTGTCCTATGCTAAGATCTTTGCTCAGCCCACAGATCCATTCATCACCTGGCCCAGGGACAGGCAAGAGGCACATCCATAGTGGATTTGTGTCCCTGGAGGCCAGCAGCTCTCAGTGCTCAAGCAGTGAGCTGATCACAAGCTAAACGGAAGGATGCACACCACCAAGCTCCAGCCTGAATCACCACAACCCCTCAATTTTGTCAAGGATAAAGAAAATGACTGGGATGTTTGACATCTGCTGCTCTAAGCGGAGAAGGGGACATTTAAGCCAGCAAGAAATCAATGTGTTTTGTACAAAAGTGGTTTTTTTCCCTCTCTAAATTCTCTTGGAAGACAGCAACCTCCTTCTAAATGCTCTCTAGTAGCTAGACATCACAGGTATTACTGTTTAAATCTCATAAAGAACATTTCAAAGAACACAGAAGAGTTGTTGAGAGAGTGGAACAGAAATTACAAAGGATATTGTAGTCAAAAGTGACACCATGTGTAATTCTTACACAGAGTGTGTGTACACATACGCATAGGAGTAGTGAGGGGTTGTGTGTGACCTCCTTCTGCAATAATGGGCTCCTGCATAAGCTGCCCCTCATGGTGTCAGCAAGGGCTGATTTGGATTCCTGTGTGTGTATAACCACCACAGAAGTTGTTTTCCCAATAAACCTCTGTGCTGGGGATTTTTCTCAGACCTGTGCTTTGCAACACTCTGCAAAACAGATTATAAGAACATGGTGGCAGTGGCAGTGATAGGTGGAGTTCCTCCCTCTCTGCAAGACTCCAAGCCCTAGGCAATGTACTACTCTCCAAGTACCAGTACCAGCTGCAGGCCTGGCTGGCTCCAGTTCTGCTTTTTGATATCAGCAAGGACAGACTTTGCCAGTGGTAAAGGCAAGGGAGAAAGAAGACATTTGCAAAGAAAGCAGAAATATTTGGAAAGTGTTTTTAAAAAGTTTCAAGGAAAGTAATTAGAAATTCTGTTCTGCAGAGTTGAGACCTCCATTGCTCGTGGACTACTGAGGAAATTGAATAAACAGAGCAGGAAAAGCACCTGCTTAAACAAAAGTGCAAGAGGAGAAAGTAACACCTGCAGCATCAGCTCAGCCACTTCTGGCACTGCACAAGGTATTGCTACCATCCAGCTGCTGTGCTGAGCTCATGCTTTCATTCTAGCCCTGCTAAACTGCACATGAAGAACAGAGCAGGCTGTCAGCAGCCTGCCTTGCTGGCACATCTCCCCGGTGTGTTCTCTCTCAAACAAAAAAATTTGAAACACTCATATCTTTGTGTCACAGACAAGACTTGCTGAGTCTTCAGGATTACTCTGGAGCATCATTAAAATTTCAACAAGCTTTCAAAATCCCTCACATTAAACCACCACAAACCCCAGCCTTGCTGCAGGGTATGGAGAGCTTTCATAACCAAATCCTGACCTTCAACCCTCACCTATCTTCCAGAGCTTCCAGTCTTAAGCCTGCCCTTGCACTCAGCCATCACACTCTTACAGTCAGCTCTAGGGAGGGTCTGTCTCTGCTTATAGAGAGACATGTCACTGTCAACCTAAAAGATCCATGATCAGCAGCAGTTAAATCATGAGGTTTGATTTTAAAAAGCAGCGATAGATGTTGAATTTTCACATACTTTTTGGCCATTGAATTGCCTGCCCAGCTCCTTGTAATGTGGCAAAGACCCAGCTCACTTTTCTTACTCATGGGCAGGGGGCTCAACCCCAGGGCACCACCCTTTCCTGACAACCCATGTTTGACCTGTCCTGTGTAAGATCCAGCTCCACAGGAGGTGCAGAAACTAAAATCCCTCCCTTTCTGCTTTCTATGCCAGAACAACAGAGTCAGTCTGTGAGATACACAGCAGGGCAGATTTAAATCCACATAAAGTGCACCAGCAGCCAGGACCTTATGTCTCAGCTACATCTGTGTGCAGTAGATGATGCTCAGTGGGATCAGTCTCCATGCAGGACTAGGAGTCCTCACCCTGTACTGATGGCTGCACAACACTGCTGGAAGAGAATCCAGAGCTGGAGGAAATCAATGCCAGTGACACAGCTCAGATACAGAGTTTGCTTCTGCCACTTTTCCCAGGTAAACGCTGTCACAGAGTCCAAACACACACCACAGTACTCAGATTTATGATTTATATTTTATTTTCATTCTTTTTACAAGCAAGAAAATCCCTGGATTAAAACAATCAGAGTTAATCAGACAACCCCAAAAATTCACCAGGTAATGGCTGTCAGAGTGAGCAGCATAGGTTAGGCTGCTTAGGGAGTTAGTCCTCAAATCCAACCTGAGATGTGTCACAACACCAAAGTCCCAAGCCTGAGATGTGACTTTCCAGGTGACATGGGTCTCATTACGCCAGGAGCAATAATGCAGCAGCCCCACTGTCCTAAGGCATCTTGCACCAGTGGGATCCCTGTGAGCTAAAGCAGTGGACAGTAAGGAAGCAGTCCAAGTCCCTGGAGAAATGACAGCAGATGAGAGAGTAACCCAGAGAGCAAATAATAGGACCCAAATTATTAACTTTGGGATGCTAACAGCTAGGGAGCACAGACTCTCACTAAGGACTCTAAAGGAAAGGGTTTTTTTGTTTGATCCAGTATCTTTGTTTTACTTCAGCCCCTCTGCAGAAAGAGAAACTCTCCACATCCAAATATAATAAGCTGAAACTAGTACCATGAATTCTGCTTAGGGAGTTTCAGATACAGTCCTAGATGAAGGGAACATGCTGAATCAGAGATACACGGGGCTCCAATGGGACGTGGATCCACAGGGAAGTGGATGGGGTGTAGAGGAAGCATAACAAGGCTGCTAGGTCTGTACAGAGGAGGGGATTTGCACCTACCTCAGATACAGAAGACATTATAGTCAGCCAGGGCCTGCTCCTCTGCAACAGAACAGGAGAGATTTAAGTTATCCTTGCCCAGAGCCAAGTGCAAACACCCTGGCAGCCCTGGCACCCTGTGGCTCCACACTGACCTGGGTTGTAGTAGTCATAGACCCGGACATGGCCTGGCTTCAAGTTGGTCACCTCAATCTCCTGCTCCAGATGCAGGATGTATGTGTCAGAGATATGGCTCAGCTGGGGAGAAGATAAAGGACAGTTCACTTAGGAGCTGTTCTTTTTATTCCTCACCTGAATTTGATCCTATTAACTGACAACCACCCTGTAGACTCAAACACTGGACTTCAAGATGAATCTTCAGTATTCTGATCTGCTAGCCCTAGTCCTGGATTCTCCCAACAACTCTGGCAGTGTCCTGCAGTCCTGCAGCTTCTCTAGCAGCACAGACATTCATTACCTTGTCCAGGTAGATGGCAACACCTCCTTGTGTTTTCTCAGTTCTTCTCACAGAGTGCCCATGCTGCAGCTAGGACAGGAGAGAGGAGGAAGCAATTTAGTTTTGTCTTTTGAAAGAAAAGTGTGAGACATTCCAACAAGGTTTATCTAAGTTTGAGTGGGCAGATTCTCATTCACTCCCTTCCAAATGTGTTTTGTATTCTTATCTCTTCAGGCTAATCCCCCTACAGGGCCACTCAGCTCCTGCAATCCTCAAGGACAAGAGCCTAGGCTACTTAGCTGACAGGGATATGCTAAACTGGTTGGGCCAGAAGTATCACCATCCTCAAGACTCAAAGAAAGAGCCAACAGTATGTGTTCAAGTTTGTTGTGTGGCAGAGAGGAAGGGATGGTGAGATTGCTCAAGGAAGAGACAGGCAACACCTTCCTGCACAACCTTCCCATGCAGCCTTCCACTGTCCTTGGGTACAGATGGTCCCACTGACACCACATCCCCACCCTGATTCCACACTTCTTACAGACACTCCAGATGCTGGAGCCAGGGCAAATCCAGTCAGTAAGGATACTTCCAGAATCACCATGTTGGAAGTGGATTTCTTCCCATTGTACCTGGGGGACAAGATTAAAAAGTGAGTCTCTGGGGGAGAACACTAAAAAGAGAGTCTGTCCCAGCTTTCCCTTCCCTTTACCACCAGCCCCTGTGTGCAGTGCCCTGAGCCAGGCAGCCCAGCCAGTCAGTCACTGCTCCCTCTCACAGGATGCAAAGGATGGCTTGGCTGCACTGCTCTGAGCATCCCCAGTCTGAGCTGACTACTGCAAACCTCTCTCTAGCAAGAGCCAAGGCTCTCCATCTGGCCCTCCTGAAACTGCCTGCTGCCTCCACTGCAGCCAAGAAGCACCCCTCAGCTCCCCGGCCATGCCCAGCTTTCCTTCTCTAGTGGGACGAGATCTTTAGTCACCTGACATCGACATGGACAGTAACAGAGCGTGTATTGTCCTTGGTGCAATTGACAGGGTCAGTTTTCACCTTCAAGGCAAAGGATGTTGAGTCTTTTGGGGAGGGTGTGTTGTACCTCAGCACCATCTGCAGGGAGAGAGAAAAAAACAGACTAAGTCATTCATAATTAGCTTGATGTCATCTGTGATTTTATTTTTTTCCACTGGCTACTCAACTCCTCAAGATTGGACCCCAGACAGTGAATGGATAAATGATATGCAGTAAGCATACTCATCCCAGTACCAAAAATAACAGTCAGATTGGAAACCTTCCATGGACTCCTCCTCAAACTTTCAATTGAGACTGTGCAAGTCAGGCACACAGCAGTGGGACCACTATAAGACATTTTCATCTTCCAGTACTCTTGAGAGCCACAGAACCATCATGATCCTCATATTTGGGCAGGTCCTGTCTGTTTCCTCCCCCACACAGGTTTATTGCATTGGCACCAGGCTGGCATTAAAGCACAGATAATGTACATTTCCTTCCAGAAAGGTGCAACAGTGTTTTGGTTTTCACAAGATGAGGAGATGAGGGTGGTCACAGCAGGGTCTGTGGGAACCTACCCGAGTAAAGACACAGCAGCTGCCCTGGGCCTGCACCAAGAACTTGCCCGGGACCTCTGTCAGAGCTGCCTCCTGCACCAGAAGCCGGTTATGGTAGGACACTTGGAACTTCTTCCCAAAGCCTCCACGGGACCTCACCCTCACTTCTGCATCTCCCTGTGTGCTGTGTGTCAGTGCTGCATACTTAGCCAATGCCTGCAAGGCCACTACTGTGTCCTGAAAAGGAAAATACAATTACGTTTGCGTCTCTGACATCCAGAGACACTTGAAATCAGCATCCTGAGGACCTCTATATCCAAGAGCTCCTTTGCCCAAAGCATTTACACTTGCATACATTGTGTGCGTATCTTGCAGAGGTTCTTTCTCAAGAAACATCCCATTCCCCGGCCCTGAGTTACCTGTGTTGAGGCAAAGCCTCCATAGGCATTCTGCTGCCTGGTGAGCCAGGCCACGATGCCAGAGGCCGTGGTGAGGTCAGACTCTGTGACATTTGGCTTGGAGAGCAGGGCCAGGAGGATGTAGGATGTCAGCTCCACGTCCACAGACACTGGCTGTGACCAAGGGCTGGTACTGGTTCTGGGCTTGGATGAGGTCTGACTCCAGTGGATCTGCCCATCTGGGAAAGGAAGATAGTAGAGGGAATCTTGAGAGATGTCAGGGAAGAACTCCTGTGGCCTAGCCTCCTAGACACAGTGGCTTGTGTCTGCAGAGTCCATTGGGAAAACAACTGATTGGATCATCACATCCCCAGGGCAGCTGAAAGCCAAGGTATTTCACAATACCTAACACTCCACATTCCACATCAAGGTGACATACAAAAACTAATATGCCAATAATCTGCATACGCGTTGCTGCCCAGTTGTCCAAATTCTGTATTGCCTTGTTTGCCAGGTCCACTAACTACCTGATACTACTAGCCAGCTGTCCACTGGCCAGCCCTGAGGGTCGGGGACTTATAAGACAGGGGGCACCTTGCTTTCCTCTCTGGCATTTTGCAGTCCTGCACAAGAATGTCCAAGTCTCCCAAATCCAAATCTCCACTTCAGAAAAGGGCAAGTGATCTGAAGGAAATCAGCACCCCCACCACAGTGTTGGCAGCACACGCCATGAGCTCATTCAGTGGATGTCTATAAACTCTCCTTAGTGAAGGGCCTGGAGGGTAAGGCTGAGTTCCTCCCAGGCTGCATGTTACCAAGGGCTCGGAAAGGTCACCTGTCCCTTCTCTGCTGCTGCCCTGGCACTGAGGTCCCGTACCTGCTCTGATGGCCTTTCGGTCAAGCACATCGAGGAGCTCCTGTGTGCGCTGGGAGTCCTTGGCCAGGGCGAAGGTGTAGGCCAGCAGGGCCTGGGTGTAGGTGCTGGCAGCCCTGGGCAGGGCCGGGGCCAGGCAGCCCAGAGCCCTGCGCACCACCGTGCTCTGCGGGAGAGAGGGACGCCGTGCTGGTCACACACAGACCCCTGTGATCCAGCCAGGCCCTGGGACACAAGCAGAAGCTTGCACTGGCATATGCCAGCACAGAAAGCACACCACTCATCCACTCAGGTGACTGTGCCCATGCCTGCACTCTCTGTATCAGCCCTTTGTGGAAGGTGCTGGACAGACCTCCCCCCTGAGCTGGTTTTGGGCTCCAGCAGTGCTCTCCCAATGAAATGGACACCTTTCCTGCAGGAATAACACCACCATGTCTTCCTTGCCCAGTCCAAACACAACAACAGCAAAACCACCCAACTGCAAATGCGTACACATAGCCTGCTGAGCAGGGCGACTGTGTTTAATTCACCTTCAGAGTGAATAATTGTACTTGTGGTGAAAAAAGGGTGACATGAAGGACATCTATTGCCAGAATAAAGATTGCCATCTTTATTGCCAGAAAAAAGATTAATTCCCATCTGTCTTCCCTTTTTTTTTTTGCCTAAGCCCACTGCTTTCTGTTCCACTGACAAGCATTGCTGTTTCATTTACTTTTCTGATTTCCAGAGAACTTCACTTCTCAATGTCTACAATTGTGTTTCTCCATCAAGTTAATTGGTTTTTTATTTGCCTGTACCACAGTCTAGTAACTTGCTACAATCCTTAGCACTTGTAAGAGCTCCCTTATTGTAATTACTTAAGCATGCAGCCCCAGCTGCCCTACAGCACTCCTTTCCCAGACTCCTGCTTTTTTTGTGAAGCTAAACCCTATTAGGAGTTACATCATATCTATTTACTTGACTGTGGGAGCAGCTCCACCCACCTCACGATCAGCCTTTAGTTTTGTAGGACCAGCAAGGGGAGGGGAGCTGGGGGGAGTGGGAATGAGCAGCTTATTCCTGGGAAATTGCCAACACAGTATCTAGGCATGAAGTCCAGCGGTCCCCAGTAGTTCAGCTTCACCTTCTCCCTGCCAGGCATGTCCTCCTCAAAGGGAGAGTTCTTCCTGAGAAGCTGTAAAATCTTCCTCACCCACTCTATCACTTTGCTCACAAGTCCCTCCATGGTGCTCTGTTGCCTACCCCAGTGTCACCACTAAGCTCTTTAAGATTCAGATCTTAAGGCAAGAACATGGCAAGGAATCCCAGTATTTACCTCTGGTGTTGCTCCTGCCTCCAAGTATGCAGCAGTGATGTAGGCAGCCAAGGGCACTTCCCCATCTACACCTCCCTGAAAAAAAGCATATACATCCAAAAAGCTGGGAAAATTAATAGGCAAATACTGAAGCTTTTCAGGAGAGGTCTCATCTATCCCTGGCTTGCTCCCCCTCAAGAAAGCACAACAACGCAGGCAAGTGAATTTAAACAATTGCCAGCACACTTGGCAAGAACTGCTTGGTGTTGTCCTTCAAGGTGCACTGTCTCCTACCTTCATGAATGTGTGGAAAAGTTGTCCCACGTTTTTGAAGCAACCACTGGGAAGCTGGTGGAATTCCAGCCAGGTGAGAGCAGCTTGGATAACCCGGTCGTCCAGGTAAATATATGGTTTGGCTTGAACAAAGCATTTAACCACAAATGCAGTCAGCCTGATCGAGGAGAACAGAAAAAAAGGCATGAAAGAAGGAAGAGAGAATCAGATAGAGGTGGGATGCATGAAAGAGCAGGAAGAATGAGTGGAAAGAAAGAATCTAAGTGGAAGTTGAGGGAAAAAAGTGGGAGTTTGAATCTCTTCTTACCTATTTTGCTATTTCTAATGTGCTGATTCAAGGTCAGTTCATCCCCAGGACTGGGGATGCCTACCCAGGGGGTGCCCTAGTCCACAAAGCTTCTAGAACACTTTGGATCCAATAGGACAGCAAGGGTTTCATGCTGGAAGCAGAAAGCTGCCCACCTTCTGGATGTCAGAGAGCAGGTAGACAGCAGGGAGAGAGCCCAGGGCTTACCAAGTATTACCATACAGATCCTTGGTACCAAATTCACTGAAGGAGCCATCAGCGTGCTGATACTGCAGCTGTATCTGGTACCCTGGGAAGCAGGACAGGACACTGAGTGCTCACAGTGGTATTTGCAATGAAATTGCTGCGATGGAATGGGGTGGTTGAGTGCTCCAGGTGGAAGGGGAGCAGGAATCTGGGACTGTTGAGCACAGGGGAAGGCAGAGGGGCAAGGTGGGCCTCCTGTACTCACCATTGCGCAGGAATCCTGTTGCCCTGTCCTTGATCTCATGGCTCAGCTGCCTTGTCTTCTCCAGGTACTGCAGCACATAGACAATGGGGGCAAACAGCACCATGTTCTGCTCCCCACAGCCATGGGGCATCTGCACAAGGTGGTCCAGGTTCTGCAGTGCCATCCCCATGAGGTCCCCTGAGACAAAGCATAAGCACCCTGATGACCCCCTGGGCAGAAGGATCCACCTTCTCCTACCTGTGACCATTCCCAGCAGTATACCAAGCAAGGTAGGCCTGGCACAGCAGTGTGGAGACACCTCTGTCCAGCCACATTCTCCATCCTGCTGTGCCCCTCATATGAGCTGTACACATTCCCATCCTGGCAGGGAAGCTCATTAACACAACACTCACTCCCTTGGTGAGTGTTTTAGGTTGTCAGTAATCAGGAAACACAACCACACACATGGGAGGAACAGGGCAGTGGATCTTTGGAAACCTCACAAGGGGTGTGGGGGAGTTTGGGTTTGGGCTGTCCTAGGGCTAAACTCAGAGATATGTGATTTGCAAGGGCACTACCATGGCTTAATTCCTTACCAGTGACGGAGACAGTGGCTCTGACTGAACCTTCAACCACATTTAGAGGCAACGCCAGGGACACAGACTCCTCTGCTGGGTTCCCTGACATCAGTCAGTTAAGATGTGGGGAGAACAAAAAAGAAAGAGATTCTGATGAAAAAAGTCTCCAAAATCCCCAGAAACTGTTCAAGGCTGTTCTGTGATAGCTTCCCATTTTCCTGTCACAGAGACTGTAAATCAGTTCAAAAATCCATGTCCCATTCCACCCTTAACTTCCTCCATCCACTTCATGGTAACTGTGCTGTCCTAATACCCCTCTTTATAAGGAGGTTGAAAGTATTTTCTCCTGGAAACCCTCATGGGTCAAAGCCACATGTTTTTCTCTACAGAAGTTACTCCATCTAGTTTAAGATTTCAGTTACAGGCTTGTCTTCTCAATGCTCCTCCTGCTCTCAAAATCCACTGATGGCCCCATCATACACCACAAAATTCAAGACAGGAACAGCTATCCTAAGCCATGTCCTCCAGCCTCACTGTGTTCAGTAGTGTGGTTTTATTTCCACAGGTGAAAAAGGCCTCAAGCTGTCACATTAGTGCCAGGGATGTTGATGGCAAAAGACCAGCCCTCCCCACATCCCTGCCTAGGAGAAAGTCCTAGCTGGCACTACAAACAGAGTACGCTTCTGTAGCTTCATCATGCAGACAGAGAAAATAGTTCAAGACTTGGAAATACTCAGAAAGTGGTTAGGCAGGAAGAGGGGGATGAACAGGGTGGAAGAAGAAAACAATCCATCTACCTTTTTCGGGACACAGGATGGAGCTGTGAGCCTTTTCTACCAACACTCCCTCTGGCTGTTGGAGCACATAAAAGTAGCATTTTAATGAGCACCCAGGAGAGAAACAGGATTACAAGTGGATTAGAAGAAGGTATATTCAGAATCCTGGTTCAGGGTGGACAGTCAGCTGGAATATCATCATTATCATACAAAAATGCAAACTACTTTCAATCATTTTCACTTCAGATCAGAAACCAGCATGCATTTTCAGAATATCCTAAATTCTGAATATCTGTGAAAATGGTGCTGTAAGATTCAGCAGAGAATTCAGGGGGCAAGGACATAAAAGAGTGTTTAAGGTTTTCCATGGAATGAAGTGGAGGACATCCATCTTCTACATCCATCAACCCTCACACCTTGAGATGATAATTACACATTTTGAATAGCAAGAGGTAACTCCCAAAATTAACACACACAAAATCTGGGAATTGCACTAAGCCTACTTTGAGGCTTAGGAAACAGAACAGCTTGACTGACCCGGACTTGAATGAGTTTGGTGATCACATCTTTCTGTCCTTGTTTTGGGATGAATGGTATCTCCTCGCCACAGAGCTCTTTGGTGGCCACAGCCTCCGTGCTGAGGGTGATGTTCACGAGCCCTGAAAATATCACACATTTAGGTGCATAAGACATCTTCTGAGGAAACACTTCCCATTAATACAATAGACATCACCTGCTGACAACAAAAAATTTGGTCAGAGCCCTGTATGTCTCTGTACCTCCTAGCACAGGCTCATGAGTAACCATGATCATAGGACAAGTGCAAATAAGTACTCTCTGGGTAACAGAGCAAACAGGTCCTCACTCTATGTCAGCTCCTACAAAACCCCACCTTGGTCCCACCCCTTCCCAATTCCACCACCCCACCTCCCTGTGCTCCTCACCCAGTTGCTCAGCTGTGACACTCCACTGAAAGGTCTTAGCTTCCCCAGCACATAAGCAGCTGCTGTAGACACAGCCTTTGCATGGCTTCAGCTGGAAGTGTGCAAACTCCTCCAGGGTCACTTGGATCTGAAGGAGCAGCAGGGATGGCAGGTGGCAATAAATAAACATCAACAACAGAAAAAGGAAGCCTACAGAGGGTGGAAGCAGGGACACAGCCTGAGAGGAATATGCATAGATTGTTTGATTAGCCAGGAATCAGGCTGGGAAAGCTAAAGTCCTGGAAACCTGGCCAGGGTCATCAAGGGCAACAGGTGTGTCTGTGTTTGTGCTTGAGATTGCCCCAACCCAGGTATGGGACCTTGCTGAACTGCATGGGGTTTGCACGGGCCCAACTCTCAAGCCTGTCAAGGGTGCTTCCTTATTTCTCTTTTTAAAAGTAGTGGTAATGTTTTCCCTTTTCCAGTCAGAGGGAACATCACTGAATTGCCATGACTTCTCAAAGGGGATTTGGAACTGTATGAACCTTAAGGTCCCTTCCCCTATATTACTGTGATCACAGGCCACAGGTGTCAGCCATGTCTCACTTTCCTTGCAGAAGCTATCAGGGCTCACCTACCCTCATGCATTGCTGCAGGTTGTTGAAGACTGTGGCCTTCAAGTTGAAGGTCTCACCCTGGACCACAGAAGATGGCAGTGGCAGCTCCACATGAAAGGGCTTGGAAACAATGAGCCGGGAGGCTGGAGCAAACCCAAAGCCATTACTTCCTGTGCAGAACATTCCTGCTTTCCATTCTGTGATGGCATCAGGCACAGTGACAGGGATACTCTTGTTCCCACTGGGGCTGGGGAGAAGTAGACAGTGACAGAAGCATTTAGTTGAATGATGCCATATGGCATGGCAGGTGACCTGCTCTGTGTCCTTCTCTGCAGAGCACCCCATCCCCTCACCTCAGTCCTACCCTTGCCGAACTTGCAGCCCTTGCAGGGTTACAAGTAAGTCTCTGTAGGAGTGAGGACCCCATCTCAGGTGCTTATATCGACAGAACACTTGGGTCAATAGGTTACATGGCTGCAAGATGCCATCAATCACAGACAGCACTTGCCCTTTGCACATCTAAAAATGGCTTAGAGATGTCAACAGTCTTATTCCTCTTGGCCTAGAAATGGAGAACCAGAAACCAGCAGAGCTACAAGACTAGCAGCAGTAGGGCTTAGCAGATGAGATTGATCCAGCCATTCCTTGTCCTGTGAGACATGGACAGCTTAAAGCCCAGCATGAGGGCAGGGCAGAGACTTGTAGGAGCACAAGAATTTTACAATACCATTTTCTCTTGCACACATCACAACTTTTGAGAGGAGCAGATTGTTCTGCAGGTGCCACCACAGCTGGCACAAAAAGCAGACATAGCTAAAGATACTGGTATTACTTGGCTTATTTCACCATGCATATACAGGAAGGCAACACACACAACACAGAAACATTTTGGTGGCTTAGATCAGATTGGTGAACAAGTCACAGAGGAAATATCTGCTGCTAGGGGTGAAGAGGTGGATGTATCTGTAAGGATAGTGGAGGTGGGAGAGGGCAGATGTTGATGGGAAATATGGTCAGGATCTGGCCTGAGTATATTTCAGTCTTCAGAGAACACACAAGAAAATCTTGAAGTCTCAGATGAAAAATGTCTGAAAGCTCTCCCAGCAGACCCTGTGTACACACTGAGCCTTTCTTACAGGATACAATTTTCAGCCCCGTGAAGGACTTCTACAGACATCAGCTTCCCCTGGATACCAGGATACATCTGTGAGCACACTTTGGGAAATGCAAGCCCACAGGAGCAAAAGGCAAAAGCAGAGCATGGGCAGTAAACTAAGCTGTTTTGCTGCACCTCATGATTTTCTATCTTCCTGTGTAGCCACCTCTCATGGATGACCAGCACTTCTAGTAGAGGAGACTGCATTTAATGCCTACATCAGCTCCAGCAATGAACAGCCTACAGGTATGAGCCCCCTTAAGTGCCTTGCACAGCTGCCTATGATCTAAACTCGGCTGCATCTGCTGCCACTCCCAGCCACACAAAATGACCCAGACTAAACCCCCACTGCTCAGTTTACTCACCCCACAGAATACAAATCCCACAGCCAGGTTTGGTGAAAATGCTTGTGTGCTTTCTCTTCAGCTGAAGAAAAAGGTGGGAACATAGTGGGCTTATAGGTTGATATCAGATGCTCTGTTGGAAACAACAAAGACCTATAGTCACCACGGGGTCCTCAGGTCCTGGTTAAGAGCAGAGGAGCTCCAGCACAGCTCAGGCTACAGCAGATTCAGTCAGCTCTTGGGAAGCATGGCAACAGAACAAAATGTGCTGTCCCAAATTTTAAAATCCCTTGCCTCATTTCAAATGTAAGAGCTGCTTTGGGCTTTTACTTGCATGTGTAGGCACCATGGGACAGGCAACATTTCCCTCACTCCAGAGATAAAACCTGGGATCCAGACATCCGTCACATTAGCACAACAGGTTTAGGGACAGAAAACGTCTTTCTCCTCCATTTGCACCTACAGCAAGTGCTGCCATTTGGCTCAAACCCAGGACTGCTTTCACATGAAAGACTAACCCTCCCATATAAGAAGAAGCATCTGGTAAATGCTTACTGTTATACACTTTATAGGGCTGGGCAAACGTCAACATGGGCCTGGAAATAAACGTTCCTGTTCCTCGCAGCACAGATGTCAATGGAGTGGTTGAACATACTCTGGGTTTCTTGATATTGGTGTTGGACATAATTTTCAACCCCATTTCCTGTAGGAAAAAATTAATCACCAGAATATTGTCCTTTCCTTTCTGCCCTCTGCCCTTGTGCCCTCCTGTCCCCTCATGCAGTGGAGACTTGGCTGTCCTCTGTATTCTCTTGTTTCATTTTAAGAAGGAATAATTCAGATCCCCAGCAATGGGTAAACAAGGTCTTCTAAGGTAATTCATCTGGCCTTAGTCAGCCAAATGTATTCCTTTTCAAACACATGGTCATTTGGGTACTATGCCTTCTCTGCCTGCAGGGTGCAATTGCTCATGCTATGAAGATTAAACAAATTGTGTGAAATCCAATTAAAGTAATGAATAATAGTTGGCATCCTGAGTCACACAACACAAGTGTGGCAACCACACAATGATTTTTTCTTATACATTTCAAGTCACCTATTCAAATAACAAGTGAGTTACAAGGGCCTAAACTGCACCTGTTCACTGCCCTGTTCCAATGGCATCCCTTGGATATTGATAAAGTCAGGGGCCACATTTCCCTCAGTTCATGAATTGTCTCAACCCACCAAATCAACCATTTTTACCCTGAATGCCGTAAACACATCAGGCTCATCAGAATTTGGGAACCCGCATGAACGATCATCTTCAGACACTTGGCGAGGGTACTTGGAGTTATAAACAGATGGGAACAGCCCATAGATCTGAGAAAGCAAGGGAAAAAAATCAGTTCCAAATAAACCTGGCATTCCCTTCATCTCATGCATCCAAGGCCTGTTTAAGTTGCTTCTGGCTACTGTGTGTGAACGTGTGCCAGAAAGCACAGGATTGCTGTCTTTCCTGGGCTCTCCTCTGACAGTGCCAGCACAGAAGCTGTTTTACCACTGAGTGATGCTTAATCTTCCTTAATCCCTAATCCCTACCCACCCACACTGGGAGTGCTGCTGACCCCTCCAGGCTGTGCTTTCAATTTCCTGGAGTTAAATTATGCACAGGTGCAGTGGCCTCATGTCAGTCGGGAAGGGAAAATGTCAGAGCAGGCTCGCTCACCAAGCGGCTGCTCAGTTCTTTTCCTGGCTTTGTCCAAAATGCTCTTGGATCCACAGCCCAGACAGCACAGGTGGAGCCAGGAGCTGCCTGCAGGCGGAGCCCAACCTGTGAGCCAGGAAGAGTCTCTGGCGTTGAGAAGCTCAGCTCCACCTGGATGGGAAGAATGCAGGCAATGTCTGAGTGACATTTCTGAGGGTGGCCGCCCCACCACTTCCCAAGCAGGGAAGAGACCTACACAAAGACAGTTTCCAAAGACCTGCCTTGGATAGAAACCCAAGGAACCTCCCAAGGACCTCCAGAAGGTATTAAAAACCACCACACTGAGGTTCTAACAGGAAAGATGGCAGAGGGAGAGCCATCAGTGTGCACATAGAGACATCCCCGTGTCAGAGCACAGTTCTCTCTTTCTTACCCAGCAAACCAGCCAGATCACACATCTCACAGCTGTTTTATGAAGCCCCTTCTTCTGGAGCCCCAGATCAAAAATAAACCTAGACCTTATCTCCAGGCTGTTTGTGGGATTGGCCTCAGTTTCCTGAAACTCTTCCTGTTCTTGCTGGAATCTGACTGTCTATGGCAGACACACAGCTGTGAAGCTGTGGAGCAGGGGTAATGCCCCCTCAGAAATTCACCTTTGGAGTGCATGACACAGCCAAGAAAGCAGATTCCCAAGGATGGCACAATGACCAGATGCACTCAGCCCTTTCTGGATAGCCAGTAAAATCCACTTCTTCCATCATCCCCTTTCAGATGTCATCCCAATACCATATATTAGCTATTCTAATTGTCTGCTGCAGCAGCAGAACAGCCCTAAGCTCTCCTGGGAACCACACAAATGACCTGTGCTGGGCTGGATTATCTATGATCCTACCAGGCTGCAGTTGCCTATGGAGACAGACAGCAACTCTCTGCCTTTCCCAAACATTGCAGCAGCCCCCACAATGCTGAGCACACACTTGCTCCAAACATCACAGCACACCTCAGCAATCACAAACTGCAGTTCGTGTGACAGCATCACACACAGTATCAGCCACACACAGTGACACAGTCCTCCTTTCATTGCAGCAGACACGTCCATGCTCACACATTTAGTCATTAGTCACTCAAACACAAACCCTACCTTGTTTCTGAAACACGTGGAGACACTGAAGATGGCAGAATCGGCAATGATTTTTCCATTAGGGAAGATGACATAAACAACAAGTCTTGGAGCTGGGGCATAGTTCAAGCTGAATGTAAGAGGAATGGAGAAGGAGCTTTCCAGCACTAGATGGAGAAGAGAGGGAATAAGAAGAAGTAGATTTGGTAGTGAAAATTGAGTCTGACCATCTTTCCCATTCTGTGTGTGCCTGTTTAAATCCTTTCCTCTTTTACTGAAGTCTTTCAAGACCAAAGAGATTTCTGGAGACAGCTGAAACAATCAGCACATCTCTGGATCTGGTATTCAAGACCAGCAAAAGACTTTTCTGTTTATTGCCTTGGGGACACAAAACAGTACTTTGGAGTTCAAGCTTGGCTCCACAAAGAGTGAGAGTCTCAGATATCTTTCAAAGCCTCCTCTCACCCCACATCACCCATCCCATCACCAACAAAGAGGTGACCTTTTCCCAAAATAATTATAATTCAGGTTTTAAAAAATGAGAGCTGGAGAAATAGGCAACAGTGAGTCAACAGACATCAAAATTATAAGCTGTGGCATCCTAATTACTCAGATCATTTGTAGATAGAGTTGCTATGGGAGGTATGGCTACAGTTTCATGCTGCTTGCCAGAACAGCAGCAAAAGGAGACTTGAAGATAACAGAAGATGAGCCTATGAGCTGGGAGATGCTGAGTATTCTTCTCTTGGTACAAAGCAGGAGGGCAAAGAGAACATGAAATCTGGAAAGGCACAGTGCTCTGATGCAGCACACAAGGGATAAGCCACCCCTACATTGCAGGGAGGTTTATGCTACTAATGCAAACAAGAGTGGATGCCACAGACCACTGAGTCCTTGCTAGACATGACACTGGGGAGTGCACTTACTTCTTGGCAGCCCAACCCAAACAGTCTGCTGACCTGCATGGACTATCCCTCTTTTCCCTGTGACCTAGAGAAGAACACAGAAAGGGATGGTCACATAGACACATAGCCTTTGGGGTCACAAAGAAGATCAAAGTAACCCTGAAATGAAATTGGGAGATTAAATGGGGGTTGGGGGAAGAACATTAGCTTTATTTGCTCTCAGCTAGTAAGGAGAGCTCAGGGATGAAGTGAGGTGGGGGAGGACAGGTGAGGCCAATACCTGCCCTGCACTTGTGCAGAGCGTAAAAGAAAGGTTCTGCCTTTGTTGCTATTACTGAAGTACCAGCATCAAAACCAGGCTCCAGTTCCATGATGACTGGAGGAACTCCCTGTCCTGGCTCCAGTTCCATGATGACTGAAAGAACTCCTTGTCCTGGCCTAAGCCAAGACTATCAAATATCAGGCTTGAACCTCTAAGAGATGCTGATCTTGGGCCTTCAGCCGTCACCCACTAGGGCTTTCCCAAAAACTCACAAAGTAGGAGAAAATGACGCGCTTGGGCCCATGTTCCAGGTCCTCCTCATAAATTCTGAAGTCCACTTGGACAGACTGTGTTTTACCACAGGGCACTGTCTCTGGCACACGGACAATAGAGAGGAAGCTCCTGCTGGTGCTGTAGAATGGATGTACGAAATAAGAGGCTCGCTGGTAGCTCGAGTCAACTGTCCCAGGCTCTCTGTCTGAATCTTGATGCAGGACACTTGCCTGGTCAAACAATAAAACCAAACCAGTTAATTTCTGCAGTTAAGCAAGTCAGCTGCAAATCACCTTGGTGAGATGATCTTAGCTATGCCAAAGGACAGGTCTCTCTGTGGAGAGCTCATGAGGAAGGCAACAGGGACCTGCAGAATAAGCTCTCAGATGGAGAGCTAAGATCTCAGCCAAGACCTAGAACATGCTGAGGTGTTTGAGGTTTGAGTTGCTCTCCCTCAGGAAGGAACAAGAAAGATGTCTGTGGGGCAGTAAATAGCTCTGACATGCACACATACCCACATACCCTGCCACAAGACACACCCTTCCTCACTCACCTCCAGGGAGACCAAGGTGCTGTTCCAGACAGAGGTGTCCAGGCTAAATGAAGCTGTTCCAGAGTCCCCAGTGATGTACTTCTGCCTAAATTGCCTCTCAGCACAGTTTATTACGAAGAGGACTTCTCTGTTCTTCAGTGCCTTGCCTTGGTAATCAATTACTTTAATCTGAGAACATCATGGGGAGCAAGAGAAGTGCAGAAGAATCTAAATTAGCAGACAGGATCTCTGGCTTCCCCAAGTCAGAAGCAGTGTTTCCAAAGACAGCAAGATCACTCTTTCAGTCACTAATAATTTTATCAACATTGCCACTGCTCTTGTCATATTACCACTTGCACTACCATGTTCATTCACAAAAACACAGAATGGGTAAGGTTGGAAGGGATCACAGTGGGTCATCTGGTCCAACCTCCAATGCTCTCCACTCCTTCACAACAGAAGACTTCCTGGCTGCTGAAACTCCAAATGTTTGGGTTTGCACCCCACATATTAAAGTCCATTGCTGCTCACCCTCATGGGTTATTTGGTAAATGTCAGTCTTGGGTGTTATTCTGACATTGGACAATTCAAGAGTTTTATCTCTGGGAGTCATTTGTACCCTCCCAAGCCCCTGGCTAGAGATGAGGTCAAAAAAGACAGTAAGTAATGGTTACTGTGAAATACTGCTCACGCTCTCCCCTTCAAAGAACTGAAACTGGGAATTACCTTTCCTCTGTACCTCTGTCCAGGGTGGTAGTAAGAATTCACACCATAAAACAAGGCCATCCCGCCAATCCTGGAGATCAGTAATTTGCGGGAAGCATTGACCTGTATCTCTGAATGAAAGCAGTGAGACAGAAACATGAGAGGGAGCAAGAAAGCCAAGCACTCCTCAGTGATTTCTGTGCAGAGTGACCCACTGGTAATAGAGATGGACATGTTCAGCTGCACACACACATTTCATGTCCCAATGGTGATCTCCCCAAGATTCTGGGTATCTGGTCTTCCTCCCACTTAACTTCTAGCTTTTAGAGAGCCTCACCACCTGACACCACACTCAGAGTGAGCGTGTCACCAAGAGCTGCTGTCTCTGTCTCTATCTGTGGCGTTGGATAGCAGGCTCCAATGGGCTCAGAAGGCTCAGATCCCTTGCTAAGCCTGAAAGTCTCCAGTGCTTTTGGTCAGATTAGCACATCTTCACCTGCCTCTTCCCAGGCCCCAGAAATTCCAGTTACCTGTGGCATCCTCCACCAGCGAGGCCTCTGCATCTATGCTGTCCTGATAGTACCGAAAGTCTCGGCTGAAGGAGGACAGGCTCACATTTGTGAAGAAGCAACCTGCCTCATCTGTCTGAAGGTACAGAGAGAAGAAACGAGGTCTGAGTGAGGCACTTGGATTAGAAGTTATGGAAGTAGCAATGGAACAGTGACATGAAACCCCTGCTCTTGGGGTGCTTTGCCTTTTGGCATTGCAGCGCAGGATGTGGAGCAGGCAATGATGAGGCCCAGTCACAATCATCAGGCACAGCTGCTGAGATGCAGCACCAGTAGCGGTGGCCAAGCAGCCAAAACAATGGGTTAACATTGCTATTACTTCAGCTAAAGGACCCAGCAACCTTGTCTTGCCCTGAGGCTGAGCACAAATACCTCTGAATACGGCTCAGCTCTTCCTAAGCATCTCACCTGGTTGCTGAATTTGTGACAGAGATTGGGTTTGGAATCACTGGGCAGGAACGGAGCTATCTTCTGACAAAGGCTCACATGAACCATCCCCTGGATGCTTTTCCCACGAGTGTTTCTGTTTAGGGGAGCAGGGAAAGAAAGAGACAGTCAGACACAGGAGGAGAACACATGGCTTGCTTTGCAAAGCCCCAGACACCACTCACTGTTGGATATTCACAATATAGCACAAGACTGGCAGCCACAGAGCAGGTCCAGGAGTCCTGACCCAGCAAGTAGGGTCAGGCCAGGGCTGTGCAGTGATGGGAGATCAAGGGCTTTATGATATAACTAGCATCAAACTAAATTATTTTGGGTAATTAGAGTGTTGTAGGTGCTGACTGCACTACATATCAGCATCACCTGCAATAACCCCAGGATGTGCTGAAGGCATTCATCATCTTAAAAGCAGAAACACGGGTGATTAAGAAAGTGCCTTCTATTAAAAAATCACCTTTACATGGGGCTAACTGTAGCATTGTCATTGGATCATATCTGGGGCAATTCTTTTTTGCTTCCCTCTAGTTTCCACTTGAGCATAATCTGGAAAAGCTTCCCATCATTTCCCACGAGTTTGTTCTTCAGGGAGAGGAGCACCACATATCTGCTGTGGCCTGTCCCACAGACAGTTTCTTGTCAAAGGGTAGATTGTTCCCCCAGGTTCTTTATGTGGAGATTTGTGGAATGTTTTTAGAAAAGAGGCATTAGAGTATCAGAACGATAGTTACAGGAATGTTTTGTGTTGCCTCAGGGTGCAAACAGCTGCCATGGAAGACTCTGGCTTCCTGTGACTGAAATGTAATAAACTTGCCCTTAGCTCCTCATGGTTACCCATCCTTCTCATGCACATCGGGCCAGAAATTAACACAGGGCCATCCCTCCCATCAGAATCCTCACCTGCCACATACCCGGAGCAGGAAGGTTGTATCTAGTGCATAAATCTGATTTGGCACCTCAAAGATCACTTCAAATTTTGGCAGTGCTGGAAGGGAAAAGCAGAGAACTGTAGGAAACACAGGCCAGGGACAGCATTCACAAATAATTAACATAAAGGCAGACTGTGGTGGAATAAGGGACAGGAAATGGAGAAGCAAGGTTGTGAGAAGGCGAAAAGAAAGCTTTTCCATGTATGTTTAACAGATTTGTGCATAGGCCCTGGATGATTTTCTCCTTCCCAAACAAAAACCAAACATGCCCGTGTCCCTTCACTTCTGACAGCTGTTTTCACTGAGAAGGCTGGCCTCCCAGTACAGTTGATTAGGGAATAAAAATGAAGTGAGGGTGCACTGGACTTCATACTCTCTGAAAAGTCCATCCTAAATTGCCTTGTTTTATCTGACTCCGAGATCCATAGGAATCAGCTGTGTCAAAGGTCTGAGGCCATGCACAACACTCCTCCCACACACTAAACCAAGGTCCCCAAGCGGCCTCCTCTCCTGAACCTCGGCTCAGACTCTTTTCTATGACAGATGCTACTGCTTTTCCCATTTGCTCCTAGGGTGGTTATCAAGGAATAAACACCCTTCTCCCTGGACCAGGAGTGCAGGATCCTCCCAGCAGCTCAGACGAACCCCTGTGTGCTCATACCGTGCTCCTTAACGGAGAAGCTGCCGTAGGCTCCGGCTCCGGCGCTGGTGACGTTGATGACGTACATCCCCGGCAGGGGCTCGTCGCTCAGCTGGAAGGACAGGTCTGCAATGCCATCCCGAGGGACCACGCCCTGCCACTGCTCTATCTGGTTGTTCTTAGGGTCCTACACCCACAAGAAAAGAAAGAGTTGTTCCAGCATCTCATCGACCCACATCCCACAGAAACTGAGCTCCAGGATTTCAGTGTTGTAGACTATCAGGTTCTATAGCTAAGGAAATGAGGTTTAGTATAGATGGATCAGGAAATTTTGAAGACATGATAATGTTCAGATTCTGCTCCCAGTATCTGAGCTTCCTTCTACACTTATTTAAATTCTGATCTTAAGCAAAGATTCTTCACAGTTCTAACTTTCTTTCATAAGCATCTAAGTTTTCTATATATTCTCTTGCAAGTCTAGAACAACAGATTTCTACTGAAGTGCCTGGGAGCACAACCTCAAAGAAGTGCATACCAAAGAAGCTGGAAGGAGTATGTTAGTGTAGGATTTTAACAACCAACAACAAACAAAGAAGGTCTACTATTTCACTCAGAGGTCTGTAAAATCTATCAGAAATTGAATATTAACAGCACTGTGAAATGACTGCCATCACCATTGCTCTAACATGAGATCATCACTCACCAGGAGAAACAGGGAAATCTGGGGAGAAAAAAAAAATGCAAAAACATTAGAAAAGAGAAACACATGCCAGCACCACACACAAGGTACTTCAGACTCAGAGCCTTCTCTGAAAGATGTGCAACTGGTGATTTGGAAACTTAAGAGCACTGACAACAATGCAAAGTAAAACAAATGCCACCGAAAAGGAGAAATACCAGGTGGGATCATTACAGTGAGGTCTGGAGAAAGGGAAAGGAGAAACCCATCTGGAGGTCACATAGCACTTGCTGATGACTTCCTGACAGAAAAATTCAGAAGTCACTACCCAAACAAACCTAGCTCTGGTTCAGGTGCAGTCTTAAAAGGGTTACAGAGGTATAGAATCACATAATTTGGAAAGAACCTCTGGACACCACCTAATCCAACATCCTGCTGAAACATGTCTTCCTGAGCAGATTGCTCATAGCTCTCCAGCTCTCCAGCTGGGTTCTGAACATCTCCAACAATGAAAATGCCTTTTCTGGACACATTTCCACATTGTTGGAATCAAAAAGTTTGTCCTAATATCTAAGCAGGATTTCCTACATCCCAATTTGTAGGGTGCAGATTAAAAGCACCCTTCCCGACAAGAAGGAAAACCTGATTTACCATCTATTCACTCCCCCCATGACACCATCACATCAGGAATCAGTATGTCTCATATTTGCAGTTGCATGACTATTCTACCAAGATGAGCAAGAGACATGCACGCCTCTGCCATCTTCCTGGCAGTTACTATTCCCCTCTGCATACTCATAAAACCTGCCAGGGATGAATGTGGAAAAGTTGGAGCTTTGGCAGATGAGCAGGGTGGAAAGGAGGCAGGACCCATACATGGTACAAGGCAGCCTCTTCCACGGCCCCCAGGACTGGCTTACCGAATCGTTGAGTGCATGGAATTCCTCATCCAGAGTCACAATGCGAAATTTCACTGAAGGCAAGGAAATCAGGGAATATATTATCAGATCTCAGTTTTTCCCTGCAGACAGTTTCCCACAGTTCCATGTGCTTCCCCAGCTCCTGTCTCCATTCTAGACACAGTTGTGATAGTATCTGACACTAACATTCCCACATGTAAGGTACCGTGGACATGGTTATCATTACCTACTGCCTCCTGCAACTCCACAGCCATCACAAGCCAGACATGACAAACATTGAAGACACCACTCAGCAAGAGACATGGTCCCAAAGCCTTCTGCTAAGGCTGTTCATGCATTTCAGGATATCACAGTCTTTCCACATGGTGCAACCAGCAAAAAACCTGGGACCCTCAGCTGCTCCCATTTGCACCTCACCTGTGTGCCCTGGTTCATAGATGGGCTTGTCTGTTTGGATGATGGTGCCACTCCTGGTCTTGCAGATCAGGACCTTCTTCTGCTCCTCAACATTGACCCCATCTCCTGTGATGGTCAGTTTTACAGTGGCAACCTCCTCTGTGCCATCAGCTGGAGGGGCAACCTGTACAGACAGAGAGAGGAGAGCACACAGCCACTAGGTAATCATCTGAAAGTAAAGTGGAACAACTAACTGATTCCCTTCCACTGTGCCAGGAGAGAACAATCACCAACAACCTCTGAAACCAGATCACATCCAGATCTCACACAGTCATCCATGAACAGCAGGAGGCCCTGCATGGCATGGAATCTATCCTTTTTCCCACAGGTGACAAGCAAGCACCTGACACTTTTGAGTCTTCAGACTTGTTCAGGAAGATGGGCGGATGACAGAAGGGTGGGAGATGGTAGCAAAGAATCAAAAGAGATCAGTCAAGCAGTTGCACAGCCTCAAATGTTAGGCTTTCAGTACTACCCAGCACGTACAAGCAAGAAATCCAAAGTAGAAAACACAACCAGAAAGACTCTGGACACCAAAGACCCCAGCAGCCTCAGCACAGAATATACAGTATAAGAGAAGGGATATTGCTTAGACATGTCTGCCTTATCCCAGATCTTTGCTAAGTCCTCACCAACAATAAATAACCTCTAAGATGCTGTTTAGAAACAACAAGTGTATCTGTTTCCATCCAACTAGTACCTTCCAAGAGCTGAGTTGCTGCCTGACTTCAGGTACTACAGAAACTGCAGTATGTTCTGCAAGACAGCATTTCCCCAGGCTTTAGCTGTGAACCTGCACAAGCCCTTCAGAAAGAGCTAAAGCTGCTTCATCTGGTCTTTAACAGAGGAGAAGGACACAGGTGGTATCCACAATTCCAGCAGATTTTAATGAATGTAAATTCCATTTAATAATTAGATTCAGAGAGGAAATTCAGTGCTAACAAACAGACTGTGTTGGGCTGTGCATCCCTAGAGACCACCCATTCCCCTTCCTGAAAGGCTCACACCAAGACAAAGTAGGCCCTACGCACATCACCCCTGGTTAGGGAGTAACACAAACATTTTCCTGAAAGGAAAATCAGTGATAGTATTTGCCTAGGGTGGCTCACCCAGAACTTAGTGCACAGGAAAGTCTTCTTCTTCTGGATGGTTTCTTGTATTAAGGGCTCCTGTCCTGCAGAGCGCTCCAAGGCCAGACTCACTTGAATTTTTGTTTCATGACAGGTGATATGGAGGCAGGCAACCTGGGTGGATGGATACTGGAGAGCTGCAGGGATCACCACTAGGTAGTGCCTGTGGTGGGAGGAAGACAGCAGAGGTGGTATCAGTCTGAGGTCTCAAAAGGTGTAAGAAAGCTTCCCCCTTTGGCCCACTACTGCAGAATCCCTCAGCAATGTGCCATGGCTTCCATCAACATCCAAAAGCAACAGTGAGCCCAGAAAAGTGGTTGCTTCACTGAAACTTGAGAAACAGTTTCTGCTTGATTAGCTTAAGTATAGCCCTATAATCTTTTTCAAACCCCTTATTCCAGTAATCTGAACTCTCCAAAAACATCCCATGCAGTCTTCAGAAGACTGTGTCTAGACTTGCAGTCTACACACCGATGATTTGATCTGCCTTGCAACTGTGGAACAAACATCTCTGCACCCAAGGTCCGACCTGGAAGACCCCCAAAAAGCTGCCTTATATTGACCTGCAGGAGTCAAACTAAGGCATAGAAGGCAAGGTATATGACTCAGATACTCCTTGCAGTCGTCTAATAAATCACAATAAATCTCATGCAGGAAGCATGAGAGCTGATGGCATGGGATGTGGTCCATCTAGCTAGACTGATGCCTTCATGAAGGAGACTGAAACAGGAGGTCAGCATCACTCACAGTTGGTGAGAAGCAGCTGCAGCATAGAACAGAAGGCTCAGGAGGATGGCTATCCTCATCCTGGGGGTTCTTGCTGCCCAATCTCGAAGGGCTCTCTCCTTCTGAAATGTCTGAGGCTGTTTATAGGGGGGGTAATTTCTTTCTAACACAGCCTAAATGAAGAAGTGGGATGTGGGGAGGAGCCAGCCTCTCCCCACCTCTCCCTCTCTCCTGAGATTCCACACAGGCAGCTGTAAGGACAAGTGTACTGTTCCAAGTGCCCTTAGCCAATAGCAGCCACTCTGGCTGCCATCCACCAGTTCAGAACATCCCCTCCTGCAAGGCTGCCATGGAGACACCTGACCAAATGGACTTCTCACGGCAAAAAACAGTGAGAACTTTGCTAATCAGTGACCCAGGCCAGGTCCTGATCACTTGTCACTTGCATCCCTTTGTTTCAGCTGGAGATGGATTGCTACTGTGCAGCCTGCAGCAAGACCTGCCCCCTGCACACAGCGCTGTCCTCATTCAGGACAGAGCTCAGGAGCTCTGGATCAGATTAGGGGGATGTGGATCTCCTTAGGCTGTCTGGCCTGAGAATGGAGCAAGTCCTTCCATGTGCATAAGGAAGCGCTGCAACAATACTGCTGCCAGCCAGCAACCACTAACGAGCTAATGACTTTGCCTTTTCCTTCCCTGCATACCATGAGGAAAATGGAAACAAATACTGGCCCACAGAGGTCTCCAGCAGCACCCTGCAACACCCATTAGTCACAGCACCATCTGCAAGGAGGGGGTCTCAGGAACAGCTTCCCATTCTTCATTATTCATGTCTGAATCGAAAAGGTCTGGCATCCAGGGATAGAGCCTTTTGGTTCTGCTTTTGAACCTGAGGGTCAGGTTAAAACTCGCAAATTAAATATGTAGGACATTTTGTAAGCACTGATGGCAGCCTGTAGAGTGGGTAGATAATTGTCCTGGTTAACCAGTTTGACCTCCAGAAAAGCACAGTCACCACATAAAGTGCCTGCTGTGAGCAGTCCACAGACTGCATCTGAGTCTTGTGTGAGACAGCATTAGTTAGCCTGGGCTGAAATAAGGGACTGCCCTTATAATACACAGCTACAGTTCTGTGCCTGAAAATATTTCCCAGTGCTATTTAATAGACAATGCACCCTAAGCTTTCCATACCTGGGTCCCAACATGATGTTATTCAAGCAGGTAGTTGGGATCTCTTCACCTGGCAAAAACAGCAGGAAGCACAGAAATGTTCAGCTAACTCAGGAGCCCTTTTCCCAAGGCTCTCTCCACAGTCTGTTCCCAGATGGAGTTGGGAAGACTGATATGCATTGTGGGGGCTGCACATTATGTACAGGATGTTACTGCTAGCTAGTATTGCCTTTGTCTCAAGTGAATATTTCACTGTTCAGCTGATTGAGATAACTGGCCAGAGGCTGACAGAAGTAAATTCTAAGTTAGTCTAAATCACTGTCAGTCTCCTTGGCAAGGGAGACAACACTTTTTATTTTGATGAACACATTCTCCCCATTCTTGTCTCTTTGTGTCCTTCTCTAAGAAAGAAGTCACGTTACTGAGAATGACAGGCACAGAATCACAAAATGAGTGAGATTGGAAGGGACCACAGTCAGTCATCTGGCCCAACTTCCCTGCTGAAGCTGATTTCTCCCACAGCAAATTGTACCAGATTTCACCCAGTCAGTTTTCAAATATCTCCAGTGAGGGAGAATCCAGAACCATTCTGGGCAATCTGTTCCAGTGCTCAGTCACCCACACAGTAAGAAGTTCTTCCTCATATTCATGTGGAATTTCCTATGCATCAGTTTTTGCCTCCTTTCCTATTGCTTAGCACTACTGAAAAGAGTCTGCCAGGCAAACCTACAAATTTTTTATCTAAAACCACACTTTCCTACAAAAAGCCTGAACCAGATCTACCACAAATCACAGCCAGAGAGGTCCAGATGCTGGCAGATTTCTGGCAGGAGCTGCACCCACTGGGGCCAGCACTGGGGAGATTTCTCTGACCCTGTCCCACCATGCCCTCCTACTGTGTTTGCCCAGGTGTGCTCCCTATTCCTTGTTTAGCTTTGGCAAACCTGGCTTTTGGTCACATGAACATACATTTGAAGGATCTGCATCGAAGGCAGTGACTGACAACTGCACAGGTGTCACAAACCCAAAGTCTCTACAACAGAGAAAGCAAAGCAAGGTTGTGCAGCATTTCTGGTTCTTCATTTTCTTTCTCTAAATGGATTCCAAGAAGGCCTTTGTGATAGAATTGTTAAGCCAAGATTCCCAGGGGGAGTAAGGGATTTATTCCTCCTGAAAACACACTTCAGGCGGAGCAAAGGACATAGTCCATACTGGCAATGCAAAACCATATAGACACCTCACCTCCACAGTTAAAACCTGAATCAAAAACTGAAAAGGAAGAAGAGAAGTCTTAGTAAAGGACATTCCTATGATAAATGGATAACATTGTCCATGGTTCAGAATGTGGAAAAGGACCTTGGAAATCACTCCTGTGTTTTAATGCCTTTGAAGAAAATTAAAAGGCAGTGGTCTCAATGAACTGCATGAGAAGAGTACCAGAGAAGTATCGATGTCTGCAGAGCACTTTGATGGGAGACTGTGCAGAGAGGAGGAAGTCCTCACTTTCTTTGAAGAATCACATCTGTTGGAGAGCCTGTAGTGCAGTGTAATTCATCAAAGCAACCGAATCACTCTTCATCCTCCTCTAGACACTTATCACCATCATACAGGCCTTGGGCCTCTTCTGTTGTTGCCTTCTTTCCTTTCCAATCACAAACTTCATTCTCCTTATCAGTGGCATTTCCAACTCATCTCTTACACACACACATGCTGACTCCATAACTGCTGTCTAGCATTTTCAAAGACAATGAGATTTGTTATCCTTGTGTTCTGATAGTGAAGTAAACTTTTGCATTAAGGATATTTCATAGTTCATGTAAGGTTCATAAATATCCATCAGGCCTTAGTGTTTCTGCAACCTGACTAGCATCCATAACATAATGGAATGCCTTTAAAGAATCTCTCCACAATGGCAAAGGAGACTGCTGCACCCTCTTTCTGCTGCCTTGACAGCAGATTTGTCCATTGCACCAAAATCAAGCAAGGAATTGAGAACACACCTGGACAAACACAGCAGAGGGAGCAGGAACAGACTGGGTCAGAAAGCTTGAAGGAAACATAGTATAGACTGTTCTATGCCTCTCTCAATGCTTGGCCCCTACACCAAGACCATTCAAAGAGCTGCAAATCTTATGAATTTTTTTTGCCCAGCTTTTAGACTGTAGGTTTTAATTTCTTTAGTCAGAATTCAGTTTGGGAAAATTTCGAGATGATGTCCAAGAGATTTTGGAAACTGTCATAAGAAGGGGCCCAAACCACAGGCAAGGCATGGATCTCTCTTCAAAGGACAAATGTGAACCCTGAGACCTGCAACTTTGCATACTTCTCACAAAAGGGATCAGAAAATCTAACACCCAGAAAATCCACTACACATGCCATTGAAAGAGTCTATTCCCTTCTGAACCTTCTTGGCCCAATACCAAACCCTGGCTCTTGCTTCATCTCTCCTACTCATCCCACCAAACAGATGAAATCTCAGCAGCACTCCAGGCAGAGTGACTTATCTTAACCACAACATCCTGACTTGTTAATTCAGATCTGGTCATCAAGTAGATAAGCACTCATAGAAGTTGAAAACTGTTGACAAATTAATAAACTGGTTCAGCCAAGCCCACAACAATTTCCAGATCTCAACACAGTGGCTTAGGAATCATCTTTAGTCTTAAAAAAGAATCCAAACCCAAACCAGAACCTAGTGGTAAAGTTTGGGGTCCTACATAAAGCAAGTTCTACCTTGAAAAACTGTGGTGAAGATTTAACTACCTGTAATGTATTTGTGGGAACATTTGTCAGGTCTTAGGCTAGAGTCTTAATTTTGGCCAAGCCACTTACTTCCTCAGTTAACTGGCAACTTTGATTACAGCCAAGGAACTCCTCAGTGGAAAACCTAACAAAACTCATCTTCTATGGGAATACTTCTAGCAGACTGACCTAAGACATTGTAGAAAAGAAACCAGACCCCAGGATAAAGGTCTGCAGGACTAAAGAAAAAAAGCATGCAGTTTTACAGGCTCAGATTCAGACCTTAGAACTAGTTTTCCATGTTCACTTGCATTTTTCACTACCCTGCTCTAGTGACACCCCAGCTGGAGTGCTCCATCCAGTTCTAGGGACACTGGTACAAGGATGACATTCACCTCATTCACCAGCTGGTGCAAGTCCACAGGAGGCCACCAGGTTGGTCAGAGGGCTGGAGCTCCTCTCCTATGGAGACAGGCTGAGAGGGTTGGTGTTGTTCAGCCTGGAGAAGAGAAGGCTCCAGAGAGACCTTAGAGCAGCCTCCCAGTACCTAACTGGAGCTTACAAGAAAGGTGGAGAGAGACTTTTTAGCAGGGCCTGGAGTGACAGCACAAGGGGCAAAATTTTAAACTGAAAGAGGGTAGATTTAGTTTGGATATAAGGAATAAATTATGTACCATGAGGGTGGTGAGACACTGTTTTGCTTCAGAATACACTCAAGTAATTACAGTAAAAAAGTTAATAAAGCCCTACACGTTTACTACAATGTAGCAGTCTGCTTAAAGGCAGACTATTGAGTAAGTATAAGTCACTGGTGAATGTCCAGAAAACACTTTACCAAAGTGTTCAGCCAGTTTTTAACAAGAGAGGTCTGTTCATGCCTCCACAGAATATTTCCCCTTTTTTTTTTCCTGTTTTTTCACCTGGTTCAAAGTACTGACTAGCTTATTCAAACTGAAAAAGCCTTTGGGGACTGCAAAAGCGTGGAAATTGCTTTTGCCCTCCATATCTGCAAATAGGAACTAGTTGTGAGGAGCTAAGCTCTATAATTTCTGAAACACTGAGGAACACATTGACCAGAAAAAGAGGGAGGGAAAAAAATCAATCAGTTAATTATTTTTTGAGTGATAAATCTTGCCTTGTTTAAATTGAATCCATGTAAATGTCAAATGTGTTTAGACAAGCTTACTTTCAGTGAATCCAAAACATCTAAGGTAGCTTTACTTAATGACGAATTTTAGGTGCTGAGGGATTTGTGCAGTAATTGAAGTCTAGATTCCATTAAGCTGTACAGGAATGAATTGTGGAATGGAAAAAAAATTATATTTATCTCATTATATTCTTGTCATGAAAAACTACAAAAAGTGAACACTCTAAAGCATTATCCTAGCAAGGTTGATCAAACATGCACAGTCACAGCACACACTTTTGGATAGCAAAAATAGGTTTAAATGGCAACGTTGACAATATTTGCTCAGTGTATACTGGTTACCTTCTGAAAAGAAGATGAAATTGATTAAATAAAGGCTTCTCATTTGTTCATTGAAATCTATTTAATCAAATAATTTATAGCCCTTCAACTGGCATCAGTTGACCTCAGAAACACTGCAGTTGTGACTCCAGTTCTTTTCCCAGCACTGAGACCTGCTATCTATTGGTGAGGAGCTGGGAGCAGAGTAAGAAGAGGAAAGAGGGATGGGGAGAAAGAACTTCAGAGCTAGGACAAAGGAGGAAGTCAGAGTTGAATCAGCCAGATCTAACACTATTCCCTCCTAGGGTCCTTCCCCAGCCCACCAAGACATGCCTTCCTCAATTATGCCATCTGATTCAGAGGTGTTCCTGCATTCAAAAGGATGCAGTGCCCTTTACTTCAGAAGCAGCTTTCCATACTTCCAACATCCTTCTCGAGGTCAAGGAGTTTCTGAAGATCCACAACATGCATGTCATTCCCACTACCTGGAAAAGAGTAAAGTGCCTGTCCAGTTGAAAACTCCTCTCTCTGAAAATCTTTCCCATTCCTTCATCCTCTATTAATGCCATGAAAAATGCAATGAGATCAGACAGCAAGAAGTGAAGCAGCAGAGAAATGCACCTGGGGATATCTAAAAAATGAGTGCAAAGGTCACAGCTCATTACTATGCCTGGAAGAAAGGGAGAACCAACAGTACGAAGGGGTGGAGAGGTGCTGTGGAATAGGAGGACAGCTGACTGTACCCAGCAACCACCTCCAGGGCTGTCTGAGCTAAGCACAGGGCACAAAATCTGCAGTCAAGACCACTTTTGCTATTGCCCATAGCATCTTGGCTTTGGCCACCACTGCCTCACGAGTCCTCCTCCCATTTCTCACAAGGAAGTGATCCACAGGGTCGGGATCACAATCCACCCAGACCCCCTGCTCCAGCACAGGCCAGCACCCAAAGCACAGCCCTGGCTTTGAGGTATCTCCTGGGGTGTTGCACTAGGGCTGCAGGTGTAAATAGCCCCTCTGATAGTATGTCCCCAGCTCATATACATGATTCCTATGTGCAAACTCCTCTTGACAAGAAAATAGAGGAAAAAAATAAAGACAGACACTCAGCTATGCAGAGAGAGCATGACTTCCTGAGTGTGAGATTCATCTTGGCCATCTTTAAACATGTACATCTGAACTAATTCTTTAGGCCTTCTGTGACACTATGGCAGTGACTAGCTATTCCTTGTAGGGAAAAACCTGTGGCAAGTGGAATGAGAGGAGGAGGCTTTCCCTATCCCTCTCCTCTATTTCTACCTTACAAAGAACAGGAAAGAGAGGGTGAAACTGGAGAGGGAAAATTGTATCTACTCGAGTAGTTCTATTGAAAGGTTCTCAGCACAAAGCTAGTGGCTTTTCAAAGCCCCTGCTACACTCCCTCCTCAAAAAGCTATACTAAATGACAAAACTATCCAACTTCTCCCTCCTTTAGTCCTTTTGGCTGCATTACCCATGGGGGAAAAAAAAGTCTCACTAGTGTTCTTTGTGGTTCCCATATCACATTATATCCAACTACGTGCACTCATTGGGCACCTACCGTATCCTTAGCCCCCTAAGTGAGGAATAACACATGAACACAAAAACCAAGCAGCCAGCCACCTTCCCTTCCTCTTTCCATGGTATTCCCTTTGCCTTTGCTATGCTTTTTGCCATCAGACCTTTCATCCAACATCCATCCAAAGCTGTAAAGTACTTCAGGTAGGAAAAATTCCTGAGTATTACCAGGTAGGTGCTCTCAGCAGACCAAGCTGTGTCTAAAACTCACCAGCACAGAAGAACAGCTTCTGTGCTGTGGCTGCTATTTCCAGTGAGCCTGAAGGGGCAGAAGATCACAGATATGGGGTTTTATAGCTCATTTTTGTGAGATTTAACAGACAGCTCAAAGGTACTGATTGCCTCACCAAGGAAACAGCGTCACAAGACACACACAGCAACAATGTCCCGAGATCTCTCCCAGATACCTTGTTTTGAGGGAAATCAGATTGTCACCAGGAATCAATTCGATCTGAACTTACAGCTCCGACTTTTCAAGTATGCCAGTTTGATCCTGGAGAAGCCAGGGCACAGTCTGGGGTTTTGTCGCTGTTAGGCCCCCAAGTGGGGCAGGTGAGACAGACTGAAACCTTTTCAGATGCTAATCGCTCCCACTACTACAGCAAGATAACAGGGGAAGAAAAGAATAAATAGTTAAGCAGCTGGATGAACAGCTCGTTTAGCCGGAGGAAAGCAGTTACTGGAATGAGGCTGTTCAGAGAGGAGGCTGCAAAAAGTTGGGAGAGAACAATGGAAACGATTCTCCATCGCTCAGAATGAGCTTTTTCTGAAGGTTATCTATAGATTCAAATTCTGGAGGGTCTACTGCTTGCTGAGATTCAGATTCTAAAATTCTGTTTTATTGATGCATGCAGGTTATTTTCTATTCATCTGCCTTCTAGTAGGTTTTACAGTAGCCTGGAAGCTCCAGGATTCCAACAAAAGTTGCTTATATCCCTCTTTTTGCATGCTGAATGTATGCATATGCCTAGACCTATGATTTCTTTTGTGGCTTTAAGTCTTCTTGCATATTTGCACAGCACTGTAACCTTGAACTACCACTGCTGCAATTTTCCAGTCACAAATATTTGGAAATCAAGATGTTGTTGGAGTCAGTAATAGGGAAACACCTCTTTCAACACCTCTTTGAGGTGTTCAACACCTCTTTTCAATACACTTGGGCCATAGCTAATGAACCAAGGAACACAAGTTTTTTAAATAAGTTATATTTCCATGGATTGACAAGCCCATACCAGCGTGATCTGGTTTTTCCTGTCCTAGCATATAGGTAGAGTGATTTCTGGGAAGTATCCCAAGAACCACAGGAAGAGTTCAAGAAAGCTCTTAACCCCATTGCAAGGCTGACAGACACAGTCCCCACCAGCTGTTGGATGCTGGGGTTTTTTTTATAAATAAAGCTTGTAAATAGTTATATGAGACTTTCTCTTTTTTGTACTTCTACCTGATTGTCCCAGCTAAACAAAACTGGATGCTCTGAAAATGGTTCTACTCTTCTCATTGGCACCCTAATTCCATTCTGTGTTCCCAGTGTGTCTCCAGGCATGTTGTAAAATACCAAGAATGCCTGTCCAGCCTAAACTCTTTTGTTTCAACTTGTACAGGGACGTGGCATTCAGGCCCTCAGGACATTAGCTTCCATGAAGCAACATTTCACTACTTATTTTAACATGCAAGCAGCTCCAGCAGAGCTGCCTGAGGATTTCCAGTTTAAAGTGAGTCAGGACAGTGAGAAACAGGAAAGTCAGAAAGGTCAGAGAGGGGGAGATAAAGATTATACCTATTAACGACACATTTGTCTTTTGTTTGCCTTGACATGATTTTACCTTCATAAAAAGAGCATGAATTTTAAGACAGGGAAGCAGATTCACAACCTAGAAACTATAGGAAAGGTAAGATCAAGGCAGCAGAAAAATGTTTAGAGTAAAGCTGAACAGGCAGAGTAGGTAAAGCTGAAGGATGATAGCAAACTCAGGTTGAATGACAAGAAATCTTATTTAGGAATAGGACTTCTCAACAACACTGGTAAGAGCAATAAAAGCCATTAAGAAAACTGCCCCTTCATTATTTGAGAAGGGCACCCTATCCTGACCTTTTAAAAACACTCGAGTCAATGTGTGGTCCACTCAAAGGCCCTCGTGTGTTTTATGACAAGTCCCCAAGACCACATGCCAGGAGCAACAGATGGGATATTTTGCTTACAGTGTAACCTATATAATCTGCTCTTTCCACATTTTTCTCCCTGATCTGCCTTTTCTCATTCTCCAATGTTTTATGCTTTGCCTTCTCTGCCTCCACTTCAGATCTCCTTAGGAGACAAACCTGTCAGGAAACAGGTGGAATAAAGTTTCTAACAAACTGGGATTCCAAGAAACCTCCACTGAGCACTTAACCTCATATTTTAAGGCAAGAGTCCCATGATGACTGCAAATAAACTCTGAGAACTTGATATCAATTTCCCAGGGCTTTACCAGCTTATGCAGGGAACTTGTCTGGTCTTACATGTTCAGCCCCCACCATCTCCAGGTGGTCTCTGCTCTGAAACTCTGTCACTGCTATTGCAATGACCATAGGAGAGAATGGAAAGCGCTTAAACTATTGGCTATTTGCATTTAACACCTTGTCTCCACAAAGTAAGACACCCAAAAAGGGGAGGAAAAAAGCACAGACCCTTCTAAGAGAGCATTCATACACACTTCCTGCCATCAGTCATAGGTACAAGACATAGAGTTTCACTGCTGTCATGGTACTTGTAACTGGTATCACTGTCTTCCCTTGTGATGTCTAAAAGCTGCATATTCCTAAGGACAGTAGGAATTGAGTAGTTTTCCTTAATTTGGAGAACCTAAGTTCATTGCTTCTCATTGAAGGCTTTGCCTGGAACTAACTATTGATAACTTTACGTTTTAATTTCAGCTGGGACTTAAACTACAAAGGCATGCTCAGAAATTGCAGGCAACAGACTTGGAAGACAGACAACTCTGAAGGCAAAGCACTTCTCTGCCTCAAAGCAAAATGCGATCAGCTGCAGACAAATAATGAGATGTTGAATCAATTAACAAGAACAAAAGATGTTTTTGAAGTCAGACAACAACGTCAGATAATAAAAATCAAGGGAGCATTTTACTATAGAAATCTTTACTGGGCTTTTAGAGTCTTCCGTCTCCTCATTTATGGTCTAGCAAAATACCTGGCAATTGGGATTTCTGCCCAGAGCTGGCTCCACTCAAATTCTGAAATGTGGATAACCAGGAACAGTTGGGCAGTTTGCTCCCTAGGAAACATCTGCTTTCTGCAGTAAAGGAATGTCACTAATATAGTTGTGCCTTGCAGGCAAACATGCCCTCTTTACACAGGGGCTGAGCAGTTACTGTTTCAGAAGGGATTACCTAAGGAGATTCCATGATTGTGGCTGCAACTTTTACTTCTGGGCAAGCTTGGGGTTCATTCCACGTGTGCAATAACCATAGGGTGCATTTGCACACATGTAGACCATGCAAAACCTGTTTCTTACACAGGCCAGACTTGAGATTCCAGGTTAACTCTAAGCAAAACTGTAGCACCTTATTAAAGGTCCTCCTCTTCACTGTAGCCAGCTGGTTTCAGCTGCAGTTACTGGTGCTGGGTCACATTTTCCAGGTCTGCATTTTCCTTGCACAAAATCCTTTGAAAGTTTCTGCCACAAAGTGCACACTTTCCCAAATATGAAGGTTGGGAACTGTAACGTTAAATTTCAACATCAAAATTTCCCAGTGATCCTTCCTTATACCTGACTCACGTTGGAACTGCAGCTTGGAAACAAGCACAGGCTCACTCAAAATGTGCTGGAGTTTAAGGGGTTGCTGAAGCCCCTCTGGTAGTGCTGACTAACCCACCACATGTACCATCCCCACACAGCAACTTGGCAAATTCCTTTTTAAAACTCCAAAGGTGAGGACAGATGTAGCTTCAACAGCAAGAAGCAAACTCCTGCGTTGAGACAGGTATTGGCCTTGTCTGCCCAAAACCTTCATTTCCTTCTCTGCATTACCATTCAGTAAGTGAAAGGCAAATGCTGCTCAGCTGCAGAAGTGTCAAAAGCAGCACCCAGAGGCACACAAAAGGATGTCAGGAAGCAGTGACTGTGAATTGCCAGACTTAGCCACAGAACTCTCTAAGAACCAGAACCAGCAGAACTGAGACAACAGGGAAAAGAGGGAAATAAATTATTGGGAAGTTTATATATACAGCCAGAAGCCAAGAAAGAGAAAGCCATTCAAAGGTGGGTGACAAGGAGCTCTCAGCCTAGAAACCAGTGGGAACAGGGAAATAATCATGCTGAACCACCTCTATGTTCAGCTACAACTCCTCGAGCACCTGCAGATACACAGGAGCTGCACACGCAGCAGCTTAGAAATATTTCTGCATCAAGGATAATGTGTATTCAACACACTTTTGTGTCCCACTCCCAAGCAGTAAGGAGTAGAATAACCTCTTATATCTTCACATATTTTCTTATTTTTTCTAGAATATTAAAGTCACAGAAAAGTACAAGAAGATTCATGAGATTTTCACTTGTCGAAAACCAGTAATAGACTAAAAAGTCTTGGAACTTAAAAACAAACCCTTTTTTGGGGATCCTACTTATGGTAATGAGCGAGAGCCTGGTCTTGGCAGTGCACTGAGTTGGGAGTTCACCTGAATACTGCCCTCCCTACAACTAGTAAGTAATTGTGCTGGTTTAGCACAAGTGATTTTTCTGAGGAAGTTACAGCAAAATCCAATCAGTGACCAGGGTTGAATAACTGCTTGCAGCAGCTCTGGAAACAGCTTAGAGGACCATGCAGTGGAAGATTCCTCTTGTTTATAGCATAAGCTATTCCAACTGGATGTGTCTGCTGGCCTTTGATCCAAATTTTCTGTACTGTCAAAAGAAGGTATAATCAAAGAACCTGCTAAGGGATCTCATTTTGTTTGAGTCTTTGGGCTTAGAATATCAATCCACAATGGTGTGACCGTTTTGCTTAATTTCACAATGATTAGGCTCATTAGGAAAAAAACTCAACTACACAAAACAAACTTAAAAGCAAAGGCATTCCTAAGTCTTGATCATCATAAAAGTCTGGCACCATTTTTTTAGCTAAATGTGGGATTATGTTTTGTGGTTCTGAATAGAATACTGTGGAAACTTTGATTTTGACATACAGTTTGTCTTTGCAAGCTGAAATAATAGCCACTAAAAAGTCACCTTTGTTAATACACAATAGACTGAAGAAGAAAATAGCAGCTCAAACAATGGTTTTGTGAAAGGCTGAAAAATCTGAAGTGCTACAGGGGTGAAATCTTCCTGGCTTGGTCTGAGACACTGGATTTTTATTGCACTGGGAAGTAGCAGGCAGATATTGCTATTGAATGCAACTCTCTCCTGCTGTAAAATAAGTTGTAACAATGACAAACACTCTGAAGCAACTGAATGTGAAGATTGTCTAAAGCACTTTCTTTGTCAGCTTTGAAAAATATTTCCACATAACAGTTCTGGCACAGAAGAGCTTTGCTGTAGCATTGTCTAGGTATCTGTAAAACAATCTTGTTTTCATAGATGTCCCTCAGAAATACTCTACACTATGGGCTGAGAAATACCAGTCTTGATGGAACAGTAATTCTAAATTCTGCAACACACTATCATTTTGAGTAGCAGTAATGACTTCTGGTCATTGTGTGGACAGAGAACATAATACCCAGAGCTCTCAGGGTTAAACTGAAATTGATACCACTGAGCACTGTATTCTCTACTCTTTCCCTAAACCCCACTTATACTGAGACGTGCCGTGTAACAGCTAAGGAAATCTCTGAAGCACCTGCTAGTGATATTGAGCGATTCTGTTAGAAAGAACAAAAGGAAGACAATCTGGTAGTCTTTGGTCAGAAGGAGGTCCACCTTGGAGAAGGTAAGTATCTATGGGAATACCCGGGCTACTATAGCTGCTTTAGGATCAAAATACACCTGCAGAGATCATTTGTGGAATACACAGGCTGT
Source organism: Cyanoderma ruficeps (assembly GCA_008694505.1). Lineage (NCBI taxonomy): Eukaryota > Metazoa > Chordata > Aves > Passeriformes > Timaliidae > Cyanoderma > Cyanoderma ruficeps. The sequence continues at coordinate 19,122,528 of VZDJ01000623.1, forward strand.
CTTGCTTAGATGGTCTGCCAACAGCTTGCCCTCCCCGCAGAGATGCATAGCCAGTGAATTTACTGGATCTATGATACTCAGCTCTTAAAACCCATTAGCTCTCTAACTTAAATAATTTCATTCCCTGTGCTTGCTTAATGCTGTCAGATAGTCCAGGCTCTCACACATGGTGCTTTTTCTTTTCAGAGAGCCAACTGTATTCTGGGCTGCACCAACAGCAGTGTCGGCAGCAGGTTGAGGGAGTAGATTCTCCCCCTCTACTCCACTCTTATGAAACCCCACCTGGAGTGCTGCAGCCATCCCTGGTACCCTCAGCATAAGGACATGGACCTGTTTTTCAGAGTCCAGAGAAGGCCACAAAGCTGATAAGAGGCCTTGAGAGCCTCTGCTGTGAAGACAGGCCAAGAGAGTTTGGATTGTTCAGCCTGGAGACGAGAAGGCTCCAGGAGGACCTTAGAGCCTCCTCCAATACCTAGTGGTGCTACAAGAGAGCAGGAGAGGGACTTTTCACAAGTGATGGCATGCAGTGATTGCATGAGAGGAAATGGCTTTAAACTGAAAGTGATCAGATTTAGATCATGTATTAGGAAGAAATTATTTACTAAGGGTGGTGAGACACTGGAACAGGACAAGGGTCAGTTTTAAACTGAAAGAGGGTAGATTTAGATTGGATATAAGGAATAAAATCGTTATGACGAGGGACAAGTTCAAATGTTTCTTGGGATGATGAGAAAGCAGCAGCTTCAAGCTTGGTTTTGAGGAAAAAAAACCAAAACATCAGCAGTATTAACTCCACACCAGCAGAGGGAAACACAGCCTCAAGAAAACTAACACCCTCCTGGGGAATGTTTTTCACCCATCACATCCACTGAAATGGACTGATTTAGCCAGGGATAAATTAGACCCGTTGTGATGCAGGAGGATATATACCATCTTGTTTCCTGTATTTACTATGTACACCAACAGAAGTAAAAGAGATCTCTGCTTTAAGATGTATCTGTTAATATGTGATTCAGACATCTTAGGCTTGATTTTTTTCCATGTTTGTGTTTCCTACTCTCCGTTAAGTTAATGGGTCCAAAGTGCACTTGGCCAAATAAGATCCAAGTCCAGCACAGTTAGAAGTGACTTCCAGATGTTGGAATTCACCTCCTTCACCTTGGAAGGTGTCATTCAAAGACCAGTCATTGGTAAGTGCCTGTGACAAAACTACATCTGGAAACAGACACGATTGGCAGCTCTTCTGGCACACCAGTGAGAAAACCAAACCCTGCTGGCCCACACCCTCTCCATGCAAAAGACAAGTGCAGGGGTAGGATAGGTTTTATCAGAAGTTCAGTGACAGCAGAGCATTGCTGCCCTGAGGAGGTGTATCCAAAACTCTGGGAGGGTTTCCAAAACCAATGGGGAAGACAAGAATTGTAGAAAAAGCTTCCAAAAGCAGGATTGCATATGAGCATGTATTTCACCTCTCTGAGAGCACTTCATCATTCTGGGCTCACAACAGCTGCTTCCAAATCCCTCTGAACCAGCTTGCTTCTTATCCTCACTGTTCCAGCTCCTAAGGGTTACATCTGTTAAAGGACACTTCCAAAAACATGTAATTAAAAGATGCTGAACTCCTCCAGGCAACCCAAGCAACACATTATGGCCTGCTTGCCAACTCTATACAAACAAAACAATGCACCACAGTGTGTTCTGCTCCAAGGAACACTGAATGCAGTGACATTAAACACCAATCATGTGGGCTAAAGGAAAGAGATGGAAATTTAATCAAGAGTTGATGGCTATGACTAGTAATTTTGCAAGACTTGGATGCCTTAAAACCATGTTCGAAAATGGGTCTGCACAGTGTCCTCAATGCTAAATTCCTGTGGCTGTATCCTTGCTTTTGTTGCTGGCATCTTCAGCTACACATAGCTCACTGAGGGCTCCCTTTGTGACAAAGAAAACTGCACCTAAGCCTGGGCAGGTGGGCTCCTGCTGCCCATCTTCTTCTGCCCTACGACTCTGGCAGTAATTCCCTATAGGAAGGTGAAAAACAGGATGCATGCAAAGAATAGTGGCCAGCCAATAGACAATCTCAGTCATTTTTCATCTCTTCCCATCCAATGGACTCTACAGCATAATGGACAGCTGTCACTGCACCACAGATGAGTTACAACTCATAGCTACTGACATGCTCTTTTCCTGTGTCCTGTCACCTTTGTCACCTGCTTTGGCTATTTGCCTTCCAGAGTAGGCTCATCTTCGGTACAGTCTATAGTAACACATGCTCAATGCCAGCTTCATCTCAGTGAGTAACTAAACTTCCAAGGAAACACAGCTAACTCAGATGGTGTAAAAACCACCAGGGGCTCCACACCATTGATGCAAAACTGCCTCTTGCACAAAGGGACGTTAACCACAGCCCACGATACTGAGCAGAAAAATGTAATTCTGTGCCTGACCCCATCCTTTCAGGCAAGGTAACAGATACACAGATACCTTAAAAACAATGGCCAATCTCAAGAGCATAATTTGGTTGCAGGAGAGAAATCTGCAACAGTTAAAATTTAACTGTCCACCTTGGAAATCAAAGCAAAAAAAGCCTCCTACCAGAGCCAATGCAAAAGGGTATCTCAGTAGAGCAATAGGAGGAACAGGAATAGAGTTTAGACAGGAAAGCATCATTAGGAACCCGTCTCATCCTTTTGCTTCTACATCAGTCACCTGCATCTAACTAAGGCTGTACTCCTTTAACATCTCCCACCCGAAGTGACTCCATGTGACAACGGATAGTATCAGAACCAGCAGTGTTATAACAAAGTTACATACACATACCCCTAACAAAATCTGGAAATTTAGATACTGAAAACACTTTCTTTCCTTCCCTCTACTGGGCCTCCTCTCCTATTTCAGGGGTTGCTTGTTCCAGAGTGAAGTCTCATAACTGGGCTGCAATTCTTCATTTCCACTCACTGCTCACAAATTCAGCTGTTTTGAAAACACATGGGCTGTTACTAAGACTGGGCTAAGACAAGAGATCCCCAATCCAAGCCACAAAAGTATTCAGGCTGCAGGGAGTACTTTGAATGATTTTGAGACTACTTCTTCCCTCAGTCTTACCTTGCATACAGGACCCTGCACAGAGAGCTGTGCAGAGGGATGTTACAGGGGAGATTAGGCAAATATTCTTCCCTGTAGCACAGGACTGTCCACAAGCCTGGAAAGAAGGGACTAGAAAACTGTGGAGACTGTTTTTCTATTTTTCCAAAAGCCCAAGTTCTTCACCCTGTCTTATCCCACAGAAATGTGACTTCTGGTCCATTAGTGACATCACAGCTGTAAGGGATACTGTCCCTTCCTAGTTCATACTGTTAGAGACAACTGTTGTTACTGCTAAGCTGCTGAACATGGATGGTTATCAGGAATGCTGGAGAGCAGCATCCCAATCTTTTCCCTTGGAAGAACATCACTACATCCCTGTCTTTTCCTCCCGAATCTTGGGGGCTGAAGGGAAGAAGCAGCAGGTTCTTCCCTGAAGACAGCTCTGGCGGCAGTTCTATATACACTCTCTAGGAAGGAAAAGGTAAGCAAAGCTAGAAGGAAGACTTTTGCCTTCATTAGACATCTTCAGAAGTGTCATTATAAAAAATACAAATAAATTTTTAAAATTAAAATGCTGAGAAAAATACAGAGGTGTACTCCATCTCTGACAGAAACTCTACCTAATGCATTTGACATGATTTTGGAGCCCAGTACTACTTACTCAACTTTCTCTTCCACCAACTGGGATAGTAGATCCAAAGCAGATCAGGGCAAACATTCAGGAGACCGAGGGGATTGCCTGAATCTCAGCACCAGGCACGAGCAAAGCACACAAGAGCACAGCAGCAGTGACCCGGTGATCGCCGATCCCTCCGACTGGCCCATGCCTCGGCTGAAGTGCAAAGCCAGGAAGGAGTGTAGGGGTGAGCTCATCAGCCTGTGCTTATCAGACTGGCCTGTGCACCACCAGCTACACTAAAAGGGGGTCAGTGCAGGGCAAAGAAGGACACAGGGGCAGCCTCTCTCCCAATATTCCACTTTTGAGGCTCTTGAGGTGACCTGGTCATTGCAATGCACGCTCTCCCTTCTCAACATTACCATTGCAGCAGGGCAGCCTCCAAAGCACTGTGTCTGGAAAAACATTGAAGTGATGACAACATGGGATGAGAGAGTCACAGAGATGATGATGCAATGTCTGATTTCAAACCTAGATTTTGCAGACCACCTAGAGGTAAATGCACAGCGATAAACCAAGTTGTCTAGACAGCAAAAGAGTGCATTGGAGAAGCAACCAAGGTGATAAGGCAAAATATAAGGAAAATGACCCAGAAAAATAGGAGACAGTGGTCAAGACATAGCTGTCTGTTTACATCATGCACAACTGGGAATGCAGGCCAGACGAGTTACAGAGGTTTTCCAGATCTAATGCTAAATAAAATTACCACCTCTCTCCAAGTCTGGCCTCAATACAAACATACCCCACCCCAAGATCTCATCACACTAAGCAAAGCAGAGTTTTACAAGTACTCTGTTTCTGTAGCTGGCACAACAGCATAATTCCAATAAGAAATGCAGATGTGCAAAAGGAACTGTTTATACCCTGAATCACAGCACAGGTCAGTATTATCACTACAGAACTATTATTACTCTGTTTTCACTAGACTGTGCAAGTAATGTCAAAATATTGTATCATGAATATCCAATTACTATTTAATTGTTGATAACCCAGTATTTAAATTCAAAGGAAGATAAGAAAAGACAAAGGAAAGCAAAACTTTACGTGACACCAACAGGTACTTGACCACAGCTCTTGAATTCGAGCTTTTAAGGGAGGTACATGAAGAGATGGATTGCAGGACTAATCTTTCTCCACAAAGATAGACAAATGACAGCAAAAGCCAGGAACTGTCTTAGTATTGCAATTTGCTAACTCTCATTCACTACTACGACATTACACAGTGATAAACTTCTTTTAGTTTCTATTTTACTTCTAACACTTTTAGGGCTGTGAAATACCAAAAAGAAACATGTAGTAGCAAAGCATTTCTCACTCTAAAAAAAGGAAAACACACTTTTAGAGTAATACAAAGAATGGTTACCTGTGATAGACACTGAGTAAGAAATATTCTTATGCTACCATATGTTGATGTGTGCTTGGGACAAGGACAAGAACATGTGGGGCCAGTTAAAAGCAGGAAAAAGACCAGGGAAAAAAAAAAAAAAGAGAGAGACACTATGAAGGCAGGAGGAACAAACTTGAGGCAGCAGAACAGAGAACACCGAACATCCACAAAAAAATAAGAGAACTGAAATACTGACAGGGCTTGGAAGCAGCTTAGTAAGATGAGATGTATGAAACTAAGAAGGAATTTAGAAAGTTCTCAGCTATTCTACTTTTTAAACATGAAATATTAAGGCAGAAAACCACTTAAGGAAGCACCAGCATATGCAACATCACACGAACAGGCACTGAACCACAAGAGATGAAATGGCCGCTGTGAGGGGGCATGCTGTGGGGGGGCAGTCATTCCTGCTCACAGGTGCCAGAGGAACGGTGTGACACATTTGCAAAAAAGCCAACCATAAACTGCAGCTACTGGAGCAAAGGCGTAGCTGCAGACAAGCTACCAGCCACATTCCTAGGTTACATTCACATGTAAATTATTAGAACAAACACACAGAAAACAGGCATTGAAATTTACATGAAATGAATATCCATGAAATGAATATCCATGAAATGAACAGGAAGACTGTCAAGGCTAAGAGGTGTTTACTGGTAATGTACCAACTAAGCATCTTGCTTCACTTTTTTGCTTCACTTCTGTATATTTTGTATAAATTTCAAGTAGGCACATTATGGAAATGCCATCAGTATGTGTCTAATTCTTTACAGTGCTTCACTAACAACAAACCAAGAGAGCCACGTGCAAGGTCTATAACCCATGGTTTTAAAGATTAGCTGTCTTCAGAAACAATAGACAGTATGAATGTACATGCCCATGTCTATAACACACCCTGCCATTTTGGCTTCAAAAATCCAAAGGCACATTATCTCTGGTAGGTTAACCAAGTTGCTTTCTTTTTTCTCTAGCAGTCACCAAAGTGACCATGAAGTATAACATGATCTGTATGGTGACTTCACTTTTAAAACTCAGGACACTTGTATCCTCAGTGACTCAGGTGAACTTGCAACATGTCTGACAAAGCCAAAGGCCTGATGCTGAAGTTTCTAAGGCATTTGGAAAGATAATTCATGTCAATATAAAGCATTTAGAGCTCTTAGGAATGAAATTCCTGGAGGAAAAAAAAAAGGTGAATAAAATGAAGAATATCCAATAGCTTATAGTCTGCTGGCTTAGCTACAGTTTTGATACAATATGAACATATTTCTGAAGCTAACCAGCCTTTCAAGAAAGGGGAGATGGTGCAAAAGGTACCAAAAATAATTCCACACTCATGAATTACAATTCAACTCTTTTATTCAATTCTCCAAGTTAGCAGGACAGGGATCATGACTGTTAACGCCACGTGTGGACATCACTCCATTGCACATCCCTGCTGAGCCATCCTTTCTTCCCTTCATTGTGAAAGAGGCATTATCAAAAGGCTAAGTGCTCCCACGAGAAGCAAGAGAAGACCTCCTGCTGCTGTAGAAAAACCTAAAGAAATAAATCATTGAAGAAGTTAGTCTTTGCTCCAAAATATGAACATCAGAAATGCAAGCAGACACCATAAAAAAATCTCTGTATCCAGCACCTATCTGGTTTCCCTGATAGCTGCATCACAGACACACCAAGGATTAAGCCATGGGTACCAAACTCCTCTTCTGACCTTGGAAAAGGCCCTTCTTTCCAGGGAAAGGAGTGAGATGCAGTGAAGGTTGTGTTCTGAAGATAAAATCCAGTTCCTGTTACCTTTCCAGTGGGTAGAGTTCAATCTCTGCACCTGGTGATCCAGCATCTTTCACACGCATTAGATTCCTGTGGAAATATTTCATGTGGAGGAAAAATTGTGTAAAAGTTTAGCAAAGTCAAACTGCCAACTTTTCCTGCCTAGTTCTCCCAATGATAAAGCTTCAGTATTTGCCATCCAGTAAACAACCATTTTGATTTGGGCACAGACAAGTATTCCTACATCACATTACAAATGCACTACCCTTCCCATTCAGTGTAGTAAAGGTTGGTGGGCAGGGTAACAGTAACATTTGTGTTGTTTCTGTCACATTGGGTTTGTTAGATGCATGGGAAAATATATACACAAGTACACCCAGTTTCCTCCCAAAACTCACAAAATCTAAGTCCCAGGCTTAATGCACAATACCACTTCCAGAAAGAATCCACAGAATAAAGACTACCAGGCAGTGCTTTGCACAGTAGCAGCGAGGAGGGTAAACTGCAAACACCCTCTTGGACAAACCACACTTCTTGTAAATGAAATGTTTACAAATATGAAATATGTACAGCTGCACAGTCAGTGTGACATTCCCATTCCTCATCAAGGTATAACTGAAACACTGGACATTTACAAATGTGATGAATTTATTTATTACTTAATTTTCTATATCACAACAGTGAATGAGGTTCATGTTGGACACGAGGAGGAATTTGTTCACAGAAGGTTGAGAAAGATTGGAACCAGGGAGGTTGTGGAGTCACCATCCCTGGAGGTATTTAAGAAAAGACTGCATGTGGCACACAGTGCCATTGTCTACCTGACAAGATGGTGTTCGTTCAGAGGCTGGGACTTGACGGTCTCAGAGGTCTGTTCCAACCTAACTGATATTGTGATTCTGTGAAATTAGTTTCTTGCTATTAGAACACTTTATTGAAAAAAATTCCAATGACCTCTAATAAAACATTTTCATTCATGTATTAAAAACCTCAATTATATTGTAATTTGTCTAAGACAAAAATGCTTTCTCTAGCTGTTCTGCTTCCTATGGAAATGGATAACAGTATTATATATTTAACTGCCCAAACACATTTCCCTCTTTCCAAATAAGCAAAAAATATTTATTACCCTAAGACAGAATACTGTACATAGCTGCATACAGCAACCTGCCTCCAAATAAAGAAGCAGACACGCTGAAATTCACATAAATCTTTTATAAGCCCTTCATGCAGAGACTTGGCAGAGCTTAATACACTAACATATTACTACACAGACTCTGTATATTCTAGTAACATTTGTACTATTTCTAAAGGGAACAAAGGAGGGACGCAGGAATACCCTGAAAATGCCTTGCATGGGTGCAGTGTGAATGTTAACTTTTTATCAGCCTAATCCATCACCTACTATTCAGTCAGCATGAGGAACCTATCCATACCCTCCTTTTACAAATATCACCCCTTGCCTGCCTGTGGATGTCTATGACAAGAATGGAAAATAATCTGTCTTCTTCAAATCTGTACCACATCAAAGCAGCGGAAAACAAGATGCTTTGGTATGTCACATCTAAAAGAAAAAAAAACAAACCAAAACCAAAACTCGTTTGTACTGACAGCCACCTGGAGAATAGTGGAGGATCTGAAAGTGTTCTAAATGCCTTCCCATTTATAACAAAAACAAACAAAAAATTATTTCCTGGCCAGTTGACTAAGTCACCTTGGTCTCTGCTCATTAAAAAAAGCTCACACACACTTATATGACTCCATCTCCTACTACACAGAGCAGCAGCAGTTACAAGCTGGAGCAAACAAGCCCATGTCCAGGGCCAGAGGAACACCCTTCTTCCCAAATGTTACCGTCACATAAAGTCAGTGCAGTAACACCTTTAATCCACATGACCACCCATTCAAGTAGGCAGGTGCTACAGTTAGTTTGTGCATCAATGGAACTTTCAGCTCTTCTCCCCAAGATCCAGCTCCCAAAGGCCAGTACATTAGCATATATTATATATGGAAAGTCTGATGAGATTCCTCCTTAGAGCAACAGCTGGGAATGCTCAAGATCAGCAGAAGCTGTTTTCCTGCCTCATTTTATCTCTGATGACAGACTGACATAGGCTTCAGACTCCTTTGCCTCTAATATCAGGAATTATTTCTCTTCATCACATCTCCAGCCTGAGTGGATTTAAAACCCTTCCTCTATGAGCTTTGTCTCACATAAAGACTTTGCTCATTATTATTTTCAACAAGATTCTAATCAATTCTCTATCCAAAATATTTTCTACTCTGCACACCCAATCTCGTTTCACTCTGTAAAAATTCAGTTCTGGGATTTCCAGCCTGTGGTCCACAGAATACTTTCAAAGGCTGTATGATAACTAAGAAGCTAATGAGAAAAGCAAATCAGTTGTCCACGGTCCTAAGTGGTAACTGATGTGCACTGGAGACTATTAGTTGCCTGGATATCAAAATTCAGATCCAGCTTAGCTCCTCTATGTAAGTGTTGTTCCTGATTTTAGTGTGTCTACCCCAGGTAACAAGAGAAAACAGAATTTGGAATTTACCAACTAATACTTAGGTGTAAATGAAGTAGAAACATTTATGAAAATACAAAAGAAACTGCTGTATTCTGCATATTAGTATATATCCTGTCACAATTCCTTTTTCCCAATACACTTGGGCATGATTCTCCATACTTCCAGCTGATCCAGATTCAAACTTCTCCTATGTCAGGTAATTTGTCAGTGCCTCTAGTGCTGTTCTCTCCTCTTAGTTTCTTTTCAGAAGAAGCACTCATTCTTCTAGAGAGTCAGCATTTTAATCTCTAGTAGGAGAAATTACTTAGCATGGAGGTTTTGTTATGGTGGAACATCCACATGACATCTGCAACAGTAAGTATTTATGGTGTCTACATCAGTGGCCTCCAAAGAGGAGCCCACATTCCCCAGGGAGGTTTGCAAGACAATCTGGAAGGCTGCAGGGTGAAAATGGTTTTTACACCATTAATAAATACAGTAAAGTAAATAAAAAATAAGTCTTCACTTAATCTTTATTTCATCCTTTTTTAACTTCTTGGGTTTATACAACTTTTACAATGAATGTGGTAATACACATATGTAACTTGTAAAAACTATTTATTGGGGTGCATGCTCAAAATGTTTTTCCTGATAGGAATGTGCAATCTAAGAAGTTTTAGAGCCATTTAGAACTGAAGAGGTGGCTGAAACTACCAACTCTTAACCACTAACTCAGAAACATTATATAATTGTATTTCCCACTTCCAAAAAGAATTTTACTGTTGGTGATTCAAACCTTTTTTTGCTACCTTGAGATTTAGGAAATCTCCATAAATAACACTGTTCCTTATTATCGTGGCATTTCTAAGGCACACACACACACACACACACACACATATATATATATATATATGTTGGTCTTAAGTAGCAGAAAAAGCAGTTGGGCTCTTGGGCTCCCAGCCTATAAGGCTGACCACTGGCTGACAGTAAGGATGTTTTTTACCTTCATAAAATAAAATTCCATAGGATTGCAGAATCTTCCTCATGTATTCCTAATTTTTAAACTAGGTTACAATAACATTCCACCAATGGCACAGATATCACCAGTCTTCTGTGGAGCAGAGAATGACTGGGCTACATAAATTCCTTTCAGCCTTATCTTCCAGTACTCTAAATATGTGGCAATTTTGGCAAAATTTGATTTTTTTAAGACAAGAATTATGCCTTATAAAGGCAAAGGGGAAACTGGAATGTTGAATCAAAGATGAGAATTAGGACACCAGGTAACCAAACACCAAGACAGATCAATGTGCCTCTTGTATTACAGCCTTTCGATGGTCAGAATTCTGTAAATCAGACTCACCATTCAAAGGGACAGTTCAGGGACTCTGCCTCTCTTCTCCATTCCCCTTACTCCAGTTAGTATTTTGCAATCCATTTCTCCCAGTACTGGAGGTTTCTCAGGTCACAGTCATGAGTGTCTTCTGCTGCTGCCACCTACCAGTTTTATTATTCTGTTGCAGCAGAAGGGCATATAGAAGAAGTTCTTGTTCAGCACGGACATAATCATCATCCCTTGTCTAAGAAGTCATGGCCTATTCAACTTCTCCATTTCCCCATACACTAGGCAAAGCACTGGGCACAACCAAGATCAATAACAAGGCTTTGAAAGCCATTCCATAAAGAGGAAGGAGCATGATCTGTAAGACCACCTTTCAAGCTACATTAAATATTAAAACTTTAAGTGTGCAGAATGCAGTAAGTTTTGGTCAACTCTCCCCACCAAAGATCAATTGCAGACTCTGCAAAGAACTAGTACTGTATTTCTTTCAGGAAAATCTTCACATATGTATCTAAAATCAGGTTAGACATGTGAAATGTTCCAACATGAATTAATAAATAAATCTGAGGAAAAGAAATTCTTATTTTTAGACATTATTACAAACCCCAAAAAGACACCCAACCACATGCCTGAAAGTGTTACACCCGTGTCCTATAGCAGATGATGCACAAAAATATACACAAATAAAGGAATAGGCCTGCCCAATGCTGAGACGCAAGAAGTGGGTGTGTCTGAAAGGAAAAAGCATTGGAAACATAAGTTTAACAAGTTTGTAAAATTACCTTGCAAGTAAAATTAAAGACACAAATTATACACTCAGTTATACCAGTGAAATCAGATATCACTCCACTGACTTCCACAGAGTGATTCCAGGCTTATCTCAGTGTAATTGGGAGCAAAATTTGGCTCAAAAATTATTCCCTCCCACCTTAATTTGAAGCTGCAATTTATTATATCACTGGTAAGTTTGCTTTCTTTCAGGAAAATATAAACTGAGACTATGAAAAATAGACTATTTTATGATGGTATAGAGGACTAATTAATATAGAAAAATAATCTGAAACAAGTGCTAATTCTTTACAGATGTCATGGAAAATATAATACTGCATCAGGAAACTTGGAAGCCTGTTTGTAGGCTAATATTCTTCAACTTGGAATGGTATTCCAATTGTCTGATATTTTACCTCTGAGTAAAATACAAGATTCTCCCCCTTAAATTAAGTAAAAAATATTTAGTACCCAGTACTTTTAGATTGTTTGAAATTAAGGGAGAGAGTTACCAGAGAAGGATAAAATGTACAAGTGCTTTGATATAGCAGTAAGGGCAAGATAAAACGTGTCACCCCATCCTCCACAAACAGAAATCATCAGCTCAACAGTCTTTTTCTGCAGCACACATATTCGTCCATCTGTCCTCTTTACAGGATCCTGGTCTATTGAATTTTAATACAATTAACATTCTTAGTACTAGTTTTCCATTCCTATCAACTACTTACTTCTGCAGTCATATTTTATGTTCACTCAGCAAATGGAAAGCAACATATCTAGGAAGTGGAATTAATGTACTACAAAACTATCCCTCATACAGTTGCATGGGGGACTCACTTTTGTCTCACCTGAGTAAAGCAAAGCACAATGAGAGTTTTCTTAAAAGTCAACAAGTATAAGGAGGGGAAATTAGGAAGTAAAGCAGGCTCTTTTCTAAATCCGGTTAATGAAATCATTCAACAAGTATCACCAAAATGAACTGATGGGAAGAAAGGAAGGCAGACAAGTTAGCAAACTTATGAAGGTTAGAGTAAGAGCAGAAAAGTGTCAATTTACCTGACAACAGGTCGGTTTTGGATGCCACCAAACTGCTGCGTTTACCATTATACCCGCTTGCATTACTGGGGGGAAAAGTTTAGGAAGGAACATTCGCAAGGATTTTTCATAAGTTCTCACTCTTGCCATCGGAAAGGGGAGAAGGGGTTTTCTCTGGATTGTTTGACTTTTTTGGCTCCTGAAAAGTTTTGCAAAGAACAGTAACAAAGTGTGAACTGTTAGAACACATTTCTATAAAAAAAGGGAGAATAAGTCACCCAAAACAGCGCAACAACAAATCCCACCCGAAATGTGTGCAGCTAATTTGTGTCATTGTTTTAAACAAATAAACAAAACAAAAGCTTTTCAACTCAAATTAGAAACATGAGAGGCTTGGAGACTTCCAACAGCAGATCCACCATCAGAATGCTCCAAAAGTCACCCTCAAAGGTTAATAAAGACTTAAAGAAATAAAACAAAGTAAAAGGTAGCAAACACCTGGCTACAAATCCTGCAGTGTTCAGTTTAAAACAATTCCTACAACAGTGGAAAAATTAAAAATTTAAAAAGACAGTAGCAACAGAAGTTACCTGTCCGAGCACCTACTATTCCATAGAGAGAACAGGAGTGGGTCGTGTGTCTCACACCAGCCATAAAGCCCATAAACCTTCTCAAAAAGAGTGAGCCATGAGAAAGATACTGTGCAATCTGTTTTCAAAGTCTCTCTAAGCCCTTATGGTCCCTTTTGTATTTAACTGACAGATTTTTGCAATGAGGGAATTTAGCAAGCGTCACTGGTTTCATTTTTTGGATTTTGTAGTCCAGTATAACAGCTGAAGAAGTACATCCTTTGCTTCTGACATACCCAGATGTTCCAAAGGTTATTTCCTGAGTAAATATCACATGGCAAATACAGCACACAAATTGGGAGAAAAGGCTTTGAGCGTGACAGTCGGCTCAGAACAAAAAATGTGACAGTCAATGTAAACATCAAGCATTGACACTGTTTTACAGATAAGGTGTTGTAACTTTACAAGAAAGATTTTATAAAACACATCAAAGCAATTAATACAAGGATTAAGATACAATCCATACATTGACAGCAAGACATCAATTACAAACACAGGTTGAACAGAAGAAAATCTGCAGTGTTACAAGGAACAAAATTTCATCAGATGTAGTTTAAGAAACTTATTCTTGCAAACAAGTGTTTCCAACTGGTTCTTTCGAACATTAAAATATACAAAAAGTTGTATCACCATCAGCTGTATTGGCACTACTGTAATCCACCACTACATTGACCATTTATTCAGCACATGCTTCCAAACCCAGATATGGAGGTAGTGTTAGTGTGACTGTATGGAAGTTCAGCATGTGATTTTTCAACACACGGAACTGAAGAAAGTGAAGTGTACAAAGCAGGCATCTGTGGAGTTCACCTTCAATGAGAAACACTGTCAGGTTACCATGGGCTAGCTTTGTTGGTGTTCCTTGCACCCCCAGGCCATTCTTTGCACACCACTGTTTCAGGAGCAATGGGTGAGTAGAGAGTAAATACATGAGGAAAGCGTGCCCATTTGTACAAACGAACCCTCAAGCAAGGTTTTCATGCAGCATCAATACACAATGTTCCAACACATGTACATGATATCTCAAATCCTGTCTCCCTCTGTGACCACTATGCATACACTTATCTCCGAACTAGTAATGGAAGCACCAACCTGAGGAGCAACTTATCAGAAGGAAGGCAAACTGCAAATCTCTCAACCCACCTGCTCTTTTTAAAAAAATCTTATGTTTACTTCACGAATTTTACAACTGCGAGGTGTAACCTAGACATTCTGAAAGGCTGCTAGAAATGTAAGGTTCCTGTGAGCTACAAGATACTATGGGGACTCAAAGAACAATCCAGAATATTCAGTTAACAGCTCTTTCCTCTAAAAGATGTTTCCTGTGATAGAAACACAAAGGCCCCAGTATACCAGCTAGCCCATGTTTACTCCCTGCTGTTATTCCACATGTGTATGCCACAGCTAGAAAGGGAAGGATTGATCCTATCAGCCTCTCAATGAGTGCAGAAAAAAGGAAAAGACAAAAAAAGAAAAAGCAAAAAAACAAAAACAAACAAAAAAAATCCACCCTCCACCCCAAATTCCCCTTGGATAAACAAGCAAGGGAAGTAGGGCTCTTGGAAGAAACAGTTTACTGCTCAGTGACTACAGAATTAGGTTACTTTTATGTTCTGTCGTTCTGTAACTCTTCACGGAAGTTGAAGACCTTTATATTCTTCAGGTATAACCTGTGCACTTGAAGGCTCAGTAAGAAGGATTTGAAAATACCTTTACTGCTGAAGATCCTTTTTTTTTTTCTGGACCAGCTGGTCCAACCTCCTGCTTAACACCAACAGTCAACCTTTCACTTGATTTTAATAATAATATTTAATTCTACAAAAAAAAAAAAAGCCATTTTATTACATTCCTTTTAAAATAAAAAAACCAAACTGTACAAAGAAGCATGATCAAACCTCCATAAAGTAGGTTAATACTGTTCTGTTTATTGCCTCTTGAAGACTCTCTGCATAGTGTCCGTGAGTTGTGTTTAAGGTCCAAGTGAAGGTGAAACAGCAGAGCAGCAGAGAGGTGAGGAAGGGCCACAGAGGTGGGCAGTGCAGAACCTCAGAGGGTACATGGAACATGCTCCATTAAAGTATCCAGAAAACAGCAGCATTGCACACACACAACCCCCCTCCAAACAAACCTATTTTCACAAGATGATTTTTCAATTGTAAACGTTTTACTTTTTGTTTTTAAAAAAGAGGCTTATCTTTATATATATATTTATATATATATATAGTTCCAGGGCCTTATGAACCCCGAGAATAAGAGGGGAATGAAAAGGGAGATGGAGAAGGAAAAGGAGGAGGAAGACAGGGACTGAAAAATGGACTCAGTATCTGTTTTGGTTATCTGTTTTCCAAACCAGCTAAAGGCTAATGAGAAAATGCACAGCCAGAAGGATTAAGGAAGATCAGGAAGTCTGGAAAAAAATTAGGAGCTAAACAGCCAACACCCTCAAAAAAAAATAAAGCAAAAGAATTATGCACACACAAACACACACGAGTGTGCGCACTCACACCACACACATATAAGGGTCTAGGATCAATCCCTTAATTGTTTGTGGACCTAGAGTTTGGTTTTGTTTGGGTTTGTTTTTTTTTTTCATTTTTTAAACTCTGGCTGAGTGCTCTTNTTTTTTTTTTCTTTTTCAAATCTGCCATGTTTTCCAAAGCTAAGAAGTGAATATTTCTCCCCAGTTATACTCTTTGGATTTATGCCAACATCGTGTTTTTTAGGTTCAGTGGGGAAAAAGTAAGCCTGATAAGTATTGTACGAACTGCAGCTTTATTCTAAAGTTCCTCTGGATGACTAATCACTTTTAACCAGCTCTTCCCTCCTCCAAACCTTACCACATTCCTCCCTCCAAAAAAAAGCAAAAAATAAAAACAAACAAACAACCCCCCCACCAATGTACAGGCTATAATTCAGTGTTTTCTTAACAAACAGTCTGCGGTGTTTTCACTTTGGCCACTGTTAAAGATGCAGGCATAGAGAAGGGAGTGTTGGACTAGCATGTATTAAAGAAAAAGGAACATTAACATTGCAGATCTCT
This sequence comes from Cyanoderma ruficeps, assembly GCA_008694505.1. Lineage (NCBI taxonomy): Eukaryota > Metazoa > Chordata > Aves > Passeriformes > Timaliidae > Cyanoderma > Cyanoderma ruficeps. The sequence continues at coordinate 19,138,775 of VZDJ01000623.1, forward strand.
CTCAGAAAGACTAAAACACTAACAAATACAAGTCGATGCACGTTTGCTTTAAACTAGTGTAATTCTTTTTCACATTAGATTAAACATCATTTTGTATACCAAACATTACAGTGCTGTTTATCTCCTCCAACCATGCAAAAAATAGTTAAAAATGTGCCACTTCTGCCCACAAATATAGTATGACCAATTCCCCTATATACCTTCCAAAATCAGGATTTGAAATGAGAAAAACAGAAGTATCCTCCTTTAAAAACTTTATAAAGAAATTTAGACACAAAGCTGCCACTTAATACCAAGATGGTATAATTTACAGATTTTTACAGAAAGTTCACATTAAGCCAACTGACACTTCACTCAGCCTCGTAATTTAAAAGGCCATATCCTGCAAGGTCAGAAAATTATGACTTTAAAAGGATCCTGAACTTACAGCTCCCACCTACAAGAGTAGGAACAGTATGTGTCCAGGAATTTCGAAATACTTGGTATTTAACACCTTCAACTCACATAAAGAATTTGAGGCACTCAGCAATTTACAGGATCAAGCCTTACAGAGGTAGAAGAGACTTAACTGGTGCAGTAATTCACAGAAGTTTCTAGAGAGCTGCCAGACAACTTTCTGAAAATCTTCAAGTGTGAATCACGCTTCAATGCTTGCCTGTGAAGACACATGAACTGCAATATATCTGGGGACCAAAGCAGCATCCAAATAAAATTGCCGCTTGGTTATCAACTGAGCATCTCCGCTGTAAAACTGATGAAGAATGAAGACAATTTAATGTTCCACAAATGAGTAGGGACAGCAATCGCAGCACGTGTGCCTTTTACTTTTGCTCTCTTGACTGACACACCCACCCCCCTTTCCTCATTCCTCTGAGCGTCTCTGATAAACAGCATTGCAAGTTGGTTTAAAAAAAAAGAAAATTTACAAGAGAGAGTTCTGTCGGTCACCTATTTACACGTGGCATCACTCCACAAGGAGCTTGATCTCATTGGCTAATAGCTGGTTCATGTTGAAGAGAGCCCCCGGGAGCTTGGTGAGCAACTCTCTCTCCGTGGTCTCAGGGTCGCTGTCGACAGAGCTGGAGCTAGCACTCATGTTGTCGACAGCGGCCCCAGCTGGAGGGCCCAGCTCTGGCTCGCTAGTCTCGCTGGCCGTGGACACCACGGAGAGCAAGGACATGCGCCGCGTCAAGCGGCCGGGGGCCAGCAGGGAAGCGGCATAGTCCGCTATGATACCAGCTACATCTAAATTACAAGCCTTGTCAAAGGCAATGAAACCTACATTTGCATTGGCCTCGCAGACGTAGAATGAGCCGTCGTCCTTCATCAGCAGGTCAATGCCGCACACATCCATCCCCAGGATGTTTGACACTTGGACTGCCAACTGCTTGCCTTGTTCGCTCAGCGAGCACATCATGCCTACACCACCTGGAAAAAGTGAAAAGAACTTGCTGTCTGCACTCAGGTCACAGGTGACTGACATCCTTCTCAACAGAGCGGTGCTTTTCGCTTGGCAAGCTCCAAAGTGAGCCTGCAAGCACACTGCTGATGACTTAGAAAGCAACCTCCTTTCCACAGTGACTACTAATGAACATGATGCCACACCAGGATTTCAAAAGACACTGATCTGCCTTTGATGGGTCAAGATTATGACTTTTTTAAAAACAGTTAAACGATGGCTTTTTAGTCAAGAAAAAGTACACATTTTTATGATTTCAGGATATTAAAAAAATGAACTAACAAACCACCCTTGTTCCTTCTAAGGTCGAGGCTCTTCTTACATGTTTGTAAATGATCATAGGAAATATTTCAGGAGAATTAAACCTAGAGCTCTTTGTAAGACTACAGCTCTAACTGTAGATATAATTGAGGGGGATGGGGATTAAGACATTATCACCTGCTCACATGCCTCTCAACTTGCTATCACAGGTTACTGTCTCTAAAGCAAGAATTAGGGAGCATCTGTGTCTGAATCTCAGCTGGTAAGGTTCAAAGTCCATCACCTAAGAATTAACTGCCTCAAGCTTCATCTATCACAATAGTTAGATATAAAAATAGTAAGAAAAACCAAAAAAATTAGCAGAAAAAATTCTTTCCTCTGCATGAAGTAGTAACTAAAATCTCTTAGGCATTTTGACTAACCAAAACTGCACTACACATGGACACATTTTATCCCATCCATGCTTAGGTTCAGTACAGTTTCAGCCAGGCACTCTCAAGTGTCCTTCCTCCTTTTACCCTCAGAAACCCCCATAGCTATGCAGAATCTCAGTTCTGAGTATGCCACAATCAATGCAGTAACCTCTTTCTCCCAGATATGGTCTTTGGGGGAAGAGGTAGCAGGGAGGAACCTGACAGACTTAAGGCAGCACAGAAAAGGCACAGTGCAATCCAACTGTTTATTGCTTTCAACAGTTTCCTTGCTTAACATTTTCTTCTACTCTCTTGGCAACTGACTGACTCCTCCACCTCCCTTAGGTGTTGCTTTCTGTCTTCCTTCATATTCTGTTCCTCTCAACAGGATGAAACAAATGATAGCATGGCATCAGCATCAAACTGCCATTACCACATCAGTTGCTCCATTTGTGTTCTAGAACTTTCCCGTGCTTGTCACCATCCCATCTATCAAACACTTTGAGCAAAGATCATCTCTCCTTCTGTGTTTGCTCAACATGCCTCTTACTTAATCCTTATTCTCATGCTCCCCCTTTAAAGCCCCAGCAGCAAGCACAATTAACACAAAATAACACCTGCAGCTTATTTCAGTCAGCTTTGTGATTTTTCAACTGGGTTGAAACGTTCTGATCAAAACTATGAGCAATGCTTTTCCTACCAAGTGAGCAGTTACTCTGCATCCTCCCATCTGTCGAGCAGCGGAGCATGGTGCCCACCACACGGCCTCCCACTACGATGACGCGCACATCCTTGCCATGGGACTCCTTAACGTATTTTTGAAATAAGTAAGGGGCATCATGACGGATCAAATGGCTCAGGTCTGCCAAATGGTGCTTGTCTCGTGCCAGGAACACAGCTTTACCTGTACGGAGGAAAAGACATTGGGATGTTGAAAGCAACTATCCATCTGAGCTGCATCAATGATTCAGCACATGAAAGTAAAACCTCTGACCAGCACACTGCCCATTCTCAGAGGCCCCATCTGTAGCTTATATCCATTTACAAATTCTTCCATGGACAAGTGTTCCACTGATTCAGTGCTTTTAAATGTTCAAGTATTGACAGAGCTGAGGAGACATGAGTTAAAAAAAAAAAGAAAGAAGAAAGGAAAAAGAAAAAAGCTTTAGATAAAGGAAGTGGTCTTGCAGTTTCAACTTCTTTTGGTGCAAGTCCTTAGTGAGAGAAAAAAAAGGAAGAAATACTTAAAGAGCAGCCAACATGTAATTAATAACAACTTTGTTCATCGAAGAGGACAGGACCCACAGCCTACAGCTTTGACACACAGGAACCAACAACATGAAACTGTTAAACTCTAGGCATCTAAGAACTTGGAAGTCTCTAGTGTGCCACTGAAGAACCAGCCACCTCTCTGTTAGGAAATTCCTAAGAGTTGCTCTTCCCAATACTTAAAAGGACTCACAACTCCAGAATGAGGTTTGCAATGGAACAACATTCCTACATTCAGAGGAAAACGTTCCACTCCACAGTATCCAAAATAATTTAGCAGAAGATTCCACATGACACAAAATGTATTGATTATCCTACAACTGAAAAACCCCCTCCTGACAAATCACTAGCTTTTCTGCAAGCAAACATCTCTAGGACTTGAATTTCTCAACCTAAAATAAGTAATTTCATTCCCTTTCATTTTTAAAGCACACCAAAGACTTTTTTGTTCTTTTCCAGTTGTATTCATACTGCTTAAAGAAATCCCTGAAACAGACTCTACTACTTTCTATCCAATTTCCAGTCTCACAAGACTGCATCTCTTTCCATCTTTATTTACATTTCCTGACCTTTTTTCCCCTTTCTTAAGGGCTCTATGTCATATTAGATTTGTGTTTTGCAATAGGGCTGCACACTTGCACTTGCAGAAGAACTGTCATTCAATTCTGTTATGGTGTTAACAGAGTACAAATATAAATTGATAAATTGCCCTCCTTAACTAAGAGAACAGAAATGCACCAGTAGCAGAAATAGGATAAATAATGTGTAGAGAATTCCACCAAGTGCCCCTATGCCCAACTAGAGCAGCCTCTGTTTAGACAGGATTTAAGGTCTCCATAACACAGAGCACTGCTTGAGGAACATGGAATTTCTCATAACAGAGACATAAGAATGTAAGCTTAAAATTCCCAAGTAAAAAACCTCCATGTCCTTTCTCCCACACCAAACTTTATCTCTTCTACAGGCAATTAATAATCCTACTGTATTCCTGAAATGGAATAGGAAGAATGATGCCTTGAAGAGGAACTCCTTAGTTCTTGTGAATTATGCAGCATCATGACAGCTTGGCGAAACCAGGATTGGCCCATTTGCTGCAGCAGCAAACTGAGCAGAAAACTGGCCTAGAAAAGTATGACTTTTATTTATCAGCCAGTACCCATGACCACGTTTGCCTATTTATTTTAACTATAATTTGCAAATGGCTGATCTTCAAATTATTTGAAAAAGTTTCCCCAACTCTCTTAATGTGAAAATATACATACTTCACATAAATTTGTGTTAAAATGCCTGGAATTTAAAGTTTTGCTCTAAAGCAAAACTTGTAAACAGATTTAAAGGAATCCTGGCTAAAAAGGGGAGAAGCAAATCAATAGCTGAAACTCTAAAATAATTTAGTAGATCTCCACAAGAAGCAGAGTTAAGTCAAATCCACTGTCTCAGATATTCCACAGCTGTCAAATTCACCTTGCTGCAACATCAGACTCCACCTTGGCTTTAGAGCTCCACCCACACTTTAAAACCACACTAACAGGCATTGCTGCCAACAGCAGCAGGTCTCATCTTCCTCAGCCCCAGCACGTTCCTCTCTTCCATTACATCAACACAAGCATTTGTGTGAGTAAGGGCTAAGTCCTGTAAGGAATTAATCTGAGTAAAAATAAGCCCTCGAGATCCATTCAACATCAATTCCTGAATCCATTTGCTACGTGGCTACAGAAGCACTCATGCCAGTAGAAGAGAAGCATCAGAGCAGCAGAGAGTGAAGGCAAACTGACGGACAGAACGAAAGAAGAAACAGTGTCCTCTAGTTATGATTTTGTTTGAAATAACTCCTGGTTTTGTGCTTTAACTTCATTTTTAGTCTCTTTATAGATCTACTATTTCTTAAGTTTGTTTGAACGAATGTTAAAAACAGAGCAACTTCCGGAGCAAATAACCCCTGAAATTGATTTAAATATTGTCTCCTTTAGTAACCACTATCTAACACTAAATCAAGTTGATGTTGTTTCATATTCAACACTTAAAGGGCTAATAACAGAGCAACTTAATCTGAAACTGTGGTAACACCACTAACACTGTCAGCAGTATTTTTCTGGAAAACAGAGATCCAGTTTTACAAACAATACATAAGATTTTATTTAAATTGGAATCCTAACAATAGGCTAACAATAGACAAAGTTAAGTAGGAAAAGAGTCACTAAATGAACCAAAATTTCATTTCCTCGGCCTATTTAAAAACATCCAAAATCCATGTAGGCTTATTTCGACTTCACGAAGGCCAGACCCCCCATAATTCCAGTTCAAAGCTTTCCTCATAGAACTCACCAATGCAATATAATTTTGAATGCTTTCCCCCTGCCTTTGCAAGACTGGGTTCTACTAAAACTACTTCCCAGTGCTGCAGTCTATTCAACAATCAGCATTCAAGGGTGGTAGAATTTAGATGTGTTGGAAAGAAGCCCAACACCTAACAGATCTTCTTAACTATCATTCCTTGATGAGACAAAATCTTGGAGTGCTGCTCAGAATACTCCTTGCCCTCACCCCTGACCTCACACCCACCTCGATGACCCCGCGTGTTCTTCACCACCATAGGGAACTCCAGCACTTCCGCCTCATCAATCATTTTGGAAAAATTCTCATGACCACCTGGCAAAAAGAAAACCAACAACATTATGTGCCACCAGTCTGCTGTGGCCAAATTTGGGATGTAATTGCCACACATTCCTCCCACCCTTACAGCTTAAATAATGCAGAAAAAATTATCAGTTAGGAGGACCTTGGTCATGGAGCATGATCAGACTTCAAAGGTGTTTGTGACGTGTGGACACTAAGACCCACTTCCTTTGGAATTGAAGACACAAGCTGACAAACACCTCTGGATCACTATCCCAAAAGGCTCAATCTAATCTTCCAAATCCAAATGCCCCAATTCTACCATCTTGTTCCATCCAGTTTCTCTCTTTTACTTTATCAACTCCCATCTTTTCAAATGTCTAACAGGAAAATAGCAGACATGTAACACTAGTAACAGTTGCATCCAAACTACTAACCAGGAAAGCAACAGAACACGATGACAAGGCATAATCCACAGAGCAGCAACAACTCAGACCTTGTCAGTCCACCTTCCCCCTTCTGAAGGCTTAAGTCTCCTGTATCTCATTCTCCATATATCCTGAAGTAGTACTTCAACCTTTTAATTTCATTGCATCTGTGAGGACCTTAGCGGGTAGCTTTTAATGACCATTCACACAATCATAGTTGATACTTCAGGGTTACTTGAGCTCAATTCAACCAAGGCTGACCACAGCACAAGAAATACAGAAAAGTCAGCAAAGGGACGAGCCCCCTCTTACACATTGTGCAGTAAAGTGCAGAAGTCAAGCCAAGACACAAAGTCACAAAGCCAGCAGCAGCCATCATGACCCTGCCATGGAGTTTAATGCATGTCATGGAGGAACATGTCATCCAGCACACCCTGCTTTACTGGGCAAAGTCAGTTCTCACTGATAACTTGATATTTGTGGTTTAAAAAAAACAAGAGGAAAAACAAAATAAAAAGAAGAAAGTCATGCTTCTGTCAAATTCCAGAGGCAGGCACTAACAGAAGTGGGAGGGTGTTATGATCAAACAGGTATGTTCTACAATTATTAAGCATCATTCATGGTCTCCCCTTCCCCCCAAAAATTAAAAACTCATTCCTTTCTCAACAAGTTAGAGCAATCACATGTATCAAGAAAGGGTAAGTTCCTTCTCAAATGTGTTTTCACGGTAATTGATGGGAATAGTAATTCATAGTAACTGATAGAAAGCAATGCTTTTGTCAATTTTTTTTCTCATTTTGTCAAGTTGCCATTACAAAAGCCTATTGATGCAATCACACAAAGAGGAGGAAAGCACAGGTATTCCCAGAAGGAACAGAAGGTTGAGAGGCATCTGCAGTTCTTTAATAGATTGTAATTAAAAGCTGAAATAGCATCAGGGTAGCTCAGACAAATGGTTCCTCTAATCTAGCACTGTCAGGAACCAGAGATACCAGAGATTCCAGAGGCAATAATAAACAATAATTAACTGTTTTGGCAGGAAACAAAGGCCAAACTATTGTTAAAAGGTGAACACAAGGGCTCATACTCTTTGCTACTTTTGTCCTTTCACAAAAACTTATGTATTTGCAGACATTTTTATTCATATAGGAGTTTAATGTACTTTCAGGTTGTACCAAAGTCTAGTTTTCTTTTCTGTAGTACTTATGACATTTAGTACCCCAAGCTCTTGTCTGTTGTTTTGGACAATTGGAAAAGAACAGAAAGTATTATAGCACTAACAGCCAAAGTCAGTTGCTTGGAAAGTTGAGGTACAGTTCAAGTACTCTTTTCAAAGCATCAAAAGCTGATCAACAAAGATAAAACCAGAATCTGGGTGCCGTGACTTTAACTTCCTTTTTGGTTACTCAACACTTAGCTGTGGATCTGGCTTCATGCTACTTAAATTTCCATGGATTTCCAAAACTTACATCTTTTGCACTGCAAAAGACTAAGCTGTCTAGGCAACTATGCTACCCTTTTGATCCAACAGCCTTACCATATGAAAAAGTGTCTGGAAGAGGCACACCATGGCCAGCAAGTTCTTGAAATGTCCAGAACTTGTTGACACAGTTGAGGATGGCTTGAGGACGATTCATCAACCGACAGCCCATCTTCTCCAGGTGGCGAAGGACTGTGATGTCGCTGTCACTCTGGACCCAAGGCGTTGGCACACGCACAACCACCACTTGGGGGTAAGCAGTAATGAGCTCCCCTTTCACCCGAAGACCTACAGAAGGAAGAGAGAAAAACATCCCAGTCTTAAGTAATAAGGTCTCCAGGAGAAGGCAAACAGGCACAGAAATACTGCTGATCTGTGATCACAGAGATACCAGACTTCAACAGTGAGTGTTAAAACAGCACAACCCTCCCTAGCACGCCTCTTGTCAGCTGTGCTGTTTCATTCATGTCACTCTCAACTCACTTAAAACTAGGACCAAGTGAAAACCAGACTTAATTAGGGCTTGGGCTCCTTCCCAGGGTGAAGGACATTTGTTTATAGCTTGACACTCCATCCTTTCTGTGGGTGTAAGCTGCACACTACACTCACATCAGCTGTATCAACATCTCAGGAGGTTCCTGCCTCCCACCACTGGTTCTTGCCTACAGGATACAGTTCATACCTTTCCCAGGCCCAGCTGCATTGATCCCTCTGTGGTACCATGCTACACAAAATATTGCCAAAGTAACAGAGACTAGATACAAGCCTTAAAAAAATACAAAAACCCTGCAGTATTTTTACAATTTGATTTATATTAAATTAAGTAGTCAGAAATAACTTTATCAGCTAACAGGGAAGCACCCTGCGACAAGGGCAGGAACTAGAAGGAAAGCCAGCTTTGCCAGCAAGATCAATATATCACTTAATCATGACCTATAGTTTTACAGGCTAATTCTCTGAAAAAGAAACACTGAAAGACAAGCTGCAGGAATAGAAATACAACAGGATTGGACAGGAAGGCATCAAGCTCAATGGAGACAGTCTGGCATCTGAAGATGGGAAAAGACAAAACAAGGTTTGATATTCACTTTATTTGTCATGTTCAAAGCAAAACTTTATGACTTCAGCAAAAAATACTCAGATCACACTGCTGTCAGCACCTTAAAGGTTAAAAAAAACCCAAACAAACAAACGAAAAAAAGTGAGCTGAGAAATCACAGTGCATCTGCATCTTGTGCCTACCAAAGGCCACCTGTAACTAGCGAGATCTAACCAAATTTTATTACCTAATTACTGTGTTCCAAAGATGCTATGTTACAAATACAGACTTGTATCTACTCTACATGAATGCACCGATTGCCAGGCTATATATTTCATTTCAAGGTGCATTAGAATTAATTGGGAGGAATTGGGAGGGAAGGGGGAGAGAAAAAGGGGTGGGGGGGGGGTTCCCCTCTCAGTACTTCCCTTTTTTCTTTTCTTCTCTCAGCCAGGATGTATTTTAGAGCTTGCATTAAATATAATGAAGCAACCACCTAACTCCCAAAATGGAAGTTGAAATGTGCTGCCCAGCCCTCAGGAGAACACAGAACCACATTCTGGAAAGGCCAAAACACAGCCACATCCAATACAAATCCCTTTTTCCAATCCCCACAGCCATAATTGCACAGAGATGAGCAAACATAAGCAGACGGGTGCTCTGGCTGCTCACCTCATTAGCACCAAGCACTGCCGCATTGCAGCTGACATGACTCGCGTGTTTAAGCAAGCAGGCTTCAGACACACGCACACCCCCCATTTTAGAGAGGCATCTCAAGCAAGATTAAAAACAAGACACTGCTACAAACCTAAGCAGACTGTGAACATCACAAAATGGACTACCATCTCCTTTAGCCAGAAAAGGAGTACAGATTCAGCAAGCAAAATATTTTTTTACTTATTAGCCAGATTCCGCCTTACACATGTATTTTTCCATTTAGGTGCATGCCCAATTACACCCACTTTTTGCCAATGTAATTGCATGCATGTCCTGATCCACATGCAAGCTGTGCAACAATCATTTTGAAAAGGACTGCATTTTCTACACAGCCCCAAAATTGCCACCGTTATCTGTGTTGTGAACCAAAACGACACAGTTTTCCAGTTCATAATCTCTCAGCCTATTTTGTTCTTTTGCTTTAAAGTCACGCCACATGCCGAAGTTTTGCACCATGGAGTCTGAAAAAGAAAAACAGCGGTTTGAGGAGATGTGTTTGTCTCACCTGGAACTCTCCTGAATACCTGTGTTAGACCTGACTATCAGACTGCTGTACATTTAGCCAGGCCACCATCCCCCCTGAAGAGACTTTGGAAGTACAATGATGTTCTCAACAGAACAGTCTGAGCTTTTGTTTCAGATTCAGTCATATTGTCTGGTCTGGACACTGCTCTCCCCAGAACAAAATTTCTGTCCCCTTACAGAAGGCAGTTTACAAACAAAAAGAAGAGCTACTCAATGAAATGTATAATCTGAATCACTACTACTGAAACGCACCATAAAAATTAGCTGCAGTCTCCCAGCAACACAGTGCTGCAAACAGAAGCAGCTTTCTTACAGTAAAAAGGAGAGGCAGAGTCTGCCATTTTGAAACAAGCATGCATTCAGCATTTCATCTGAGACCCATCAGTTAACAATCAGGTTACTGGCCATTATTGCCAAGTAGGCTGGTAAAATAATATTTATTCACCATGATATGCTGAAAACTGTAACACAGAAGATACTAATGCGTACAGGTAATTTTTTTCCAAAGAACTGATTCAAGAATGCAAAGAGAGGAATAAGGGAAAACAAGACTACAGAAATGCTACTTAGTGGTTAAGATGTAATCTTTTTTTTTTTTTAAATCATAGACTGTGCTAAGCTGAAAGGGACCCACAAGGCTCATCATGTCCAACTCCTAGCACTGCACAGAACAGTCCCAATAACCACACCATGTACCCAACAGCATTGTCCAAACCCTTCTTGACCTGTCAGGCTTGGTGCTCTTGACCAGCTTCCTGGAAAGCCTGTTCCTGTGTCCAACCACCCTCTGGGTGAAGAATCTTTTTCTGATACACAACCTAAACCTCCCCTAACTCAGCTTCAGGCCATTCCCTCGAGTCCTGTCACTGGTCACCACAGAGAAGAGATCAGTGCCTGCCCCTCTGCTTCCTCTCATGAGGAAGCCACAGACCACTCAAGGTCTTCCCTCAGCCTTCTGCTCTCCAGGCTGAACAAATCAAATGACCTTTTTGACAGCGTGGCACACAAAACTGCACACAGCTGAGATGAACCCTCTTTTCTTTGCACTTATAGAGCCATCCTGATCCCCAAACAGTAATAGCAGGTTACACTCACTGCTGCCTGTGGACAATGAACTGACCTCACAAACACACAGAAGGCAGACACTCAGATCTTACAGAAATACCTTGACAAATAACAAGTTGATCCATCTGTTGACTTTTTCAGTGGATGCCCGTGACACTGCAGACACAGCAAAGAGACAGCTATATGGTCCTTTGAAGTACCAATACTATAAGCAAGGAAAGGAAGATTTCAAGCTTATCCAGCACTATGAACTTTCTCATCATATAACAACTATTTTACCAGTGCCTGAGGAACCATTTTTTAGGTTATCATAAAATATTTGGGTATTCTTTGGTTCTATGATGTAAACACTCGTGAGTTTGAATATCACACAATAAAAACAAATGTAAACCCTGCTCTTGAACAAGATCTATTCTTTCACTCAGTTCCAGCTGTCTTTGTGCTTCCACTGCAAGACAAAATTCTCCAAAATGGAACATGGTACACCTGTAACATTATACACCAATCATCACAGTATTCAGACAAAGTACAAAAGAAATTTTTGCAATGTGAATTGTAATCACCTGAGAATAAACTTGACCAGCTACACCATATCCCTCAAAGTCAGAGCCTGAAGTTTCTCTCAGAAACAGCTCTAAGTAGCACAATAGAACTGAGTAACCTGGTAAATGTATGGCTATTCATCAGTTGGCCCAACCAGTCCTCCTGCTTTTCACTCCTGAAGAACAGCAGGCAAGCTTCAAATGCAAAGCCGCTGGTCTGCTAAAAAGGGTTATTTTGACCCAAAAGGTAGAAGCCATCACACGAACAAGTGAAAACCACAGAAAACAGAGAGAGCACTAAACTGTACTAAAGACAGAAGAGGCAGAAATTACTAGTGCTGTTACATGTGAGATCAAAAGATATGTATCTATGCCCTTATAAAGTTCCTGAGACACTGACCTCCAGCATGGCAGAGCCTCCTCACATAGTAAGATACTCAGGATGACAGCTGTCTCTCAGAAACCTGATTTATTACAACTTTAGGGTGGACAAACATACTATTTAAAAAAACCACAATGATGACATTATGGATGGCTAAAAAGGATCAAGATTTCAAGCAACTCTGTGTGGCTTCTGGACATACAAACAGTATTTGAAATTGCTCACATTTCTGAAACTCATTATATTTTGTTTGCAACCTACACAGACTTCTTCCAATATCTACAAGAATCATTCACAAGCAGATTAGTAACTACTGCAAAGCAGTATCTCATGTCCAGTTTGCATGTGATAAACAACTCTACTTTTAGCTGAAACAATGCAAATGCTTTCACAGAAAGAACGTAGTTTCAGAAGATAAGTCTAAAAACTCAAAGATAGCAAGGACATCAAAAATAATTTCAGATGCTTTATATATCTTAATTTAGCAAACATCAGGCACTTCTAACAAAAGATTAAACCTTAGTAATATCAAATAAATTCATAAAAGACCAAGCTTCTCGCTGTGTCTGGAGACAGTTGGTACACTGCCATGCCACCCAAGGAAGCTCATGACCTATCAAATCCATTTCTGACCAAACAGATCAGAAGAGCAGGAATGATGCACAAAAGGTGGATTTGCCAAAGCTCCCTATGCAGTGCTGCCATGAATTTAGCAACATAAAATATTCTAGTCATCACCTTCTTCCAAATTGACTTCCAAATGTATACATTTCACAGAATTTGTCTGAGAATTGTGTGACTATGATAAGTGCCCAAACGTGACAACAAAGTTAAGTATTCCATATACAACACGGGCAACTATGCAAAGGATCCTCACTGTGTGGCCTCAGCTGCCACAGGCTGCCATTTTAACTTCAGTGACTACCTCTGTCTTTAAAAACCCCCAATAACCATCAGCTCTCTGAAATATGTAAGCAACATGAAGCAAGGAAAAAAGCGTTTCAGTATTCAGACAGATCCAGCTTGTGGAGCACTTTTTCTAACAGGCACACCAGCATATAAGTGGAATAATGGTTGGTCATCGTGCATGCAGCACTACAAAAAATAAAATCTGAATCAAATTTCACTAGCACAAAACATACACCAGCTCCTACCACATTCCCAACAGGAGCTAGCAGGGTCTGGGAACTTCCAGATATATTACCCAGATCTTTCCTCAGAGACCGGGATGCTACCCTGAAAGTCTCCAGCTCTTAGAACTTTGTTATACAAATTTATTCATCCACCCATCCATGGAGCTGCTAACGTTTCCCAAGTGAACAGTCACTCAGCAAGCAGGCTATAATGAATTCAACTCAGTCAGCCGGGAGAAGCAGGCAAGCCTTCTATCACACAAACCTTTCCTCGTATTTCGATGATATTACATCCTGCTACTTGTTCTTCACAATTCATCAGTTGTTCTCACAGACATCACTGAATTTTTCTACAAGCCTGGACTCACTCCTGCTCTCAAATCAGCGCATTCCTGTTTCTGGTTCATTTGTCCTCCCAATATCTGTCACCCACAAGACACTGCATAATATTTGCATTAAATGATTATAAAGTGTTTAATAATTACTTACAGTTTACTTGCAGGAAATTAGATGTGTTTCACCCTAATTGCCATGTTAGAGCAAGCTTAAAGCTCAGAAGGGAGATATCCCAAACTTTAATGGCAGATTACTGCATTAACAAATTATACATTCCCTCACTAAATTCAACCACAACTAAATCTCCAAAATTTTCAAAAGCCAGCATACTTCAAACATACATTCTGCCAAGACTCCATCAGAATTTAGGAATAATTAACAGACGCAGAATCAACATTAATGAAATACTACTCTATACTTCAAAAGCTTACTGCTATATTGATTTAACTTTATGTATTCTATCTTACAATCCAACTATAAACAATACAAAATTCCCAGAAATTGGGTGATAAACTTGATCTTTTCCCAACTTCTTGTTTCAAACCTTGTTTGAAAAATGTAACTTCATTGAAATATAGAAGTATTTTGGAGCAATTGGCAATTCCTGGGGGTTTTCCCAAGGACAAGCAGCAGTCACTGAAGTTAAATTCCTCTTCTGAGAAGTGGATGCTTGCGGCAGCTGTATGCTTGATAAAGTATCACACTTTAAATGCAATTTTATTTGAACCAGAACTTAACCTCTGAAAGGCAACTAAGCACTGAAATTTTAGAGAACTACTAATTTATTAACACCGAACTGAACTTCCCCTTTGAAGCTGCACAGGAATTTTCTCTGTATCACTTATCACCTGACAGCCACAGTTTATCAGTCTGAACATTAAGTTGTCACAATTCCTCCAAAATTTCGCTGCCACGTAAAAGCCTCTTTGGTATCTACTATTACCAAGCTATTTTTTACTCTAATGTGCGCAGAAACAGATCTTTACAATAGTTCTGTGCTCAGTGTTTTAAGTTCATATTCTCTCCCCTCCCATCCTGCTCACTGCTTTTTTTTCAAACCAAATTAACAAGTGCTAACATCCAACCCTATATGTTTAATATGATCTCACCCTCCTTCTCCACAAAAACCTAACCAGAAAGACTTTCCCACCAAGATACACTTCCATAGCTCAGCAGTGCCAAGGAAAGCACACAATGCAGAGACAACACTTATCTGTCTGCAACAGTACTGTGCCACTGTATTCTGAAAAAAAAGTATTTTGGAAACCAGGAGCTGTGTATTTAGCAAGGCCTTATGATGAAACCTTTACCTAAATCCACTGCTCAGCACAGACCACACTTCAAAAGCAGACATCTGTTTATAATCCAGACATGATATTTTTGTTTCTATCTGGTTTAGGTGAGGCCTCTTGTACCTCATTAGGATTTTTGTACAATAGTTCCACACGGTGATCTCAGAACATTCCTGGGACAAAAAGGCATGATTGACAGTGTTTTAGAAGTCTAAAGCATCCTCAATCGAGAGAGCACCCACTTGTGGCAGGTATCTATCTGTCCTGTATCATCTATCCAGAGCTTACCAACACTGAGAGCCTTAGAAATAACAAACTCTGGAATCCCCTCCCCAACTCAAACGCAGAAAGTCATAAACACGAAACAATCCCATCCTATTTCAGTGTTACAGAACAGAAACAGAACCGTAAAATCATTAAGGCTGTAAAAACCCTCTAAAATCAAGTCCAACCATTAATCTCAAATTGCTAAATATATGTAAACTAACCTTACTGTAAAGTCTATAAACTAACTCCACTCTTAACACTCAGTCAGTCTTTCCCATGTTTTACATGTGTTGTTTCTGCTCATTCTGAATAGCAGGTGGAAAAAAAATGTTAAGGATACACCTGAAAAAAAAGGGTGATTGGAAAGGACTTGCCAAAAGCAGAAAAAAATCCCAAGGAAGATTTCAAGCAACCCATAATGGGTGCTCCTCCCATCTGAGATGAACCTAATTTTTTTCCTGTAATATCAAAGCCTACCCAATACTTTTAAAATGCCTGACATAATGCACCTCATCTCTCTGCCACCAAACAAAATCTTCTTACACCAGGAGATGCCATTTTTTTACTTAAGCAAAGCAGAGAAGCATCCAACATGAGTTTTCAATCTGTAATGAAGACACAGATCCTTCCTATCTGTCTCCCATTACAGAAAAGATACCTAGAAGAATGGCTACACTGTCAGAAACTTCTAATAGATTCTATCCAACTCCCTCTCCTTTCCAATTTTTCCTAAATATATTTAGCTGAGCCTGAACTCTGGGGACTGGAAAGATCCCCTCAGTTTATTGTTTTGTCACTGCAGTCTAAGGCCTTCCTAGCATTAACTTTATGAATTGGAACCACGTATTTTGGAAACAAATGCATCCCTCTTAAAGGAAGGAATTTAGCTGTGGTATTTTGGGAAAACATTGCATTAAGATTGACTCAAAAGCTTGCACAGATAATATCAATATCTGTCAAATGGGAGAGTCTGGGGGTTTTTTAATGTGTCAGAGAAAAACTTGTACCTGGACATACAGTATACATCAGTTTCAAGTGTTATCATGAGTACAGCATTTTCCTACATGAACACCTTCAGATGCCTAAAAAAGTCGTTCTAGACCAAAAGCTATAACCCAAAATTTCTTAGTTTTTACAGACATTAACATAAAACCATACACAAATCAAAGGTAGAGAAGGAAGAACTCCATTTTTCCCACACCTCTATAAGCAAGCTCACTGAGCTCGTCTCCTCTTTCTGGCTTTAGAGGGTTAAAACTACAGCTGTACACATGCTCCATGCCCATACTGTAATGAAAATACAGATGTAACACCACAGCATTATTTTGCACTGGATCTGGATGCAGAAGCTTCCACCTAGTCACAAAAACATGTTAACTAATTAAGATACTTAGTACGCTCCTTAATTAATACACTCCATACAGTCTGTAACTTTCTTCTTGCAGGAAAATGTTCTTCATCATTACACAGTCCTTCCAACCAATCCAGTCAAATAACAAAGATCATGTAGGGGTAGTACTATACTCACAGACACCACTAAGGCAAGTAGAAGGGACATCCTCCCTACTGTCAGCTTGTTCTGACCTTTGAAGGCAAGAGATTTAAGAGATCAGCCAATTTACCACTAATCTCTAGTCTGTAAGAGTAATTCTGTGTTTACCAATCTCTACAAGCTGGTTAGTATCTTTATAAACATTTAGTGTACACTGCAAGTTCCAAAGCTCTGTCTTTTCTCAAATAATCACCCACCCAAATTACAAAGAAATAAAAATCACTAAAGGGCGATAGTTCTCATCACAAACAGGTCAATGGCAGAGAAGAGAAGCAACCACTTCAGGTGTAAGTCTCCTTAGTTCATTTATCTGTTCCACAGATTACCTGAAGAATCACCGTTAAATATTTGCAGATTATATTTTTCTTCAAGTTCTTCCATTTTACAGCAACATACTCATGGAATTTCATTACCGAATGCCACTCTTGATCTGCTCTTAGTTACCAAATTGCAATTTACATTCATTACTAGACTTTGCCTCTAAAAACTTAAAAAGCTTAAAAACTCTGAAAGGAAAAGATTTAAAAGCATGCTATGAGCCTTGGAAGATCTAAGCAAGAAAGGAGAAGAAATGAGCACCTCTTCAGCAACTCCTGTGTAGGAGAAAGCACTCACATAAGGTTGTGTTGTGGTTCTAAGACAATTCTGACTTAAATCCTGTTGCTGCCTACAGTTTTACTCTCCAGCTCCATGCAATCCCTACAGTGCCATGTAGTACCACCCACTCCCTATCACTCAGACATAGACCCACTGGTGAGCTGGTAAGCTTCCCACACCAGCAGGAAACTCTTCTGTTCTTTTGTGGAATTCAATTTCTGCAGGTGTTGCAAGCTGAACAAGCTCACTGAGGGATCTGACGAATCCAGGTGTCAACTGCAACAGAGAAACCTGGATCACAGCAAGGACAGCAAGGTTCTGAACAGCTTAAATTGTCCAGATAGTGCTGTTTTGAGATTAGAATTCTCTGTAGTGAGGTGGGTATTCTCCTTTGTGCATTTACAACTCAACGGTCACCATGCTAGCCCAGCCTCCAACTTTGTAAAAACAAACCGATCAGACTGATTTCTGTTTCTCCAACTCCTGTCCTCCTCATCTATGCAGGGAACACACTGTACAGTGGCTTCCACTCTCAGGTTAAGAATAATTTGCAGCAAAACTGGCCCAGCTGCCAGAGTTGCTTAAGCAGGACTAACACTTACAAGCAGTAAGACATGCAGCTTACATGTACAGCAGCCTTCCTGCCTGCAACCACTGAACTTACTCAACTCAAAGCATCCACAAAGGGCATGCACTTTCAGAATCCTGCCTCACGTTTAGTCCCAAGCATGTAAGGAGGAGTGCACAAAGAACCACTTCAGTCTTAGGCCAGAATGATCCTGGGAAGATTGACAGAAAAACAAAATGAAGCAGGATATGAACATGCACATCTCAAAAATTTCCAGTCAATACTAAGCTCTTTCTACCTGCACTTACACCATGACTTCAACTCATAATCTCTCCTCAACTGGCAGCTGGATAGTTTGCATGCCTGAGGTACTGTGGTGAATGGATAAAGGCTCCTTTAGAAGGACAGGCTGTGAATATGAGAAGGGTTTGTGCCCCACACAAAGGAGCAGATCATATGCATACAGCTCTGCTTTGGAGTGCACTGAGCTAAGCAAGAGCCCAGCACCTGATCCAGCATGCCAACACACTGTGACCATATACCTGGGCCACCCACTCTGTGAGGGTGGTCTAACTTCGTGACAGACTGCCCTGAGAGGCTGTGGAAGCTTCATCCTTGGAGATATTCAAAACCTGACTTCGTACACCCCAAGCAACCTGATCCAACTTCTGAGCTGGCTCCAGCTTTCAAGCTGGCCACTGTAACTAGAAGGTTGGTCCAGATGGCTTTTAAAGGTCCCTTTCAAACTCAATTATCCCTATGATTCTCTGGGGCCTTCTCCTGCAGTATGCCTGGGCTCTTAAGTTACTTATTGTCATGCCTGGGTGTGACAGTAGGATGCTTGATCCACAATGCCCCGTTTCACATCTCACACTAGATCTGTGAGTTCACTGGGCAACATCCTTCCTTTTGCATTATCAAGATCATCTGACAAGTTCTTACAGTCATTAAAAAATTAAAGATCAAGTTCTTCACGCTGGAAGTGGAAAGTGCTTTTATAGGTTTGACAGTTGCAGGGGAGAGACAGGACCCAAAGCCTGATTCTCTGACCACAAGGAAACTTGAGAAGAGATCTAAAGAAGAAATTTAATACAAGGTAAAGGCAAATCCTGTCTGGAAAGCAAAGTAACAAAGTGGGGAAAGAAGTTGTAAGCTTTTATTGTTAAGCTCTAAAGAGACAACTGAAAACGGGCCTCGCACACCATCATTTCATTTTCCTGGTGGAAGTAGTCATCCAACAAGATAGTCTTTCACAGAAAGATGCAGGTGCAGGAAAATGTCAGGGACACAAAGGGTAGTTCCCTTTAGGTCCTCAGTTGAGTTTGAATCTAGTTTTGTGGAACAAAAGCTGCTTCAAACCTTAAAAGGATTTTTAAGACGCACTTACCAAAACTCTGTCTCACTGGGAATAAGCAGAGATGGACTGCACTCCAGACAAAGAGCTAAACCTTCACTCTGAGTCTACAGGATATTCCTGAATGTTGTCTGAGTCAGGGGAGCAAGGACACATAGTAACACTACCAGGAGAACTTGGCATGGCCTCTTCTGTTATTAACAACCACCCGCATTGCAGAAAAAGACACAGGAAAGAAAGCTGCCCCACAACACGGACAGGCAAGATTTGCATGGGTCTGCTTTCTACAACAGCGTGCAGCGAATCCTGAAGCTCACAAAAAATAATTTCATGATCATAACAACTAGCTGCCTCTGCCATGGCAAGCTCAGCCAGGCTCACTAGTGCCCTCTTCCTACTTCATATTAAGCAAAATCTCAACTCAAAGCAGGACATCCTGCCTGACCACAAAACTAAGAATGTAGTTCAGCCTATGAGTCTGTTCCTCATCCAGGAACAGAAGGCCCAACACTTCATGTTGATATTCAAAAGCAATATATTACTTTTTTTATATATATGAAGATATCCTTAACCACGAAAAACAGCCTGCAAGGTACGTCATAAAATATGAAATATAAACACTGAAAGCAGCGCTGTCAAAAGAATGTAAACTGAATTCCAAGATTGGAATAAACCAATTTCCAAAGTAACTGAATAAAATAACAATAGGGATGTGCCAATTTACATATTCATGAAACAAGTATGAGGGAGAAGAAGGTACAAGAGCAACCTCCCCAGGTACTTAGGTAAAATTCCTCAGTCTCACTGACATAATACATATTATCTTCAATGCAAATTTATCCATGGACTACTATTCAAAGACAAGAGTATTAGGTCACCCAAGTAATTAGTTATCATTCCAGCACTCCTGGTTTCCCCTGCATCTACATTTTTTCAAAACCTGGATAGTAAACAGCGTTGCTGCATCCAGCACAGTCCCTATGTGCACATACTTTATTTACAAAGAATGTAGGTATTCAATATTACATTCAAAAGCTACATTAAGAGAAAACTATTGCAGCTACAAAGTCAACCACATAAAGGTTAGAAAAAGCCACAACTAAGGATGTCTGTAGCACTGATCTACTGCCCCACACACCTACTGCCTTCAATTTCACAAACAAACATTATTTTTCCCCATAGCAGATATCTAACATGCACAGAAGGTACAGCAACCATTTAACAAGCAGCGACTGGGGACTGTATTTTCTTCTACATTGTTTAGCGTGTAATCCATGGATTGGTATACTGAAATCCTTGCTTAAAACACACCACTAGTAATTTCTTCTTGAGTTTTATGTACTGTGCTTATCACAGTAATATCCAAGTCCTTCACAATCATAATTAGTTTTGTTAACACCACAGGAAATCAGTGAATATTCTACGATCTCCCATACTGGGGAGGGAAACCCAGAGATAAGTGTTGATGAAGCAGTTCTAGATGCCACATTTGGGAGACCATGATTTCTCAGTTGCTCATGCTGTTCTAATTGACTTCATTTGTTGATCTAAGTATTCAGCTCTTCCACAAAGCTGATCCTAGCATCCAAAGTCTGGGCACTCAGAAAATGCAAAAACATGCAATTAAAGGCAATTTCTGAGCAGTTCAATTTAAATTACCAGACAGACATTTTTCTTCCAGCAACGTTCTGCTTCAATTGTCACAAATTTTTGTAATCACAAAAAAGGCATCCTACAAATTGTCCTCTCCACCATACTCCAACTTACATTTCCAGAGCAGAACACCATGTACTTTAAGGAGGCTGATGAAAAAATAGCAAGTAATTAAGTAATTTAAAATGTAGTAGCTGAAAACAAATACACAACAAAAAAGACAAAATTCCAAATCTGATTTTGCCAATTTCTAAGTTTTGGTCATTTGATCTTCATACTTGCAGATAATCAAAAGCAAACTTCATCCCTTGGCACCTAAGTAACCCCTGACATGGTGGAATAGCACGTGAGGGTGAGACCAGTTTGCTTTGCCCCAAATTCTCTCTCCCCACTCACCCCCCCATAGCACTGATCCCCCTGGACATTCCAGTTAATTTCCAAACCACAGATTTTTCCTACTATCATGTAGTTTCTTTGCCTGCAATTATGAATATCACTGTAACTGCTCACTTGTCTCCCTTGACTTCAAACTTGCTTCCCACTTGAGTCTCCTTGTTCAGTTTGCACGTTTCAACACAAAACCCGTGCCCCCACCAGTTTCAATCTCCAATTTCCTTCATGAGGGAAACAACCCCTTATCTAGCAAAAGTTTCTCTGCAATCACTTCCTGTTACTGTTTCTTGTTCAGCATGTTTGCCAAGTACGCTGCTTTCACACCAGATTTTTCTTCACTGTCACTTCAGTCCCCAATCCCAAACCAATTTCAATCATCTTGTCCCCACTATATTTGAATGGACCATTCTGCTCTTTGTATCAGAGAGAAGAGCTATAACCAATATGAAAAAAGATCTCTACTTTAAACTGTGTGCTTAGACCAAACTCTATCTCCCATCCCACAGCAGACAGAAGGCCACAACACCAGAGGTCCTTTCTTTTGTATAATACACAGCTATGTTTCAAATGTTTAGCCGTGAAGCTTAAACAAGCCCCTAAGATGTTTAACAGATTTCTTTTTGAAATGGTAATAATCTGGGACAAATTTATGTCTACTTTCACTAGCAAAAGCCACTTCAGTCAAATTGAGTTCCTGTTCCAAGCTTGTCCTTCTAAAACCATCCCTACAGATCTGGGGAAAAATATTCTTTTTTCCTTGAAGTGCCCTCCTTCCGCTGCATGACTTGGCAAAAAATTCACAAGGTTCCCTCAATATGACATTTAAGACTTAAGAGTCTGATGTATATTAATAAGGAAGGACAAATTCTAAGCGATAAAAATCTGATGCAAAGGTTTAGCTCACTGTAATGTTAAGATGGGTGATGTGAGACCCACGTGCAATGTCAAAAGAAACCCTCACTCAATGTTTTATCAGATATAAGTACATCACTTAAAACAGAACCAGTACTAAAACTCAAAATTTCCTTGCACGGACTAAGCAAAGCAGCAGTTTTGCACCAGTGTCACCTGTCTGGCCAACAGACGAAACCATGTTTTTATTTTGTTTCATACATAAGACAGAAAGCAAAACAATATGCTCTTCTTACTAGAAAGCAAGAAAGAAGGCATTATAAATTAGGACGTGTCATCCATTTACCATCTTCAGTGTCCCAAATTATACTTTTAAATAAATCCTGACTTTACCAGGAAGTAAGCATAAAGTCAGGACATCAGCAATTTCAGCAACTAGGTCAGCCTTTCAAATGTCAAAGCAAGTAACTTTTACTGGGGGTGGGGAAACCAAAAGAACCCATTCATTAATTCGACACCTTCACAGTACTATAAGTAACAAGAAACTCGGAAGAAGCAGCTTGACTTTTCACACTAGGTTCACAAAGGGATTCTGGCACTTTTCACAGTAAGCCAAACTGGTGATGAAGATACCCTTCTACCTCATCATTCAAGGACAGCTACTTGGATATGGAACCCAAATACTGACACAGTCATCAGACCAGAGAGTACTTCTAAGCTGGTCTCCCTCTGTATCACATCACTCTGTGTTACATAAAGCATACATCTAGCACATCAAAGATGAAAATATTCCATCTCTAAGGTCAGGGCATGAATCTGGGAAGAATTATACTTGTACTTACTACTTCAAGCAAAGACAGATGCTAAACAAGTCTAACATCAATGCAAATGCTCCAAACTCCAGATTCTATGTACTGACAGCTCTTTTCTGCATGTGATGGATCAGTAAACTCCTGGGAAGGCTCAGCGGAGATGAACAAACATGACGTGCCTGTGAAGCTCTGGGCAAATATGGGAAGTGACGGACCATAGTTGTGGCTAAGAAAGTTGACCTTATGATATGATGGCTAGAGGGGTGGAGCACCCCTTCCAAAAGGAAAGGCTGAGAGAATTGGCAATGTTCAGCCTGGAGGAGACTTTCAGGTGACCTAACTGCAGCCTTTTAGTACCTGAAAGGGGACTACAAGAAAAATGGTGAGTACTTACAAAGGCATGTAGAGACAGGACAAGGGGGAATGGCTTTAAACTGAAAGAGGGTAGGTTTACTTTAGATATTAGGAGGAAATTTTTGACTATGAGGTGCTGAAGCAGTGGCACAAGTTGCCCAGAGAATCTGTGGCTGCCCCATTCCTGGAAGTGTTTAATGCCAGGTTGGACAGGGCTTTGAGCAGCCTGGTCTAGCAGAAGGCGGCCCTGCCCATTGCAGGAAGGGAGAAACGAGATGATCTTAAGGTCCCTTCCAACTCAAACCATTTTATGACAAAAGAGACTGAAAGGTGGTTTTTAAGATAAAGGTTTGTACCAGTTAGGAGACTGTTTGACTCTCAGCTGAGTGAATCAATTGCATGTGTAAATGTTTGTCCAGGAGAGAAGCAAGAGCCTGAATGTCTTCCCAAGGTAACTAGACCAGCACGGGGGAGCATATCCAGGGCTCAGCCCAACCTGGAAGATAAAACCAGAATGATATGCCAAAAGGGTTTTGACGAGAGCAATGGGCTTAAATTGACTTAAACTCCCTCTATGCCTTCCCAGGGATTGGGAATGCCCAGTGTTGTGATGGTGAGCATATCAAAGGGGTCTGTAATGGAGAATCACCTTTGCTTTGTGCTCCAACAGCTCTGTCTATGCTCCATTTCTAAACTGCTTGTCAAACAATTCATAGCTGTATATTTTGAACAGCTAAAAACACTTACACAGCATTTTACAAAAGACTTCTTCTGTCCTTGAAAAAACTTAAATTAAAAGGAAATCATCCCCCTCAAAGTTCCCCAGCATTGTACCGACACAACAACACAACTGACACGACACCTAGAGGATACTTTCAAATCAAGTTCTCAGAACTCAAGGGAAATATTTATTGATCTTCTGACTGCTGTGTTTCCCTACCAGATGTAATTATTCTTTAGACAGAAACTGCCAAGAAACAGGATTTGATAGCATATCATTTCAAGGGTGTTACATTACAACTATTATGGTGAACAAATTCTTTTACCCTAATAACTGTGTCAGTGCAGTCCAACCTTCTTCTCCGCTACAAAATCAAGAGCATTGACATACCTAGTCTTTTTACTTCACACCCTGACAAAATGGATCAAATCACTAGTGTGTCTCTTCCAATATCTGTTCTTCCACGCTTTACTCAGATGTGTCAAGATGAGTAACAAGCACAGCAAGACAGTGCCCAGCTCAATACCTGCCCTGTATTGAAGTACAGAGCAAGAAAACCTTTCTGAATAGTAGGAAAGGTTTCCTACAAGTTAACACAATTAATTAGTGTAATTCGAGCAGGGTTTCTCTGACAACATAAGCAGAATACCTTTGCTGTCAGGTATTCTGCTCAAAGCTGTCAGAGAACATGTAACACATTCTGCTTCAACTTGCTTAACTTTTGACAAATAAAAAGGCATTTTATCACACTTTTAATCCTAAAATGGACTAGACCTTTAGAGAGATGGAAATCATGTAAGCTCTACCATTCAAAGAACAATCACTATAAGGACACCATTACAGATTTTTGTGAGATTGTAAACATTAATTATTTACAATATAAGGAAATAAAAAAAAAAATTGTTTCAGTAGTGACACTGTTTTTGCTGTTGTTCTGCTCTTCATTCCACTCTTTTCATGCAGTAAAAGGCAGATATAAAAGGAAACGGTAATTCTTAAAACTGGTATTTCACCACAATTTACGTGTAAGAGTTTATAAAAATAAGAAAATAAAAGTGACTTGTCCATGGACACTGGTACTCCTAGAAGTCCGTATCAATCTAAACACAGGTCAGCACACTGGAAGACCATCTCAATACTGGCAAAAGTTCAGCAGTACCAGTCTCTCTCATATTCATCGTCACTGAGAATCAACTGCCCATCACTCACAAATGGACAACCACCAGACTTGAGAAAAGGTGGACAAAGCCAAAGCTACTGTCATTGTTTAAAGAACAGGTGATAGAGTACTTCTCTGATCACAAATCTGGGAAAGCAAGCACAGCCATCAGTTCCATGAGATTAAGTTTTTCACATCAATACTTGTGCTATCTTCTAATCTCTCCCACTCCAACACACAGTTTGCCCTTCTGATTTAAGTGCTGAAGAACTGTTTGTGCAGCCGCGCTGTTCCCTGACTCGGAGGACTGATGAAGTCTAAAAAAAACACCTGCCACCAAGAACAGACTGGTTTAAAACTGTATCAGTATGCAGACCGGGTTCACAATACAACTGCTCAGACAAATGTGCCAGCAAAACTTGCTTAGGTGACACAGCACTGGAACAGGGATTGCTGGAAAAGTGACACACAAATCCCCAGCCAGTTAAAGCCTGTCTTGTGAAACGTTAGGCTAATTTTCATTTCTTGACTAGGGTGTATGGAAACACTTCTTTCATCTTGCTTTTGTCCCTTTTCACGTTGTTTATCATCCAGATGGCCACTCCTGAGAATTCTTACAACAATAAAAATCTGGCAATGCTTTCTGGCATTTTCAGATATGATGACATGCACGTATGTTCATGATGATGTGCCCTACAAGTCTGATTTTCCTGGCTGGCTGTTCTAGAACACATGCAAATGAAAAACTTCAGACCTTAACACAGCCCTCTGAAATTAACATAATTTCCATGCAGAAACATTCCTACCCCTCCACCTTGCCAAGGTGGCTTTGGACTGAGCCTGTATCTACCACTGGTGACATACTGAAGAAACAGAACAATTTTGAAAAGATCAAATTCACTGTTAGCCTTTGTTATTTTAGCATCGGTTTAAGATGACAATCATTCACATAAGAATAGAAATCCCTGACAGGAAGGAAGAAAACTGCAAGAACACTCAGGATGGTTACAGAGTATAAATCCTTTCTTTCTATATGCATTGTAAGAAAGTTGTCTTTGGTGTCATAGTTGTGAGAAAAAACCAAACCAATTCTTCTTAACATATGTGGCAGCTGTTGAAAGGCACTATTATTAAAATACAATAATAAAGCAAATGTTAAGTTTTCTCTTTACCCAAGATGCATTTGTCTTGGGTATCTAATACCAGGGTGTCACATACTAGATTACACCCACCTCTAAACACAGCTACCATTCCAAATTCTCTGTATAGTCCATAGCTGCCTAATAGTAATGCTCATGGCTTTAACATCAGTCGCAGTGGAAGCGATCAGTTTTCACAGTGAAACAACACCAGAAACAGTTTCAAGCGATTCTGAGCCCAGCACTTTCCACAGCACAAAATCCACTTCATGTCTAACCACCTTCCAGGCCTTTGCACACAACGCAGCTCCTTCTCCCACTCTCACTTGAACCACAAACCAATTTCCCAACTCTGCAGAGGAAGCAATGGCTGCCCTGGCTGTAGTTAATAGCAGGAAACAGGCCAACTCTGCAGTGCTCTAAAAGGCACCTTGCCAAGGTTGCTTGCCTCTGTTCCATCACTCCCAAAGCCACTGCTGCATGGTGCAGGAAAAGCTCTTACACTAAGGTGCACTGCCAGATGAACAAGTGCCAGGGGACCACTGAAACAGCCAGAAGGAAGAGGAGGTGACTAGGTTTCTCTTATGTTGTTTGATAAAAGACACTCTCAGGTGACTTATAAAAATACCAAGAGTTCTGATATTTTGACATGGAAACCATTTAATATACGTGAAAGCCCTCCCTTACTATGGATCTAGCTGATTCAAAGTGTTTTTCTTACCTTTACATGAAAAGACAGGAATTTGTTATCCACCCTTACCTTTTTTCCCCCAGCTTTCTATACTTGACAGAAATCTTTCAACTATGCCAATTCTTCCATGTTTATTTCAAATGAATGTCTAATCCAGTGTGAGAAAAAAAAATCAAAGATCACAACTACTCATTACCAGTTCAAACTAAGTAAGAAATGAAGGACAGATCATAGAAAACAAAATCACATCTTGCAAGATTAAAGGTTTAAACAAGACACTGCCTTCTATTGCAAAGTTCAGCCCCACACTGCAAACCCAGATGTCTAAATCAGCACACCAACATTCACCAAATTAAAAGAATCTATCCTCTAAGTACTTCCTCTGCAGAACAAAACGACAGTAGGAGATCTGTTTCCAGATGCTATCCATCTGACTTAAGAAAAGCCAGCTGACTGTGCACAATGTATTACTGTTTCAGAATACATGACCATTATGCCCTTTTTATTCCTCACCTGAGCTGACCATTTGGTTTCACATTCCCAAAGGAAATGCCATTAAAGTCTTAGGAAAAGTTAATACTTAATATTTGTTTTATACTTTAGTCACTCCAGAATCTTCGACAGTTCAAAGTTCATGAAAGCAACTTTCCTTAAAACGATTTTCCTTCACAGGACAGTACCAGAAAACATGGAGATTCCAAAAATCTACAATAAAGGTATTGGTAAATTGCTGACTCAGTGAATTCCCATTTCTGCTGTTCTGGTAGCAAAAAATTTTAATGATAATATTATTATATATCATTTTAATGAGGGAAGGATCCAAATTTCCCTAACATTTTCCTCACCAAAGAATAGTTCTTTAACTGTGTTGCCCTACAGGTAAGGTGTGCAGTCTGTGGGGAAAGGTACCACTCAATCCTAAACACAGGGAAGAAGAAAGAATATGGAGAATGATGGAACATACCCCAAAACATGGGTATGTTTTGTCTCCTGTCCACAAAGTCCCCCCTATAGGGTGGGATTTTCCTAACGGCTTCCTCCAGCCCCACCTCATCCCACACCACACACTCCTGCTCACAAGCTGTAATTTGTTTAGCTGCAAATTCCTCAATGCAGTTACACCACTGCATTAGCAAACTTAGACATACAGTTTAGAAGTACACAGTTTGACAGGACCCACTGCTAAGACTTCAGATAAATGTCTAAAAAATGTCCTGCAGAGTTTTGTTACATTGCTTGCTACGTATTTCAAATGAATATAGGAATTGCCAAACTAGATTAGAAAACTAGACATTTCAGTTTGTAATCCTTACAGCGGTAAATACCAGATGCCATGCACAAACAAAATAATCCTAAGGCTGACACTATCACACATCCCAACCACAAGAAAATTCCTGTTTTCAAGTATTTCTGCAGCTGTAACTAAATGAACATAAATACCAGCCATTCCCTGAAAGAACAACCCCATTCTTCCTCGCCTATGTACCAGAGGTAGGAATTGTGTTACCACAAAAAGGGTCGGTACAGCAATCTACTCCAACAGCAAACTTAATTATTTGGTGGAGTTAGTCTTCCATTGGGTTGGCCAACTCAACTCACACAAATTCCAGAGCCTGCAAAGCAGCAGATATTTTGGTAAACCTATTTTTTTTAATTAGCTGAGGTACAACATGAAAGCAAGCCAAGAGAGACACAAAGTCCTTTACAAGGCAAGCAGCAACAGCAGTGCAGGAAAGGGACAAGAGGAACACGGCTGCTCCATTCAGCAGTAGATTCTCCTAGACTGGCTTAGTTTCAAGAATTTAGCTCTTAAGAAACTCAGGCTATAGCTACAGGTGCAAGTTTAAATCAAAACAGCCCAGTATCACCCTCCAGGTTTCTCCACACATGCATTCTGGTCCATTCCTGTGCAACATTGTTGTCTATGTCTGATTCAGTAAACATCTCAGCAGGTACAGCCCACCATCGAAGCAGAAAAAATTAATTTCTACAGCTCTAGTTCTCCACTTATTTTTTCTCAGCTTTCACCTTGGAAATCTGCAGAGTACTACTGCCACTGTGGGAAAGAAAAAGGAGGGCGTTGCTTGGGCAAGCAGACACCTATTCAAGTAAGGCACAAATCACAGTTGAGTTCAAAAAATACTTGTTGAATTTATTTTCAAAACCATTTAAGCATAGATCAGTTTAAGAATTTCCTTTTAGACTAAAAAGGAAAAACTTTGATTCTACATCTTTTAACTTGCGTTTGCAATCACTTCTGGACTCATGCTGTGTAGAGGGATCTAATGTGGCTCTTGAGCTGCCTGCAGGTTCCTCATGTGGCCAGTGACACTGGGGCTGTGTGGGGCGCTTGGGATGTTCGGTCATCCTGAGTTTCAGCTGTGAAAGAAAAGGAACCAGCAGGGATTGCTGGGCCTACACTGTTGGTTTGCCTTGGGGATCTAGACACACTCAGCATCCAGCCCTGCAGTACAGCCGAGACCTGCCCCAAGGCGTGGCTGCTGCTGAGTCCACTGAGTGGAACAACCCCACCTCCTCCCCCTTTCCCTTTGGCCGTGGCAAATCTTACCATTTCTGACAGACACAAACTTTGTAAAGCTCAGCATCACAAAAGTTTTACACATCTGTCTGGTCTGGGCATCAATGATACCTGCATCAGGGTGCTCTACTGTTAAGGTATAGGTGGTTTGCGGAAGGGACAACTTTCACATGTAAGTATCCCATGTTCTGCTCAATTTTCCTAAATTTAGAAGTGTATTTTCCACTCTACCCCTCTGAAGTAAATAATTTTAAGCTTTTTAATATCTTATGCTGAGTTTTTGGTCTCTGAAGTCTACAGCCATGTTCCTGACAGTCAGCAAGTCCACAAGAAGGATTACTGACTCTGTCATCTACAGAAATACCACATTTTTGAGGTTTTAAATAGCACCCTGTAATATACAACTTGACTGTGCAAATTTAACATTTTTCTAACAATTTACTTAAGAAATTGCCCTGGTTTTAAAGGACAAAAAAGGCTCCAATCAAAGTGTGAATATGTGGGAAAAAACCCAACTATTACTTCCTCCAGTATCATGTACTACCTTCAGAGTTTGAGCTTTGAATTGCCAAGCTTTCAAGACAAATAATGATAGAAAAGGAAGCAAAAGCACATTATTATCCACTGAAGATACATTCCCCTCATCAACTCCTCTATGTCACAGAAAATTTTACTCAACCTGGATCCCTCACACAGCAGTAGATAACAAAAAGGGTACAGAATGCACTACCTCCTAGATTTTGTTCCAGGACACTTTTTCACAGGCCAACTGAGGTTTTTAAAAAAGAAAATGAAACACAAAGCTTTTGCTTGTGTCCTCCAGCAGAAATCTTTATCAAAGCATGTGCAAAAGCTCTAGAAGAAAACCAACTGGAAAATTAAGAGGAATGATTCTTCATTGCTCCTCGAGAGAAAGAATTGTTTGATACAAGACAATTCCCACCCCTCAGGGAAAAAAAAAAAAGGGCAACAAACCCACAGTTAGACAGACCAGACTACTTCTAACAGAATTTCTATCCACAGTCTTTCAGTACTTTTATATCACTCCTTTCCAAATGGTAGGTTATTTACATCATATTAAATAAACAGTTTGTATGAGAATAATTTCCTTTTTCTTGCATTTTTTCTAGGAATTTTCTTAATTTTTCTTGTTCTTGTACATTCTTCAATATTAGTTTTCCAACTTGCCTTACTTTTATCTTTTCCCTTTCAACAGACACAGCACTAGGAGACATTAAACAGAAGAGAGCAGAAAGGTCCACAATTTACACTTGCCCTATTTAATTCCCCAAAAATAGACACAAGGCAGAAAGGAAGAAATCACCAAGAAATAAAAACAGCATTGAAATGCTGAAGGAGTAATTACACATCTCAAGACTGCAGCTACAGCCCAGGATGGCTGTGCTCCCATTACACACTGTCCAAAGGAAAGCACGCTCAGAGATCAGACTTTCTGACAAGAAGTTACCTTGATTTGAAGACATCCTACAGAATTTCAAATTGAGATTAAAAACCACAAGCCTCCTCGGATTAAAACAGAAAATAAGTAAATAGAAGTTTAGAAATACCAGAATAAAAAATACTGGTTTTACTATGCATATGTTTTATGCTTGATTGATTCATGCCAAATTAGGGTACAAATTCTGATCAAAGTTCTTCCCCAGACTCAGTTTTATGATTCCCTCCCTATGTATGATCTCCCAAAGAGGAACAAGGTACACATGGCAGTCTCTTCTTCACAGCTGAGGGTACTTTCATATTTTCTTCCCACACAGAATTACTCTAATACAACTTCCAGAAATGTAATTCTTCCCTGGGTCTCCAGCAATATATTTTTGTGACTGGTAAATGTGGAAGAGGAATGAAAGATTTAAAGGCAAAAAAAAAACAAAAAACTGCAGTCTCCTTGCTTTAGGAAATCCAAATTAAAAAATGTTGAAACAAAAATAAATTATAAATGTTACACAGCTTGACATTGGTGGTATTAGTACCTTCCTATCACATAAGCTTACTATCTAGAGAATCCTTTTACTTAACATTTCTAATGCAGCTTAACATTTTACTTTTCCTTTTTAATCACCAAAGAGAAAAAAAAGCTAGCAGGAAAACAGAACAAAAATCTTAACATTTAGTTTTAAACACTGTAAATTGTAGTAATAGCTCAATTTATTTGATGCACATACTCTATCAGCACGGTTCTTTTTTGGAATTCACATAATTTCACATTCGTACAGTGCCTTAGTTACGTCACATTATAACCTCTAGTTCCATGACACTTTGTACTGTTCATTGAAAATTCCTTTCAGATTATTTCCAGTGTTTTCTATTTTGGAGCCAGAACACAAACAGAAGGAAAAATTCCCTCAGAAATGCTTAAATGTGACCCACAAAGTTCAAGTACTGAAGCAAAAATTAAGCTCCATGATTCCTTAATAATTCAGGGGTCCTGGAGTCCTTATCCTGGATTCACCTAAATGAAACCCTCCTCTCTTTTCTGCAGAGGGAAGGTTCTAATGCAAATTAGCAAAATGAACAATTATATTTGATTAACAGAATAAATTTTAAAAGAAATGGTACATCATGATTTAGATTATGAATGGTAGGTAGTCTGGCATACATGGAATTCATTATTAAATAGTACAGATGCTCCATTTTAGAATCTTTTTCCAAGTACCCCTTCAGCACACTCCCAGCCTTAGCTCATTCTCACCAAGATTTCCATCCTCAATGGTCAGCACCACTTCATCCATCACCAAGGCCCGGAAATCCAGCTCCTCTTCACAGCACTTGGCCTTCAGTGCTCTCAGGATCTCCTGCTGAGGGTAATCTTCTCTGATGCGACGGTCTGTTAAGAACCACAGCCTGGGAGCAACTGAACTGCACATCTTGGACTTGTCTTGGAACCTTCAAGGTCTCCTTCCAATGGAACTGCTGGACAGTGGAGAAGATGAGACTCTTGTTAGAGTTCACATGCTCTGATGTTCATGGTCCCTGCTGTACTAAGTCCCACCTCCCCTGCACAAGTCAGTCCGTTTCAACAGACTGCAGCTTCCAACCTCCAAGAAGTAAAATAATGTCTACACCTACCCTGCAACCAAAAGCACCAACAACAGAAACAAATCCATTTGCATTCCATGGAACGTTAAATGCTAGAAATTAGGTCTTGGTCCTCATCCCAGCTTTCTCCTCAAGAAGCACACAAAGATGTAACTACTGTTAGTGGCAGGAGCATTCATTACCCTTTCATGACAGTACTAAAAAAACATGCAAAGAACTGAAAACAATTTCAATGGCCATGTCTGAAGGCCAGAATTTCAACTTCATAATTAGGATAACTCCTTCAACTGAATTAACTCTGCCCTTCTCCTAGGTACTGCTAAAACACCCAGTGACAGACTTGATTTGTCTCTTTCCACCACATATGGAAGAGTAGAGGGTGACAAACTCTTTATGTTAGAAAAGCAAACCGGCAGAACAGAAATTCATTACGACAGAATCTTCCAGGTAACTACCTAGGACTGTTCTCCTCTCACAAATTTCACATCTTCTGTGAGATATATTTAGAAATATAATAGTATCCAGAACACATAATAATGGAAAAACCAATGGAACAAGGAGCACCAACAAAATGTCAGGAATACAGAACATTAGCACATGTAAAATAAAGCAAAATCAAGGCCAGAATTTCAGTGGTAGCCCTTCCTTGCTTCAAATCAATTTTTTAAAATCACCTTTATACACAAACAGCACTAATGAATTCAGGACCAAGAACAGAAAACACAGTTCAAATTGAAGAATTTTAATAGGGTTAGAACTGATAAGAGCAAGGTACTGCTCCTTTTGCTTTGAATACAGAGGAACTGGG
This sequence comes from Cyanoderma ruficeps, assembly GCA_008694505.1. Classification (NCBI taxonomy): domain Eukaryota; kingdom Metazoa; phylum Chordata; class Aves; order Passeriformes; family Timaliidae; genus Cyanoderma; species Cyanoderma ruficeps. The sequence continues at coordinate 19,172,248 of VZDJ01000623.1, forward strand.
CTATTTTTGACTGAATATATTTTTACTGAAATATTTTAAAAGCTGTAAACCAGTTATAAGTACATTAATGGACTACTGCTTTATGTTCAAGAAAGACAAGCATGGTGTAGGGAACAGGAATTCTGGAGAAAACCAGAATGGTTTTCTGTATCACCTTTAAACTTTCCTATTAAAATAAAGATGCAAAAATCATCACTTTCACCAATAAAACTGACATGAGTTCCTAGCAGAACTGAACTTTGAGATAGAAACAGGAGTTTTGCCTGGTGGTCCTAATGACTGCTGCCAGCAGACAATGTAAATACAAAAACACCTTTGGTATATAATTGCTTTCACTTGATATTACAAAGAATTTTAGTTTCTGCAGCAGGTCTTGGGACAAAAGGATTGTTTAGTTACAGCCATGAGAACCAGCTAGGTTTTTCTGGCATTAAAAAACTATATTTTTTTCTACTAGAACAGATTTTTCTTACTAAGAAAATAAAATTTTAAGCGCACATTTTTATTCCTGGTGCTGAGAACCATAGTAACAACACGCAAAGTCTGTGACTCTCCATTGATTTGGTAAATGAGGTGCTACAATAGAGCCAAGGACTACAGTTCTTCATACTACCAGACTGAAAAAAGGCAGAAGCTAGGGAAAGACTATCATGGATCCAGACCAGTCCTTGAATGCAGTCAAGATGTTCAAGGTAAAACAGGAAAAATTGTTTGCTCTCTGCAGAAAAATGGGTGTGGGAGGTTATAAGGAGTATCTTTTGATCTCTCAAAGAACCTCTTTGTTCTTCAAAGCAGCTTCAAGTGAAAAGGGCAAGATGAAGCCCGGGCTGGCAATGGCTGATATCTATCAGATCCTGCCCCACTTGTGTCTCCCTCAACAATGGATGTCTGGACGCGGCAGTTTACACGGAACTTCCTGGAACAACCCCCCGGGCAGGGCAGCAGGACAGACTGTTTTCGCAGGAATGTCCCCGCCGCAGGCGCGGCCCGGGGCCCGCGGGCACTGCCCCTCAGCGCTGCCATTGGCAGAGGGGCCGCCCGCGCCCAGCAGCGCCACCTGCCGCCCCTGCCGGGCAGCGCCGCTCTGCCCCCGGCCCGGACGGGCGCATCCCACACAACAGCGGGAGAACGCCGAGGGCATGGAAAAACACACCACACACGCTCCCTCAGCGTTAAAAAAAAACAAAACATAAATCAGAAACTATCACGTATTTTCCGTCTGCTTGGGGTTGTAGTTTGGGTTTTCGTGGTTTGAGGTTTCTTCCCCCTCAGTACTGGTACTAACGCTGACACAAGAGCCAAGTATTTTCTTCCCATTTTTGTTTTCTTTGACGATCTGCTTCCATTTTTCTCAAACCTCTTCTCTAAGTGGCCGCACCTCCACCGCCTTAAATACACCACCACCTCTCCCTGACTGTCATTTCAGCACTTAATTTCTTAAAAATCAGCAAATGGTGGAAGAAGAAATAAAAAAAGATATATCCTTCTCTTTCCTGGATCTTCTACTTCTCAAAGAAGTTACAACGTCGTCAAGAAGGGCCATGCATATACATCACTGAGGATATTAAACCAGCAGGTGTATAAAAATGCCTTGGGTATGACTATTCATCTCTCTCCTAATACTACATCTCATTCACTTAATTTACTTAAATCTTAATTGTTTTATAAATGTATATATGAAAGCTCCCATCTTATCATAAGAAAGGCAGGTAACAATCTCAAGTCTGCAAGTGAAGACTGAGAAGCTCACTTTAGAACAAGCGACAAGCCAGCAGCAGAGACAGGAACTAGCAATCCTAACTCTTGGATCCTTCACCTCTAACTCAATACTTTTTTTTTTCTACCTCAAATAATTTCTTTTTCACACTAACATTCTGCTCCAAAAAACAGAATATATTCATCAGTTTCAGCCTCACCTTATAATCTATTTTGATTGTGTAAGAAACCCCACATAACAAAACTCGCAATTTACCCTATTAACCCAAACATCTTAAAAATCTCTCCCACATTCTCAAGAAAATGGTTTGTAGGAGGAAAGCTGGCCTTGCAGTCAGATGCACAAAAGCATTCAGCTCTGAAGTTCGATATTACTGCCAGAATTCTTCCCTGAAAACCAACTCCACCCATTTCAATCTAAAAGACACAGCCTCAGACAATGCTGGGTGTGCAGAGAATACTTCCTAACCCATGAGAGCATCTATTGCAAGGCAACTATGGTATATATAAGGGGAAGAGCAGATGTTTAAATAACTTCAAGATGGCCACTTCAAGTGCACTTTTCTCTCAAAGCTACTACAGTCAAAGTAAGCACAATCTTTCAATAACTACTTCACAGATTTATGAAATTAGAAGGCAAAAAAAAAATCATAAACTTAACTGCATGTAACAGGCTGGAAAAGAGAAAAAGGGTGGTATCAAAGTAAAAGGTCTGTGATAAAAATCAAACTGTGTTTCACATCAGCCAAGCACACACTGCCACAACTGCTTCAGGACTATACTGCATGGAATGGATTCCTTGCAATTTATGGAGGGAATGAACACTCACCTCAGCTTTCAGCTGTGGGTCCCTTATACTGACTGCTTAAGCCAGGCCTTGCTCCAGCAATCACACAGCAGCTTCCTTCCCTCCTCAGCACATGCAAACCTATTTCCTCCCACATTCCTTCAATCTACACCTCTAGCAGCTGTTCTAACAAAAGCACTCACTGTGCTCCTTTTTGACTTTACATCATATATGAATATGTTTTATTGAAACAACAGGGAACTCAGCCAATTGGATGAGCTGTCTAGAGAGATCTGGAAATCTTCTCTGAAGACCACTCTTTTTGCCTTGAAGGGGGTGTTCTCTTCACAGAGAAGATGAGACACCTCCCTCTCCTTCCAGGAATGGGAGACTGGTCTCCATGGCTCATTTACTCTTTCTCCTATCTTCAACACGCAGAAGTAGGAGAAAAATACTCTAGTTTCTTTTTCTTTTTCACCATGATATATTTCCCTTAAGATGAAGCAAGAAACCATTTTTAGGAGATCCTAATTAATTTATGTATTATTGATACATGTGTAAGATAGAAGGTATCTAATATGCAAAAAAAAAATGTTCAGCATTCTTTTTGTTCAGGATGCAACTACTCAATGCTTTTGTAAATTAAAAAGTCTAGGTTGTGTCTTCCCTGTGGGAATGATGAATGGAATCCCAGGTGTTTATAGCACCAAGGATCAACGTGATCTAGCTATTTCACCTGCTCAAGCAGTGATCTGATGTTGCAGCACACTCCCACTGCCCACAGTGGGATCTGGGAAACAAGTCAGTCCAACAGTTACTACCAGCAGCCCCTCCCAGAACCGCCCCTTTCTTAAAGCTTGGCTCAGATGTTACAGCACCGTGCAGATAACACAAACTCCGCAGATTTCAGTGGTTAACAGAGGTAAAACCTAACCTTAGTTTTAGCTTACCTCTAGGGCATGTTTAATCCCTACAGCTGAGATACTGACAATAAAAATCTCAGAGAAGTGAGAAGAAATGAGCAAGAGACTGACAGTCACAACCACCATGGGAAACGGAGAACTAGGAAAAACACTGCTCCAAGCACTCACCTCACTAAGAGTAACACTAACAACATCATTAATGCTTATCCCATAATACTCATTTTCAGAACAGTGCTATTCAAGCTGGAAAAGGTATTTTGATTTTCTTTTCATCATGTATTAGCTAAGGCTTGAAACTGAGCACACGTTTCCAATAAAGCAATCATCTCCACCATTACAGCAGTTTCTAGAATGGCTGGAAGGATGCATTTCAAGACAGTGAAGACCTAAGAATGGCTGGCAGATGCTTGCAAGTTATCTCCTTCAGGAAACACCTCAAGGCAGATCTGAATCATAAAGTCCATCTTACACAGCAGACCAGTTAAACAGCTAATGAACAGTTGTCCAGCACATGACCCAGCATGTAATCCATCATACACTGTCATGGAAGTCTCTGTCTCATCTTAATGAGAAGAGAGCAGTATTTGAAACACCCCAGAAATAGGACTTCCTGTATCATAGGGAGAGCAGGTCTGCAAACAGTTCGCAACTGTTTCGAGCATAAAGCACAAATGATTTCCTTTCCACACAAAGATACCAGAATGATGATCATCTAAAGAAAATGTTAAGGAAGTACGTATGGATGATGAATATATCACATGGTGATAGAGAAAAGAACTGACATCTTTAGAAAAATAAATCCAAGATAAGTCAACTCGTTCCTGACAATGCTGCTTCATGGTGATGCTTAAGGCCAACATCAAGAAAAATTCCTCTTTTACGTACCAGAAACTAGTTTTCCTAAGACTGTCACATAACTGTTTGAGAATCTTTGGAAAGAACACATTTTTAAAAGCTGAAGAATCTGAAAAATTAAAATATTTATTTAAATGCATTTTATATAATATATCGAAAAGCTGCAGCACAATCTGCCCACTGCTGCTGCATTATCATCCACCCTCTACACATGCATCGGAGAATTGAAAGTCTCTGCAGGCAGGTGAACCCCAAGCACATCTCTTTGAAAGCACATCACAGTATTCACCTCCTTTTCCCTTTGAGATTTGTAGACTGCAACAGCCAAAGGATATGGGAATATATTAATTGTTCCCATTCATTCCCACCCCTGCAGACGGGCAACTGCACTCCCCATGATGGCTTTCATCTCCTTGTCTCCACCTTTGCACTGAGTGATGTTCAAGATGCTAGCAGCAATCCTCCCAGACACAGCTGCCTCTGAAAGGCGGACATCCACACCCCCCATCATTCCTCCTCTGTGTTCATGCTTGCAAGTGGAAGGCAAGATTCCTCATTCTCACACCCCACTTCCCCATCACCACCGAATAATCCGTTCTCTTTCCTCCCCGCATCATGAGCCCAACGCTGGTCAGCATCAGCCATCCTTCTACTTCGGTTGTGGTATTTTTCCCAACAAGGGGCTCGCAGCCTTTTCACGCCCCTCCACCGTCCCTGAGTACGCACTCACGCCCGTGTGCAAATAACACACACCATTTCCTCTCACATCAGCTGCTTTTCCACCTGTGCCAGGTTCCCCCGCAGTGTGGTACAATACCCCCTCTCCTCCCCGATCCGCGTGTACACAGCCAGTTTTCCCTCCTCCCTTCCCCCACCCCACAGTCTCTGTGCATGCCTCTCCCAGCGCCGGGAGTGGGGGAAGGGAAACATGCACCGCGTGAATGAATGGGCTGAAGAGACTTACCAGAAATTTGGTGAGGAAGGAGCGGAAGACGAAAAACACACTAAAGATGGGTGTTTCCTTCAGCGTGCCAAGTGCTGCTTCAGTTCTGGCTCCCTCAAGGAGGTCACGTGCCTTCCTAGGTACCCCTTTTCCTGGATCCTCTACTAACCAAAAAGGGTGGCACGGAAGTCTTCTGGATGCCTCCCTGCACTACACCCCGAAGGAGGGAAGGGTACTACTGAAGCTCCCAAAGCAAGCAAGCAATGATAATGTTCTCCTGGTCCTGTCAGGCACTGTCTAGCGGGTGCCTCGGGGACCAGGGTAGATTTCTCAGGGAGGGAGGGGAAGGGGGAGTAAATGAATGTTTAAAATAATTCCCAAATTGTTCTCCCCTACGGAGCAGGGAAGGATGGGAAGGAGTAAAAAGAGTACTGGTGAAGAGCTGGAGCTTTCTATGAAAAAGAAACTCAGTCTTGTGTCTCTACTTCCTCAGAACTAAACCCCTAAATGACTGAAGTCACCAACACCTAGGGAGGAAAAAGAAAAAAAAAGAAACACCCCTATTAGACATAAACATATAAAGGTATGAAATTAACTAAATTCCAAAGGAAGAAAAGGTGTTACTCAAAACAGTAAGCAAAGTCAAAAGAAAATGATGACATGAACATAATTAGGGGAAATGTGCAACTTAAAGTATTTTACACAAACATTCTATCACAGAAACTGATTTTAAAGGGAAAAAGACCACAAGGCTAAGCAGTTTGTTCTTTTACTTAAGAATGTGCGTTCAATGGATAGATAAATTCGTACCTACGTGGGAACCTATGAGGAAATTGAGTTTCTAAACCTACAAAAACTATTCCTATTTATTTGTGAGCTTTTAAACCTTTAAACCTCTCCCCCAGAATAACCTCTAAGATTCAGATAAACCTGGAGAAAAGTACGTTTCAGTTCAGAGGGGTGTATTCCTATGTATTGGGAGCACGTATTCCCATGCTTTAGAACACACTCTGCCACAGAAAATAAACAGCGGTTTATAAACGGTGACAAAAAAAAAAGAAAAAACAAAAAAACCCAAACCAAAATAACACGTCTAGAGGATGCTTGCTTAAATGATGGAATCAATCCAAGATTAACAGTGGCACGCTTGGAAAACGGAGCCCCTGGTAAGATCCCAGGCAGTAAAGTCACCGATGTGCCACCAGCTTTTTTAAACACCGGAAAACAAAAGGGGAGAGGAAACCTAGTTGGGAAGATCTTGCTGCCAGACCCAACGCCAGCCACACACCCCCCGGGCTCCATCACGTGAAGATCAGCCCCCACAGCCACCGCCGATCCCCACGGACCCGTGCGGGGACGCGGCCGCCGAGCGAGCCCGCGGGGCGGCGGCCCCCACCCCGCGCCGGCAGCGCGACCGACCCGCCCGCGGAATGCGGGTCCCGGGCCGGGGGCGCGGCCCCCCACCCCCACCCCGCCCGCCCCTCTCCCCTCACACGACGAGCGGCCGCCGCCGCCGCTCCCCCTCCGCCACCCACCTGGGCGCCCCGGCGGGCGCGGCGGGGAGGCGCGGGCAGCTCGCCCCGCTCCGCGCGCGGGGCATGCAGCACAATCACCATGGGCGCAGCGCGGCGGGGCGGGACGGCCGTGAGGGGACGGTCCCAACCACCCCCCGCCCGCCCCCTCCGCGGGCACGGCGGACCCCACCCCCGCGGGCTCGCGCCCGCTCAGCCCGACATCTCACCCGCCCCGGGCACCGCCGAGCCTGAGGGGACCCGCGGGGCGCCCACCCCCACCCCCTCCGGCACCGGGCCTGGGAAGAGAGGGCGCGGGGCGACGAAGGCTCCGGGGAGACGCGCCCCTTCCTCCCGCCGCGCGGTCCTAGAGGGAAGCGAGCGACGCGACGCGACGCTCTGCTCGTCCCCTCCACCACCACCCCGCCTTCCCCCGTGCTCGGTGTCCCTCCTCCCCGCGGCTGAGGCGAGGAGGCCGCGGCTGTTCCCTGCACCGAGCCCCCCGCCCGCCGCCGCCTCCCGCGCTCGCTCCCGCCGCCTCACAGCCGGGCGGCGGCGGTGCCGTAACGGCCGCGCCGGGCTTGGCACGCGCGTGGCGGGCGCGGGGCAGCACGAGGGCGGCGACGCCGGGATGCCTCGAACCGGACCGAGCCGAACCGGACCGCGCCAGCTCGTGAACAGCGGCACCACCCGCGGGCTGAGGCCACTCCTGTCTAACGGCTGAGGCCTCCCGCAGAATGGGTCAGGTTGCAAGGGACCACAGTGGTCACCTGCTCCAGCCTCCCCGTGCCAGCCAGCCATCCCGGAGCGCATGGCGCAGGATTGCAGCCAGACTGTTATCAAATATCTCCAGTGACAGACATCACAACCTTTCGAAGTAATCTATTGCGGTGCTTCGTCACCTGCACAGCAAAGAAGTTCTTCCTCGTATTGAGGTGAACTTCCAGAGCATGTTTCTGCCCATTGCCTCATGTCCTAATGGTTGGCAGCATCAAGCAGGGCCTGGCTCCATCCTCTTGGCATCCCCGCTTCAACTGCTTATAGATATTGCTAAGGTCCCCCCCTTCTCAAGGCTGAACAGGCCCCACTGTCTCAGCCTTTTCTTGTAAGAGAGCTGTTCTAGTCCCCCAGTTATCCTTGTTCCCACCCTGGACCTGCTCCAGGAGCTTTATGTCTCTCATTACTGAGGAACCCAGACTGGACGCTGCATTCCAGATGCAGCCTCACTAAGGCCAAGTAGAGGGGCAGGATCGCATCCCACAACTTGCTGACAAATCTCTTCCTCATGCTCTTCCTCACACCCACTCCTGTCCTTCTCCCCCACCCCAGACCGGGCTTTGGTCCAGCCCCTACTGCCATGGCTGACCCCAGCCCTGGTCCTGCCATGCCCACCTGGCTTCTCCTGCAGCCCCACCTTCCACTCCTGACTGCCCACTCCAGGGTGCAGACCCCAGGCCACTGCCACAGCCCAGGCAGCTGCGCTGTCTGACAGTGTTTGTCACTGCTGCTGCTGCTGTTGGCATGTGGCGTGCAAAGCCAGAACCCTCGTACTTCATGTGACAGGTAAAGGTGTGACAGAACCACATAGTCAATTTGGTTGGAAAAGACCTCTGGGATCACCAAGTCCAACGTATAACTGAACACCACCATGACAATAGATCATGGCAGGGAGTGCCACATCCAGTCTTTCCTTAAACACCTCCAGGAGCAGTGATTTCACCACCTCCCTGGGCGGATCTTTCCAATATCTAATCACGCTTTCAGTGAAGAAATTCTTCCTAATGTCCAGCCTAAACCTCTTCTGGCACAGCTTAAGCCTGTGTCGGCTCACCTTACATCCTGTGACATGTCCCACATGCCACACATCCATCATGCCATCATACAGCATCATGTGCCTGACATACCCAGCGTGCAGCCAGGGCTGCACCATCCCTCGCTTCTGTCACGTCTCTAAAATAATAACTGCTGGAGCAAACAAATATGACACATCCCCTTTATCAAACAACACACCTCGTTGATCAATTTCTGTGAACACCTACCTACTCGAGTTTCCTCGGTACCACACCCTTTTCGTTCACTATATTGTATCACCTGTATAATTCACATTTTCCTGTGTGAATTTCTCCTTCACCCAACTTTCAGAACCTCTAGATACAACACACACACTGCACACCAGGGGAACACCATGTGTGTTCCTCAGTAACCTGTGTTGCACTCCCAGCTTTGCAAATATGGGATACAGCCACTGGTCATTCCCAAACACCCATCCTACGACGAATGTTCCCATTCAACCTGCTTTCTTCCACCCCTTCAGCATGTGGCAGTGCTGTCCTACCTATCTTAATTCTCTCACCTGAACGACAGTGTGTTCATTTTGTTCTGCAAACATCTGGGTCCTACTCACCAAACCTCACATGTGATTCAGGCAGCTCTTCTGAAACTATTTGCTTAATGAGTATGAAGCAAGGCTACCTCTCAGATGATGCCAGAGGCCAAAATCCCTATTGACCAGACATCATCCAATGCTCTCCTGTCTGCTTGGGTTGCTTGCCAAGTTTCTCATGGCTGCAAGCCAGAGACCACTTCCAAATTCCAAGTTCCCCTCCTTCTGACTCTGTACACCAGTAGAAGGAAAAATGCACTGTCACTCACTTAAAAACCAACTTGAAAGTACCACTTGAGAGCAGGAGGCAATTGTAGGCAAGTACCAGCATGGTAAACTAGTAATAGATAATAGATAATACATGATAGATAATAGATGTAGAACACCAAAATGCTAGACAATATTTCCGTTGTTTTGACAGTAGCAAAATATGACTTTCTTTGAGAGAACTACTACACTCTGAAGCCTTCTTGAACAGAGTTCCCATGTGCATGAAGTTCGCACTTTCAAAAGTTGTAATTTCAGGCTGTGAGGTGCACAGGGTTTGTTTACACTGAGAATTTGCTAACAAAGAGCTACTGTGGTATCACTGCTCTGCTGAAGATTGTGCAACAACTTCACGTTGCCCAGCATGCACACGTATTTCAGAGTAAAAATTCTTCTGGATTCATGCATGCTGGTTTCAAGACAGCATAAAGCAAAGAGGATAGAAAAATAACTGTATTAGGATTTATGTAACTACACTGATACAGTAATAGCAGATATTTTTTTTCTTTTATATTTCAATAAGCAGCCAAATGGTAAGGCAGGTGCCTCTGCTGCTGTAACACAGTTAGCAGTTTGTGGAAAGAGGAGAATTGCACAGCTGGGGAATTCAGGAATGTAGATTTTTGGCTATACAAATGCATGTTTGGTTATAAGACATCTGAGAGGAAGTCATTCTACAAGTACAGGAAAAATATTCATCATGGTAACAGTAAGATATTTGATCTCAGACCATTTGGGATACTTCAGCTGGGTCTTATGATTATCAGTAACAATTTATTCTGCCAACTACCACTTACCTTCATAGCTCTTTCTCATGCAAAATGTAGCTCTGTATCCTTCTTATTGCTGTTTGTTGAGGTGCTGGAGTTGTAGTACATTGAACTTTGTCACAAGTTGGATACCCTATATCTCTAGAACAATTTTCCCTCATCTAGAAACTTAAGTGAGTTTGGAAAGAGTCATGACAGTCTTTTGCCCTTTCTTGGAAAGATAGAACAGAAGAAAGAGAAGAAAGGGTCAATTTATTACTTAGGATGTGCCCACCTAGAATGTGCCTACTGCTGCAGAAGCTTTTGAGTTCTTTTTTATTAAGAGTTGTCACTGCAACTGAGTTGCATGTAGATGTTATGATGTTATAGTTCCCAAGAATTAGGCAAGACCTTTTTTTTTTTTCCCCACCAGTGAAGGCAAGGTATGTCACCCTGATCTTTTTCAGCCTTCTGATGTTTGCATTTTTGTAGTGGAGTTTGTCTCTGGAGTTACAGATTTTCATGTAAACAAAGTGATGTTATTGTAAATCTCCTTCTTGTTTATCTTTCCTCTCTTGAGGAAGGACAATTGATGGACTTCTAGTTTGACCAGTGTGGTTGGAGAGGTGGCAACCTCATCCTCCAATCCATGGTCATTGTCCAAATCTATATAAACAGAAGTAGAAAAATAAACTCCCCTCTTTTTGCTCTGATGACTTGACTGTGTGCGCGTCATTCATTTTGTGTCCTATACCGACAAAGGTCTCTCCTGTTATCCATAAATCTATTCTCAGGGTAAAATTCTTACTATTTTATAGTGTAAGAACAATATTGGACATTGCCCTCAGTGTCAGTGGTCCAGAATACAAAGCTTCACCCTTTAGGGAAGAATTATAATTGTAGTATCAACAAGGACTGGATGTTTCTGAACACTAACGAGTCCTGGCACCTTTCTTTTGAGATTTTTCCCATGCACTCTGTAATGCATAATGTAAGGACTGGTCCAAAGCCTTAATGTATGCAAAATCTGATTTCACGGTTGATTCCATGAAACATCTTTTGTCACTGAGTTCACTACAACTGCAAACCAGCTGTTTAGTCCTGAAGCCAAAGCCTGGAGGTTATTATCCCATTATTCACATTGTAAAGTTTCATATACTCTCTCTGGTTGGGTGTATGACCTTGTGATGGAACAATGATGGAAAGTGCAGCCTGAAAATGTTGCTAAGCCTAATTATTTATACTCATTTTCCTGTGTGCTGACTGTGTGCTCCTCTGTGTCTTCAGTAGCTACTCATTTGGTCAGCTAAGTCTCACAGCCATGTTTCTGCTTCCCGCTTGGATGACTGAATAGTAAAAAAAAAATATGTATAAGGCAAGGTAAATGCCTGTGTTCACACATGAATGCTTGGGTTCACATATGAACACAGATGGTCCAGTGAAGGGAAACAACTTCTGGCCTGTGTTTCAACAGGAAAATGGCCGTATCATTCTTGTTTCATACCATGTAAAATGAGGACTCTGCCAAATGGTGCAAAATCATCTTTAATTTCATATAACCCCAGCTTCTCATTGGTTCTGGTGTTACACTAATTCCTGTTCTGAATTAACTACTGTAACATAGCAGAAAACGGAGAAACTACTGCTAACACAAAGGACTCCCAGCTAAGGGGATCTGCGGAAAGTTCCAGGTTTCACTGACTCAATCCCACACCATGCCCCGCAGAATGTGCCAGCCCAGTTTGCAGATGGGTCTGTCTCCCGTGTGTCTGGCTCCATGTGCTTCATCACGCCGGACTCACCCATGTCTCTGGATAAACACAGCCCTTGCCCGCACATGGGCTTCCCTTGCCAGAGGCGGCCCTGCTCCCCACGTACAGCTCCATGCCCTGCTGCGCGTGGCATCCAGCGCCGAGCTGCTCCTCTGCCCCCGCGTTCGGGTGGGGACCAGCCCGATGGGGACTGCCCGCCGCAGCTGCCGGCACGGCCACCCCGAGCGGCAGCAGAGGGGTCGGGGCGGGGAGGCTGCGGGTCCGACCCGGGAGCGTGCAGCCCCAGGCTCGCCTCCGCTGCCCACCCGCACCCGAGCGGGCATCCGCATCCTCCTTCCCTGTGTGCGGGCGCGGGCGGGCGGGGCGCTGCGGGCAGCGGTGGAGGCGCTGGTGGCGGCGGTACTGAGGAGCCCAGCCCTGCCCGTGGCAGCCCGGCTGCGACCAACGGCGACGGCGAGATCTCTGCCGCCGGGCTGGCTGCCAGCGCCGCCGTCCCGCCAGCGGCAGCGCGGGCCGAGCTCGGGAGTGCCCCGAGGCGGGGGGGCGGCGGCAGAGGGGCTGGGGCAGCGCGAGTGATGCTGCCCGAGTAGCGCCGTTCAGGGATCCCGGCTGGGATGGAGAGCGGTCCTGGGCTGGAGGGGCGGCCGGTGCCGAAAGCACTGGCAAGGGGAGGGCGCGACTGCCCGTTTCCTATGCCAGGCAGTGGGAAGGGAGCCAGCAGGCTACAGAGGGGAAAATAATTATTTTGCTGTAAATACTGGGACAAAATAACAATGGTGGGTGCATGTGATGGAATAGAAGGAATAGGAACCCCCTTCCTTCCAGCATTTGAGACGAGGCTTAGGCTCAGGGTACAATCCTGACAGAAGAAAAGGGCTTGCAAGGGCATTGAGAGACCTTTCCTGACAGACAGCAACCGTTTGGGGACATAAGGGAGGAGTGCATGCATCTCATTGAATAGGTAACTTTGGAGAAGGTCAGAGGCTTCTGTTTTCCCTATTCTGGGCACAGTTTGAGGACCGAGAGACACAAAGAAGCCCAGGCGGGCAGAGTTGCAGACAGAGACAAAGGGATGGATGAATAGCAGCTGGTAAGTTTCAAAGACTGGTATATAACCAGCAGCTCCCAGTTCCACAAAACAGGAGTACATTTCTCCCAACTAAATTGCAGTTCTGCTGCAAGGAAACCGAGAACAATACTGAGGAGCTGGACAGAAGGATGAATGTGCTTTCGATGAAACGCTCATTTGAAAGGAAAACACTTTGTATCTCTCTTCTCCCAATCCCTGTCGTCTGCCTGGCCCCTTCTCCAGCTGTTTTTCACAGTCTACATTTTTACTTTACCATCTTGAGAAAGTTCCTGCCTGCCTGTCTGCCTTTGTTTCCTGCTCCTTTGCCTCTTTTTGACTCCTGTTTTGCCCTTTTCTGTCTCCTTCTCCATTGTCTTTTGATGAATGCTGTTGCAGTGATGACTTTGGATTTCAGTGCCTGTTGGGAAAGATCTGATGCAACCACAGGGTGGCTGTATCTCGCAGGCACTTTGCTGCATTAAGTCTGATAAACATCTGCCCTCTGAGCTAAAGAGCTTCAGGCAGCAGGTTATATGTCCTCGAGTTTATCCCAGTCGTGTTATTGTTTTCCTCTTGTGTCCGGCAGTGCTGTCACCGGAGCTGATGAGAGCTGGCAATCTGGGGGTTTTCCTGTCATTTGTGGGGAGCGGTTTCTTCATTGTTCTTCATCTAACTGATGCCCCCTCTCGCAGCTAGCAAGGATGCTTACACACCCAGCTCCGCTTGCCCGCCTTGAGCCGATGGAGCTGATTAGGGGGCGGGCGCCTGCATCTCCAATTCTGGTCTCCCCTCGCAGGGTCCGGCGCCATGATGGCAGCAGTGCTCAGAAGGCTCCCTTCGGTGCCAGGGGACCCTTCTCCTTCCTTTCTCCTGCGCCAGGTGCTAAGGGAGGAGGGGGGCAGAGGTGCCTCGCAGGGAGGCCAAAACTAGGTCAGTGTAGCTGGAATCTGCAGCTGGTGCACTGCGATGGGGGGCGGAGAGCCAGCTGTAGCCAGAGGGGGATGAGTGGATGGCGGGAGCGGGGGAGGGTCTCTCCGCGAAGTTGTAGGGGCGGGATAGCGTCCTGCGGGCTGCTCCCATGGCTGCCAGCACGCCCTCCCCGCTCCCCGTCCTCCCCAGCCCCGCGTCCCCGGTTCCCGCCGCCGGGCTCCCGCCCAGCACTTCCCTGCGCTGCGCCTGCGAGTGGGCAGGGAGAGGTCCGCCAGTGGGCAGGGGAGAGGGAGAGGAAGGTAATGCTGGAAACGGGAGAGATGGAGGAAAAATCTGGGCAATGAATGAGGAACAGATGGACAAATGTATATTTAAAAAAAAAAAAAGAGAGAGAGAGAGAAGAGAAGCGTGAAAGGCAACAATGACAACTGATGTTTCAGCAACACTTGCAATTGGTTCAGTGTGGAAGAGGTCATCTGCATTCCTCATAGTGCCCAGGCAAAAGAACGCATCCCTCTTGCCAAAATCCACAGGGCAATGAAGCTGCTGCAGCCAGACGCTGCAAGCTCCATCACCAGCAGCTTCGGCCCCACAGATGTACCTCGCTACTGCCCAGAGGTCATCCTGTTACCACCCTTCGGAGTGCAATGAAAGCCCATTTCACTACAGTATGCAGCATGCTTTGTTTGGCCTTTTGAGTGTTTCTGCATCAACACTGCCTCCTCTGTTACAGCTCCAAAGAAATCCAGATTGCCAGAGTTATGTCCTTTTGTCGTTGCTGTACAACCAAAGCCTTATTTTCTCTAGCTCCGAGTTTCTGTCCTCCTCCCCTTTCCTTATGTCGTTTCCATTTTCCCCGCCCGTCTACCCTGCTGTCCAGGGCCAGCCTTGCCCCCGCTGCCTGGTGGCTCCATCATTCCTGGGCTCACCAGCCTGATCGGAGCCGTGCTGCCTGCAGAAACGCACTCTGCTCCAGCCATGCCCTCCCCATCCCCGTTTTTCAATCCCCCCTTCCTCTCTCCTCATCAGCGCCGTTACATCCTTCCTAGCCTGACGATGGCAGCGTGTCTCCTCCCTCCTTCCCTCCCTCTCGCCTTCCCTTCCTCCCTCATCCCTCCCCCTCCTCTCCCTGCAGTGCTTCCCAGCCCTCGCTGCAGTGCAATCCATCACTCCCGGCAAGGTCCTCACGCCAGGGGAGGGGGCAGCCTGGCTCCCTGTGAGTCTGGGGGTGGGTGGGCAGGGAGTGCAACTGTCTCCTCCTTTGCTAGGAAGTGAGAAAAGCTCGCAGAATACAGACCCTCCTGGAACTGAGACCTCCCATCTGCTTCCAGCTATTTTATTTATTCATTTACTTATTTAGTCTCTTTGTTTTCAAAGAAAAATATGTTTCTGCCAACATTCCAGTGAGGGCGACTGAAAGGAAACCAAGGAGACAGAGGGAACGCCAGAGTCAGAAAAGCTTGTTCAGATAGAAAAACCGGGAGACAGCACTGGGAGGGGGACAGAAAAAAAAAGAAAAAGGAGAGGAAAGAGAGAGAGAGAAAAGAAAGAAAAAGAAATCTTTTTGAAGTTTCAGCATCCTTC